>CATKUP010000297.1:0-385000 GCA_949786385.1 Onychomys leucogaster | reverse complement strand
CACAATTCTCATCCATGGATCACAGTCTGCTCTAGAGCAAGAAGCAAGCTCTAGCTTTTTATTGTCTCTAATACAGCAGGAAAAGTGAGTGTGCTCAGAAGAAAGAACGGTGATTCCTATACATAAGGATCATATCTAGTCCAACTCTGCTTCTGAAACTGATACAAAGCACTGGTCCTCTAACATCCAATGCTTGTCAGTTAAGATGAGATACGTGTTAGCTTCCTGAATGATGTAGTTTGTTTGAGCTGAAAAGTGACTGCCCTTACCTGAAAAGAAGTCTTGCTTTTAGTAAGACTCAGAGCCTGGGATTTAACAACATTTCTGAAGTGAAACACACAGCAGAGTTCTCATCCATTGTTCACACTCTGCTTTACAGCAAGAAGCACGCTCTTGCTTTCTAGACTCTCTAAGACAGCAGGAAAAATGAGTGTGCTGAGAACAAAACATCGGTGTTTCCTACACATGCAGACCATATCTAGTCCAACTCTGCTTCTGAAATTGAAACAAACCACTCTGCTTTAGGGCAAGAAGCACACTCTAGCTTTCAAGAATCTCTAAGACAGCAGGAAACTTGAGTGTGCTGAGAACAAATGAACAGTGTTTCCAACACATACAGATGCTATCTAGCCAACTCTGCCTCTGAAAGTGATACAAAGCACTGGTCCTCTAACATCCAATGCTTGTCAGTTAAGATGAGGAACCTATGAACTTCGAGAACGATGTAGTTCGTTTTAGCTGAAAAGTGACTGCCCTTACCTGAAACGAAGTATTGCTTGTAGGAAGACTCAGAGCCGGGGATTGAACTCCATTTCTGAAGTGAAACACACAACAGAGTTCTCATCCCTTGATCACACTCTGCTTTAGAGCAAGAAGCACACTCTAGCTTTCTAGAATCTCTAAGATAGCAGGAAACTTGATTGTGCTGAGAAAAAATGAACGGTGTTTCCTACACATACGGATGCTATTTAGCCAACTCTGCCTCTGAAAGTGATACACAGCACTGGTCCTGTAACATCCAATGCTTGTGAGTTAATATGAGAAACATGTGAGCTTCCTCAACGATATATTTTGTTTGAGCTGTAAAGTGACTGCCCTTACCTGAAACGAATTATTGCTTGTACGAACTCAGAGCCGGGGATTGAACTCCATTTCTGAAGTGAAACACACAGCAGAGTTCTCATCCATAGTTCACACTCTGCTTTAGAGCAAGAAGCATGCTCTTGCTTTTTAGAGTCTCTAATACAGCAGGAAACCTGAGTGTGCTCAGAAGAAATAACCGTGATTCCTATACATAAGGATCATATCTAGTCCAACTCTGCTTCTGAAATTGAAACAAACCACAGGTCCTCTAACATCCAATGCTTGTCAGTTAAGATGAGAAACGTGTTAGCTTCCTGAACGATGTAGTTTGTTTGAGCTGAAAAGTGACTGCCCTTACCTGAAACGAAGTCTTGCTTGTAGCGAGACTCAGAGCCAGGGATTTAACTCCATTTCTGAAGTGAAACACACAACACAGTTCTCATCCATTGATCACACTCTGCTTTAGAGCAAGAAGCACACTCTTGCTTTCTAGAGTCTCTAATACAGCAGGAAACCTGAGTGTACTGAGAACAAAAGAACGGTGTTTCTTACACATACGGACCATATCTAGTCCAACTCTGCTTTTGAAACTGTTATAAAGCACTGGTCCTCAAAGATCCAATGCTAGTCAGTTAAGATGAAAACCTGTGAGCCTTGTGACCGATGTAATTCGTTTGACCTGAAAAGTGACTGCCCTTACCTGAAACGAAGTCTTTCTTGTAGGAAGACTCAGAGCCTGGGATTTATTTCCATTTCTGAAGTGAAACACACAACACAGTTCTCATCCATTGATCACACTCTGCTTTAGAGCAAGAAGCACACTCTTGCTTTCTAGAGTCTCTAATACAGCAGGAAACATGAGTGTGTTGAGAAAAAAGGAACGGTGTTTCTTACACAAACGGAACATATCTAGTCCAACTCTGGTTCTGAGACTGATACAAAGCACTGGTCCTCTAACATCCAATGCTTGTCAGTTAAGATGAGAAACGTGTGAGCTTCCTGAACGATGTAGTTTGTTTGAGATGAAAAGTGAAGGCCCTTACCTGAAACGAAGTCTTGCTTGTAGGAAGACACAGACCAGGGATTTAACCCCATTTCTGAAGCGAAACACACAACACAGTTCTCATCCATGTATCACACTCTGCTTTAGAGCAAGAAGCACGCTCTTGCTTTCTAGAGGCTCTAATGCAGCAGGAAAGGTGAGGGTCCTCAGAAGAAAAGAACCATGTTTCCTATACAAACGGACCATATCTAGTTCAACTGTGCTTGAAATTGATACAAAGCATAGGTCCTCCAACATCCAATGCTTGTCAGTTAAGATGAAAAACGTGTGAGCTTCGTGAACGATGTAGTTCGTTTGAGCAGTAAAGTAACTCCCCTTACCTGAAACGAAGTCTTGCTTGTAGCGAGACTCAGAGCCAGGGATTTAACTCCATTTCTGAAGTGAAACACACAACACAGTTCTCATCCATTGATCACACTCTGCTTTAGAGCAAGAAGCACACTCTTACTTTCTAGAGTCTCTAATACAGCAGGAAACCTGAGTGTACTGAGAACAAAAGAACGGTGTTTCTTACACATACGGACCATATCTAGACCAACTCTGCTTCTGAAACTGTTATAAAGCACTGGTCCTCTAAGATCCAATGCTAGTCAGTTAAGATGAAAACCTGTGAGCTTTGTGACCGATGTAATTCGTTTGACCTGAAAAGTGACTGCCCTTACCTGAAACGAAGTCTTTCTTGTAGGAAGACTCAGAGCCTGGGATTTATTTCCATTTCTGAAGTGAAACACACAACACAGTTCTCATCCATTGATCACACTCTGCTTTAGAGCAAGAAGCACACTCTTGCTTTCTAGAGTCTCTAATACAGCAGGAAACATGAGTGTGTTGAGAAAAAAGGAACGGTGTTTCTTACACAAATGGAACATATCTAGTCCAACTCTGGTTCTGAGACTGATACAAAGCACTGGTCCTCTAACATCCAATGCTTGTCAGTTAAGATGAGAAATGTGTGAGCTTCCTGAACGATGTAGTTTGTTTGAGATGAAAGTGAAGGCCCTTACCTGAAACGAAGTCTTGCTTGTAGGAAGACACAGACCTGGGATTTAACCCCATTTCTGAAGCGAAACACACAACACAGTTCTCATCCATGTATCACACTCTGCTTTAGAGCAAGAAGCACGCTCTTGTTCTCTAGAATCTCTAATACAGCAGGAAACGTGAGTGTCCTCAGAAGAAAAGAACCATGTTTCCTATGCATACGGACCATATCTAGTTCAACTCTGCTTGAAATTGATACAAAGCAAAGGTCCTCTAACATAAAATGCTTGTCAGTTAAGATGTGAAACGTGTGAACTTCGTGAATGATGTAGTTCGTTTGAGCTGAAAGTGACTGCACTAACTTGAAACGAAGTCTTTCTTGTAGGAAGACTCAGAGCCTGGGATTTAACTCCATTGCTGAAATGAAACACACAACACAGTTCTCATCCATTGATCACACTCTGCTTTAGAGCAAGAAGCACGCTCTTGCTTTCTAGAGTCTCTAATACAGCAGGAAACCTGAGTGTGCTGAGAACAAAAGAACGGTGTTTCTTACACATACGGACCATATCTAGTCCAACTCTGCTTCTGAAACTGTTATAAAGCACTGGTCCTCAAAGATCCAATGCTAGTCAGTTAAGATGAAAACCTGTGAGCTTTGTGACCGATGTAATTCGTTTGACCTGAAAAGTGACTGCCCTTACCTGAAACGAAGTCTTTCTGGTAGGAAGACTCAGAGCCTGGGATTTATTTCCATTTCTGAAGTGAAACACACAACACAGTTCTCATCCATTGATCACACTCTGCTTTAGAGCAAGAAGCACACACTTGCTTTCTAGAGTCTCTAATACAGCAGGAAACATGAGTGTGTTGAGAAAAAAGGAACGGTGTTTCTTACACAAACGGAACATATCTAGTCCAACTCTGGTTCTGAGACTGATACAAAGCACTGGTCCTCTAACATCCAATGCTTGTCAGTTAAGATGAGAAACGTGTGAACTTCGTGAATGATGTAGTTCGTTTGAGCTGAAAGTGACTGCACTAACTTGAAACGAAGTCTTTCTTGTAGGAAGACTCAGAGCCTGGGATTTAACCCCATTTCTGAAGCGAAACACACAACACAGTTCTCATCCATGTATCACACTCTGCTTTAGAGCAAGAAGCACGCTCTTGCTTTCTAGAGGCTCTAATGCAGCAGGAAACGTGAGTGTCCTCAGAAGAAAAGAACCATGTTTCCTATGCATACGGACCATATCTAGTTCAACTCTGCTTGAAATTGATACAAAGCAAAGGTCCTCTAACATCCAATGCTTGTCAGTTAAGATGTGAAACGTGTGAACTTCGTGAATGATGTAGTTCGTTTGAGCTGAAAGTGACTGCACTAACTTGAAACGAAGTCTTTCTTGTAGGAAGACTCAGAGCCTGGGATTTAACTCCATTTCTGAAATGAAACACACAACACAGTTCTCATCCATTGATCACACTCTGCTTTAGAGCAAGAAGCACGCTCTTGCTTTCTAGAGTCTCTAATACAGCAGGAAACCTGAGTGTGCTGAGAACAAAAGAACGGTGTTTCTTACACATACAGACCATGTCTAGTCCAACTCTGCTTCTGAAACTGTTACAAAGCACTGGTCCTCTAAGATCCAATGCTAGTCAGTTAAGATGAAAACCTGTGAGCTTTGTGACTGATGTAATTCTTTTGACCTGAAAAGTGACTGCCCTTACCTAAAACGAAGTCCTTCTTGTAGGAAGACTCAGAGCCTGGGATTTATTTCCATTTCTGAAATGAAACACACAACACAGTTCTCATCCATTGATCACACTCTGCTTTAGAGCAAGAAGCACACTCTTGCTTTCTAGAGACTCTAATACAGCAGGAAACATGAGTGTGTTGAGAAAAAAGGAACGGTGTTTCTTACACAAACGGAACATATCTAGTCCAACTCTGGTTCTGAGACTGATACAAAGCACTGGTCCTCGAACATCCAATGCTTGTCAGTTAAGATGAGAAACGTGTGAGCTTCCTGAACGATGTAGTTTGTTTGAGCTGAAAAGTGACTGCCCTTACCTGAAACGGAGTCTTGCTTGTAGGAAGACACAGACCTCGGATTTAACCCCATTTCTGAAGCGAAACACACAAAACAGTTCTCATCCATGTATCACACTCTGCTTTAGAGCAAGAAGCACGCTCTTGCTTTCTAGAGTCTCTAATGCAGCAGGAAAGGTGAGTGTCCTCAGAAGAAAAGAACCATGTTTCCTATACATATGGACCATATCTAGTTCAACTCTGCTTGAAATTGATACAAAGCAAATATCCTCCAACATCCAATGCTTGTCAGTTAAGATTAGAAACGTGTGAGCTTCGTGAAAGATGTAGTTCGTTTGAGCTGTAAAGTAACTGCCCTTACCTGAAACGAAGTCTTGCTTGTAGCGAGACTCAGAGCCAGGGATTTAACTCCATTTCTGAAGTGAAACACACAACACAGTTCTCATCCATTGATCACACTCTGCTTTAGAGCAAGAAGCACGCTCTTGCTTTCTAGAGTCTCTAATACAGCAGGAAACCTGAGTGTGCTGAGAACAAAAGAACGGTGTTTCTTACACATACGGACCATGTCTAGTCCAACTCTGCTTCTGAAACTGTTACAAAGCACTGGTCCTCTAAGATCCAATGCTAGTCAGTTAAGATGAAAACCTGTGAGCTTTGTGACTGATGTAATTCTTTTGACCTGAAAAGTGACTGCCCTTACCTAAAACGAAGTCTTTCTTGTAGGAAGACTCAGAGCCTGGGATTTATTTCCATTTCTGAAATGAAACACACAACACAGTTCTCATCCATTGATCACACTCTGCTTTAGAGCAAGAAGCACACTCTTGCTTTCTAGAGTCTCTAATACAGCAGGAAACATGAGTGTGTTGAGAAAAAAGGAACGGTGTTCCTTACACAAACGGAACATATCTAGTCCAACTCTGGTTCTGAGACTGATACAAAGCACTGGTCCTCGAACATCCAATGCTTGTCAGTTAAGATGAGAAACGTGTGAGCTTCCTGAACGATGTAGTTTGTTTGAGCTGAAAAGTGACTGCCCTTTACCGAAACGGAGTCTTGCTTGTAGGAAGACACAGACCTCGGATTTAACCCCATTTCTGAAGCGAAACACACAAAACAGTTCTCATCCATGTATCACACTCTGCTTTAGAGCAAGAAGCACGCTCTTGCTTTCTAGAGTCTCTAATGCAGCAGGAAAGGTGAGGGTCCTCAGAAGAAAAGAACCATGTTTCCTATACATACGGACCATATCTAGTTCAACTGTGCTTGAAATTGATACAAAGCATAGGTCCTCCAACATCCAATGCTTGTCAGTTAAGATGAGAAACGTGTGAGCTTCGTGAAGGATGTAGTTCGTTTGAGCTGTAAAGTAACTCCCCTTTCCTGAAACGAAGTCTTGTTTGTAGCGAGACTCAGAGCCAGGGATTTAACTCCATTTCTGAAGTGAAACACACAACACAGTTCTCATCCATTGATCACACTCTGCTTTAGAGCAAGAAGCACACTCTTGCTTTCTAGAGTCTCTAATACAGCAGGAAACCTGAGTGTGCTGAGAACAAAAGAACAGTGTTTCTTACACATACGGACCATATCTAGTCCAACTCTGCTTCTGAAACTGTTATAAAGCACTGGTCCTCTAAGATCCAATGCTAGTCAGTTAAGATGAAAACCTGTGAGTTTTGTGACCGATGTAATTCGTTTGACCTGAAAAGTGACTGCCCTTACCTGAAACGAAGTCTTTCTTGTAGGAAGACTCAGAGCCTGGGATTTATTTCCATTTCTGAAGTGAAACACACAACACAGTTCTCAAAAATTGATCACACTCTGCTTTAGAGCAAGAAGCACACTCTTGCTTTCTAGAGTCTCTAATACAGCAGGAAACATGAGTGTGTTGAGAAAAAAGGAACGGTGTTTCTTACACAAACGGAACATATCTAGTCCAACTCTGGTTCTGAGACTGATACAAAGCACTGGTCCTCGAACATCCAATGCTTGTCAGTTAAGATGAGAAACGTGTGAGCTTCCTGAACGATGTAGTTTGTTTGAGATGAAAAGTGAAGGCCCTTACCTGAAACGAAGTCTTGCTTGTAGGAAGACACAGACCTGGGATTTAACCCCATTTCTGAAGCGAAACACACAACACAGTTCTCATCCATTGATCACACTCTGCTTTAGAGCAAGAAGCACACTCTTGCTTTCTAGAGTCTCTAATACAGCAGGAAACCTGAGTGTGCTGAGAACAAAAGAACGGTGTTTCTTACACATACGGACCATATCTAGTCCAACTCTGCTTCTGAAACTGTTATAAAGCACTGGTCCTCTAAGATCCAATGCTAGTCAGTTAAGATGAAAACCTGTGAGCTTTGTGACCGATGTAATTCGTTTGACCTGAAAAGTGACTGCCCTTACCTGAAACGAAGTCTTTCTTGTAGGAAGACTCAGAGCCTGGGATTTATTTCCATTTCTGAAGTGAAACACACAACACAGTTCTCATCCATTGATCACACTCTGCTTTAGAGCAAGAAGCACACTCTTGCTTTCTAGAGTCTCTAATACAGCAGGAAACATGAGTGTGTTGAGAAAAAAGGAACGGTGTTTCTTACACAAACGGAACATATCTAGTCCAACTCTGGTTCTGAGACTGATACAAAGCACTGGTCCTCGAACATCCAATGCTTGTCAGTTAAGATGAGAAACGTGTGAGCTTCCTGAACGATGTAGTTTGTTTGAGCTGAAAAGTGACTGCCCTTACCTGAAACGGAGTCTTGCTTGTAGGAAGACACAGACCTCGGATTTAACCCCATTTCTGAAGCGAAACACACAAAACAGTTCTCATCCATGTATCACACTCTGCTTTAGAGCAAGAAGCACGCTCTTGCTTTCTAGAGTCTCTACTGCAGCAGGAAAGGTGAGGGTCCTCAGAAGAAAAGAACCATGTTTCCTATACATACGGACCATATCTAGTTCAACTGTGCTTGAAATTGATACAAAGCATAGGTCCTCCAACATCCAATGCTTGTCAGTTAAGATGAGAAACGTGTGAGCTTCGTGAACGATGTAGTTCGTTTGAGCTGTAAAGTAACTCCCCTTACCTGAAACGAAGTCTTGCTTGTAGCGAGACTCAGAGCCAGGGATTTAACTCCATTTCTGAAGTGAAACACACAACACAGTTCTCATCCATTGATCACACTCTGCTTTAGAGCAAGAAGCACACTCTTGCTTTCTAGAGTCTCTAATACAGCAGGAAACCTGAGTGTACTGAGAACAAAAGAACGTTGTTTCTTACACATACGGACCATATCTAGTCCAACTCTGCTTCTGAAACTGTTATAAAGCACTGGTCCTCTAAGATCCAATGCTAGTCAGTTAAGATGAAAACCTGTGAGCTTTTTGACCGATGTAATTCGTTTGACCTGAAAAGTATCTGCCCTTACCTGAAACGAAGTCTTTCTTGTAGGAAGACTCAAAGCCTGGGATTTATTTCCATTTCTGAAGTGAAACACACAACACAGTTCTCATCCATTGATCACACTCTGCTTTAGAGCAAGAAGCACACTCTTGCTTTCTAGAGTCTCTAATACAGCAGGAAACATGAGTGTGTTGAGAAAAAAGGAACGGTGTTTCTTACACAAACGGAACATATCTAGTCCAACTCTGGTTCTGAGACTGATACAAAGCACTGGTCCTCTAACATCCAATGCTTGTCAGTTAAGATGAGAAACGTGTGAGCTTCCTGAACGATGTAGTTTGTTTGAGATGAAAAGTGAAGGCCCTTACCTGAAACGAAGTCTTGCTTGTAGGAAGACACAGACCTGGGATTTAACCCCATTTCTGAAGCGAAACACACAACACAGTTCTCATCCATGTATCACACTCTGCCTTAGAGCAAGAAGCACGCTCTATCTTTCTAGAGGCTCTAATGCAGCAGGAAACGTGAGTGTCCTCAGAAGAAAAGAACCGTGTTTCCTATGCATACGGACCATATCTAGTTCAACTCTGCTTGAAATTGATACAAAGCAAAGGTCCTCTAACATCCAATGCTTGTCAGTTAAGATGTGAAACGTGTGAACTTCGTGAATGATGTAGTTCGTTTGAGCTGTAAAGTAACTCCCCTTTCCTGAAACGAAGTCTTGTTTGTAGCGAGACTCAGAGCCAGGGATTTAACTCCATTTCTGAAGTGAAACACACAACACAGTTCTCATCCATTGATCACACTCTGCTTTAGAGCAAGAAGCACACTCTTGCTTTCTAGAGTCTCTAATACAGCAGGAAACCTGAGTGTGCTGAGAACAAAAGAACGGTGTTTCTTACACATACGGACCATATCTAGTCCAACTCTGCTTCTGAAACTGTTATAAAGCACTGGTCCTCTAAGATCCAATGCTAGTCAGTTAAGATGAAAACCTGTGAGCTTTGTGACCGATGTAATTCGTTTGACCTGAAAAGTGACTGCCCTTACCTGAAACGAAGTCTTTCTTGTAGGAAGACTCAGAGCCTGGGATTTATTTCCATTTCTGAAGTGAAACAAACAACACAGTTCTCATCCATTGATCACACTCTGCTTTAGAGCAAGAAGCACACTCTTGCTTTCTAGAGTCTCTAATACAGCAGGAAACATGAGTGTGTTGAGAAAAAAGGAACGGTGTTTCTTACACAAACGGAACATATCTAGTCCAACTCTGGTTCTGAGACTGATACAAAGCACTGGTCCTCGAACATCCAATGCTTGTCAGTTAAGATGAGAAACGTGTGAGCTTCCTGAACGATGTAGTTTGTTTGAGATGAAAAGTGAAGGCCCTTACCTGAAACGAAGTCTTGCTTTTAGGAAGACACAGACCTGGGATTTAACCCCATTTCTGAAGCGAAACACACAACACAGTTCTCATCCATTGATCACACTCTGCTTTAGAGCAAGAAGCACACTCTTGCTTTCTAGAGTCTCTAATACAGCAGGAAACCTGAGTGTGCTGAGAACAAAAGAACGGTGTTTCTTACACATACGGACCATATCTAGTCCAACTCTGCTTCTGAAACTGTTATAAAGCACTGGTCCTCTAAGATCCAATGCTAGTCAGTTAAGATGAAAACCTGTGAGCTTTGTGACCGATGTAATTCGTTTGACCTGAAAAGTGACTGCCCTTACCTGAAACGAAGTCTTTCTTGTAGGAAGACTCAGAGCCTGGGATTTATTTCCATTTCTGAAGTGAAACACACAACACAGTTCTCATCCATTGATCACACTCTCCTTTAGAGCAAGAAGCACACTCTTGCTTTCTAGAGTCTCTAATACAGCAGGAAACATGAGTGTGTTGAGAAAAAAGGAACGGTGTTTCTTACACAAACGGAACATATCTAGTCCAACTCTGGTTCTGAGACTGATACAAAGCACTGGTCCTCGAACATCCAATGCTTGTCAGTTAAGATGAGAAACGTGTGAGCTTCCTGAACGATGTAGTTTGTTTGAGCTGAAAAGTGACTGCCCTTACCTGAAACGGAGTCTTGCTTGTAGGAAGACACAGACCTTGGATTTAACCCCATTTCTGAAGCGAAACACACAAAACAGTTCTCATCCATGTATCACACTCTGCTTTAGAGCAAGAAGCACGCTCTTGCTTTCTAGAGTCTCTAATGCAGCAGGAAAGGTGAGGGTCCTCAGAAGAAAAGAACCATGTTTCCTATACATACGGACCATATCTAGTTCAACTGTGCTTGAAATTGATACAAAGCATAGGTCCTCCAACATCCAATGCTTGTCAGTTAAGATGAGAAACGTGTGAGCTTCGTGAACGATGTAGTTCGTTTGAGTTGTAAAGTAACTCCCCTTACCTGAAACGAAGTCTTTCTTGTAGGAAGACTCAGAGCCTGGGATTTATTTCCATTTCTGAAGTGAAACACACAACACAGTTCTCATCCATTGATCACACTCTCCTTTAGAGCAAGAAGCACACTCTTGCTTTCTAGAGTCTCTAATACACCAGGAAACATGAGTGTGTTGAGAAAAAAGGAACGGTGTTTCTTACACAAACGGAACATATCTAGTCCAACTCTGGTTCTGAGACTGATACAAAGCACTGGTCCTCGAACATCCAATGCTTGTCAGTTAAGATGAGAAACGTGTGAGCTTCCTGAACGATGTAGTTTGTTTGAGCTGAAAAGTGACAGCCCTTACCTGAAACGGAGTCTTGCTTGTAGGAAGACACAGACCTCGGATTTAACCCCATTTCTGAAGCGAAAACAAAAAACAGTTCTCATCCATGTATCACACTCTGCTTTAGAGCAAGAAGCACGCTCTTGATTTCTAGAGTCTCTAATGCAGCAGGAAAGGTGAGGGTCCTCAGAAGAAAAGAACCATGTTTCCTATACATACGGGCCATATCTAGTTCAACTGTGCTTGAAATTGATACAAAGCATAGGTCCTCCAACATCCAATGCTTGTCAGTTAAGATGAGAAACGTGTGAGCTTCGTGAACGATGTAGTTCGTTTGAGCTGTAAAGTAACTCCCCTTACCTGAAACGAAGTCTTGCTTGTAGCGAGACTCAGAGCCAGGGATTTAACTCCATTTCTGAAGTGAAACACACAACACAGTTCTCATCCATTGATCACACTCTGCTTTAGAGCAAGAAGCACACTCTTGCTTTCTAGAGTCTCTAATACAGCAGGAAACCTGAGTGTACTGAGAACAAAAGAATGGTGTTTCTTACACATACGGACCATATCTAGTCCAACTCTGCTTCTGAAACTGTTATAAAGCACTGGTCCTCTAAGATCCAATGCTAGTCAGTTAAGATGAAAACCTGTGAGCTTTGTGACCGATGTAATTCGTTTGACCTGAAAAGTATCTGCCCTTACCTGAAACGAAGTCTTTCTTGTAGGAAGACTCAAAGCCTGGGATTATTTCCATTTCTGAAGTGAAACACACAACACAGTTCTCATCCATTGATCACACTCTGCTTTAGAGCAAGAAGCACACTCTTGCTTTCTAGAGTCTCTAATACAGCAGGAAACATGAGTGTGTTGAGAAAAAAGGAACGGTGTTTCTTACACAAACGGAACATATCTAGTCCAACTCTGGTTCTGAGACTGATACAAAGCACTGGTCCTCTAACATCCAATGCTTGTCAGTTAAGATGAGAAACGTGTGAGCTTCCTGAACGATGTAGTTTGTTTGAGATGAAAAGTGAAGGCCCTTACCTGAAACGAAGTCTTGCTTGTAGGAAGACACAGACCTGGGATTTAACCCCATTTCTGAAGCGAAACACACAACACAGTTCTCATCCATGTATCACACTCTGCCTTAGAGCAAGAAGCACGCTCTTGCTTTCTAGAGGCTCTAATGCAGCAGGAAACGTGAGTGTCCTCAGAAGAAAAGAACCATGTTTCCTATGCATACGGACCATATCTAGTTCAACTCTGCTTGAAATTGATACAAAGCAAAGGTCCTCTAACATCCGATGCTTGTCAGTTAAGATGTGAAACGTGTGAACTTCGTGAATGATGTAGTTCCTTTGAGCTGTAAAGTAACTCCCCTTTCCTGAAACGAAGTCTTGTTTGTAGCGAGACTCAGAGCCAGGGATTTAACTCCATTTCTGAAGTGAAACACACAACACAGTTCTCATCCATTGATCACACTCTGCTTTAGAGCAAGAAGCACACTCTTGCTTTCTAGAGTCTCTAATACAGCAGGAAACCTGAGTGTGCTGAGAACAAAAGAACGGTGTTTCTTACACATACGGACCATATCTAGTCCAACTCTGCTTCTGAAACTGTTATAAAGCACTGGTCCTCTAAGATCCAATGCTAGTCAGTTAAGATGAAAACCTGTGAGCTTTGTGACCGATGTAATTCGTTTGACCTGAAAAGTGACTGCCCTTACCTGAAACGAAGTCTTTCTTGTAGGAAGACTCAGAGCCTGGGATTTATTTCCATTTCTGAAGTGAAACAAACAACACAGTTCTCATCCATTGATCACACTCTGCTTTAGAGCAAGAAGCACACTCTTGCTTTCTAGAGTCTCTAATACAGCAGGAAACATGAGTGTGTTGAGAAAAAAGGAACGGTGTTTCTTACACAAACGGAACATATCTAGTCCAACTCTGGTTCTGAGACTGATACAAAGCACTGGTCCTCGAACATCCAATGCTTGTCAGTTAAGATGAGAAACGTGTGAGCTTCCTGAACGAGGTAGTTTGTTTGAGATGAAAAGTGAAGGCCCTTACCTGAAACGAAGTCTTGCTTGTAGGAAGACACAGACCTGGGATTTAACCCCATTTCTGAAGCGAAACACACAACACAGTTCTCATCCATTGATCACACTCTGCTTTAGAGCAAGAAGCACACTCTTGCTTTCTAGAGGCTCTAATGCAGCAGGAAACGTGAGTGTCCTCAGAAGAAAAGAACCATGTTTCCTATGCATACGGACCATATCTAGTTCAACTGTGCTTGAAATTTTATACAAGCAAAGGTCCTCTAACATCCAATGCTTGTCAGTTTAGATGTGAAACGTGTGAACTTCGTGAATGATGTAGTTCGTTTGAGCTGAAAGTGACTGCACTAACTTGAAACGAAGTCTTTCTTGTAGGAAGACTCAGAGCCTGGGATTTAACTCCATTTCTGAAATGAAACACACAACACAGTTCTCATCCATTGATCACACTCTGCTTTAGAGCAAGAAGCACGCTCTTGCTTTCTAGAGTCTCTAATACAGCAGGAAACCTGAGTGTGCTGAGAACAAAAGAACGGTGTTTCTTACACATACGGACCATATCTAGTCCAACTCTGCTTCTGAAACTGTTATAAAGCACTGGTCCTCTAAGATCCAATGCTAGTCAGTTAAGATGAAAACCTGTGAGCTTTGTGACCGATGTAATTCGTTTGACCTGAAAAGTGACTGCCCTTACCTGAAACGAAGTCTTTCTTGTAGGAAGACTCAGAGCCTGGGATTTATTTCCATTTCTGAAGTGAAACACACAACACAGTTCTCATCCATTGATCACACTCTGCTTTAGAGCAAGAAGCACACTCTTGCTTTCTAGAGTCTCTAATACAGCAGGAAACATGAGTGTGTTGAGAAAAAAGGAACGGTGTTTCTTACACAAACGGAACATATCTAGTCCAACTCTGGTTCTGAGACTGATACAAAGCACTGGTCCTCGAACATCCAATGCTTGTCAGTTAAGATGAGAAACGTGTGAGCTTCCTGAACGATGTAGTTTGTTTGAGCTGAAAAGTGACTGCCCTTACCTGAAACGGAGTCTTGCTTGTAGGAAAACACAGACCTCGGATTTAACCCCATTTCTGAAGCGAAACACACAAAACAGTTCTCATCCATGTATCACACTCTGCTTTAGAGCAAGAAGCACGCTCTTGCTTTCTAGAGTCTCTACTGCAGCAGGAAAGGTGAGGGTCCTCAGAAGAAAAGAACCATGTTTCCTATACATACGGACCATATCTAGTTCAACTGTGCTTGAAATTGATACAAAGCATAGGTCCTCCAACATCCAATGCTTGTCAGTTAAGATGAGAAACGTGTGAGCTTCGTGAACGATGTAGTTCGTTTGAGCTTTAAAGTAACTCCCCTTTCCTGAAACGAAGTCTTGTTTGTAGCGAGACTCAGAGCCAGGGATTTAACTCCATTTCTGAAGTGAAACACACAACACAGTTCTCATCCATTGATCACACTCTGCTTTAGAGCAAGAAGCACACTCTTGCTTTCTAGAGTCTCTAATACAGCAGGAAACCTGAGTGTGCTGAGAACAAAAGAACGGTGTTTCTTACACATACGGACCATATCTAGTCCAACTCTGCTTCTGAAACTGTTATAAAGCACTGGTCCTCTAAGATCCAATGCTAGTCAGTTAAGATGAAAACCTGTGAGCTTTGTGACCAATGTAATTCGTTTGACCTGAAAAGTGACTGCCCTTACCTGAAACGAAGTCTTTCTTGTAGGAAGACTCAGAGCCTGGGATTTATTTCCATTTCTGAAGTGAAACAAACAACACAGTTCTCATCCATTGATCACACTCTGCTTTAGAGCAAGAAGCACACTCTTGCTTTCTAGAGTCTCTAATACAGCAGGAAACATGAGTGTGTTGAGAAAAAAGGAACGGTGTTTCTTACACAAACGGAACATATCTAGTCCAACTCTGGTTCTGAGACTGATACAAAGCACTGGTCCTCGAACATCCAATGCTTGTCAGTTAAGATGAGAAACGTGTGAGCTTCCTGAACGATGTAGTTTGTTTGAGATGAAAAGTGAAGGCCCTTACCTGAAACGAAGTCTTGCTTGTAGGAAGACACAGACCTGGGATTTAACCCCATTTCTGAAGCCAAACACACAACACAGTTCTCATCCATTGATCACACTCTGCTTTAGAGCAAGAAGCACACTCTTGCTTTCTAGAGTCTCTAATACAGCAGGAAACCTGAGTGTGCTGAGAACAAAAGAACGGTGTTTCTTACACATACGGACCATATCTAGTGCAACTCTGCTTCTGAAACTGTTATAAAGCACTGGTCCTCTAAGATCCAATGCTAGTCAGTTAAGATGAAAACCTGTGAGGTTTGTGACCGATGTAATTCGTTTGACCTGAAAAGTGACTGCCCTTACCTGAAACGAAGTCTTTCTTGTAGGAAGACTCAGAGCCTGGGATTTATTTCCATTTCTGAAGTGAAACACACAAAACAGTTCTCATCCATTGATCACACTCTCCTTTAGAGCAAGAAGCACACTCTTGCTTTCTAGAGTCTCTAATACAGCAGGAAACATGAGTGTGTTGAGAAAAAAGGAACGGTGTTTCTTACACAAACGGAACATATCTAGTCCAACTCTGGTTCTGAGACTGATACAAAGCACTGGTCCTCTAACATCCAATGCTTGTCAGTTAAGATGAGAAACGTGTGAGCTTCCTGAACGATGTAGTTTGTTTGAGATGAAAAGTGAAGGCCCTTACCTGAAACGAAGTCTTGCTTGTAGGAAGGCACAGACCTGGGATTTAACCCCATTTCTGAAGCGAAACACACAACACAGTTCTCATCCATGTATCACACTCTGCTTTAGAGCAAGAAGCACGCTCTTGTCTTCTAGAGGCTCTAATGCAGCAGGAAAGGTGAGGGTCCTCAGAAGAAAAGAACCATGTTTCCTATGCATACGGACCATATCTAGTTCAACTCTGCTTGAAATTGATACAAAGCAAAGGTCCTCTAAAATCCAATGCTTGTCAGTTAAGATGTGAAACGTGTGAACTTCGTGAATGATGTAGTTCGTTTGAGCTGAAGGTGACTGCACTACCTTGAAACGAAGTCTTTCTTGTAGGAAGACTCAGAGCCTGGGATTTAACTCCATTTCTGAAATGAAACACACAACACAGTTCTCATCCATTGATCACACTCTGCTTTAGAGCAAGAAGCACGCTCTTGCTTTCTAGAGTCTCTAATACAGCAGGAAACATGAGTGTGCTGAGAACAAAAGAACGGTGTTTCTTACACATACGGACCATATCTAGTCCAACTCTGCTTCTGAGACTGATACAAAGCACTGGTCCTCTAACATCCAATGCTTGTCAGTTAAGATGAGAAACGTGTGTGGTTCCTGAACGATGTAGTTTGTTTGAGATGAAAAGTGACTGCCCTTACCTGAAACGAAGTCTTGCTTGTAGGAAGACACAGACCTGGGATTTAACCCCATTTCTGAAGGGAAACACACAACATAGTTCTCATCCATGGATCACACTCTGCTTTAGAGCAAGAAGCACGCTCTTGCTTTCTAGAGTCTCTAATGCAGCAGGAAACGTGAGTGTCCTCAGAAGAAAAGAACCTTGATTCCTATACATACGGACCATATCTAGTTCAACTCTGCTTGAAATTGATACAAAGCAAATGTCCTCCAACATCCAATGCTTGTCAGTTAAGATCAGAAACGTGTGAGCTTCGTGAAAGATGTAGTTCGTTTGAGCTGTAAAGTAACTGCCCTTACCTGAAACGAATTCTTGCTTGTAGCGAGACTCAGAGCCAGGGATTTAACTCCATTTCTGAAGTGAAACACACAACACAGTTCTCATCCATTGATCACACTCTGCTTTAGAGCAAGAAGCACGCTCTTGCTTTCTAGAGTCTCTAATACAGCAGGAAACCTGAGTGTGCTGAGAACAAAAGAACGGTGTTACTTACACATACAGACCATGTCTAGTCCAACTCTGCTTCTGAAACTGTTACAAAGCACTGGTCCTCTAAGATCCAATGCTAGTCAGTTAAGATGAAAACCTGTGAGCTTTGTGACTGATGTAATTCTTTTGACCTGAAAAGTCTCTGCCCTTACCTAAAACGAAGTCTTTCTTGTAGGAAGACTCAGAGCCTGGGATTTATTTCCATTTCTGAAATGAAACACACAACACAGTTCTCATCCATTGATCACACTCTGCTTTAGAGCAAGAAGCACACTCTTGCTTTCTAGAGTCTCTAATACAGCAGGAAACATGAGTGTGTTGAGAAAAAAGGAACGGTGTTTCTTACACAAACGGAACATATCTAGTCCAACACTGGTTCTGAGACTGATACAAAGCACTGGTCCTCGAACATCCAATGCTTGTCAGTTAAGATGAGAAACGTGTGAGCTTCCTGAACGATGTAGTTTGTTTGAGCTGAAAAGTGACTGCCCTTACCTGAAACGGATTCTTGCTTGTAGGAAGACACAGACCTCAGATTTAACCCCATTTCTGAAGCGAAACACACAAAACAGTTCTCATCCATGTATCACACTCTGCTTTAGAGCAAGAAGCACGCTCTTGCTTTCTAGAGTCTCTAATGCAGCAGGAAAGGTGAGGGTCCTCAGAAGAAAAGAACCATGTTTCCTATACATACGGACCATATCTAGTTCAACTGTGCTTGAAATTGATAGAAAGCATAGGTCCTCCAACATCCAATGCTTGTCAGTTAAGATGAGAAACGTGTGAGCTTCGTGAACGATGTAGTTCGTTTGAGCTGTAAAGTAACTCCCCTTACCTGAAACGAAGTCTTGCTTGTAGCGAGACTCAGAGCCAGGGATTTAACTCCATTTCTGAAGTGAAACACACAACACAGTTCTCATCCATTGATCACACTCTGCTTTAGAGCAAGAAGCACACTCTTGCTTTCTAGAGTCTCTAATACAGCAGGAAACCTGAGTGTGCTGAGAACAAAAGAACGGTGTTTCTTACACATACGGACCATATCTAGTCCAACTCTGCTTCTGAAACTGTTATAAAGCACTGGTCCTCTAAGATCCAATGCTAGTCAGTTAAGATGAAAACCTGTGAGCTTTGTGACCGATGTAATTCGTTTGACCTGAAAAGTGACTGCCTTTACCTGAAACGAAGTCTTTCTTGTAGGAAGACTCAGAGCCTGGGATTTATTTCCATTTCTGAAGTGAAACACACAACACAGTTCTCATCCATGTATCACACTCTGCTTTAGAGCAAGAAGCACGCTCTTGTCTTCTAGAGGCTCTAATGCAGCAGGAAACGTGAGTGTCCTCAGAAGAAAAGAACCATGTTTCCTATGAATACGGACCATATCTAGTTCAACTCTGCTTGAAATTGATACAAAGCAAAGGTCCTCTAACATCCAATGCTTGTCAGTTAAGATGTGAAACGTGTGAACTTCGTGAATGATGTAGTTCGTTTGAGCTGAAGGTGACTGCACTACCTTGAAACGAAGTCTTTCTTGTAGGAAGACTCAGAGCCTGGGATTTAACTCCATTTCTGAAATGAAACACACAACACAGTTCTCATCCATTGATCACACTCTGCTTTAGAGCAAGAAGCACGCTCTTGCTTTCTAGAGTCTCTAATAAAGCAGGAAACATGAGTGTGCTGAGAACAAAAGAACGGTGTTTCTTACACATACGGACCATATCTAGTCCAACTCTGCTTCTGAGACTGATACAAAGCACTGGTCCTCTAACATCCAATGCTTGTCAGTTAAGATGAGAAACGTGTGTGGTTCCTGAACGATGTAGTTTGTTTGAGATGAAAAGTGACTGCCCTTACCTGAAACGAAGTCTTGCTTGTAGGAAGACACAGACCTGGGATTTAACCCCATTTCTGAAGGGAAACACACAACACAGTTCTCATCCATGGATCACACTCTGCTTTAGAGCAAGAAGCACGCTCTTGCTTTCTAGAGTCTCTAATGCAGCAGGAAACGTGAGTGTCCTCAGAAGAAAAGAACCTTGATTCCTATACATACGGACCATATCTAGTTCAACTCTGCTTGAAATTGATACAAAGCAAATGTCCTCCAACATCCAATGCTTGTCAGTTAAGATCAGAAACGTGTGAGCTTCGTGAAAGATGTAGTTCGTTTGAGCTGTAAAGTAACTGCCCTTACCTGAAACGAAGTCTTGCTTGTAGCGAGACTCAGAGCCAGGGATTTAACTCCATTTCTGAAGTGAAACACACAACACAGTTCTCATCCATTGATCACACTCTGCTTTAGAGCAAGAAGCACGCTCTTGCTTTCTAGAGTCTCTAATACAGCAGGAAACCTGAGTGTGCTGAGAACAAAAGAACGGTGTTACTTACACATACAGACCATGTCTAGTCCAACTCTGCTTCTGAAACTGTTACAAAGCACTGGTCCTCTAAGATCCAATGCTAGTCAGTTAAGATGAAAACCTGTGAGCTTTGTGACTGATGTAATTCTTTTGACCTGAAAAGTCTCTGCCCTTACCTAAAACGAAGTCTTTCTTGTAGGAAGACTCAGAGCCTGGGATTTATTTCCATTTCTGAAATGAAACACACAACACAGTTCTCATCCATTGATCACACTCTGCTTTAGAGCAAGAAGCACACTCTTGCTTTCTAGAGTCTCTAATACAGCAGGAAACATGAGTGTGTTGAGAAAAAAGGAACGGTGTTTCTTACACAAACGGAACATATCTAGTCCAACACTGGTTCTGAGACTGATACAAAGCACTGGTCCTCGAACATCCAATGCTTGTCAGTTAAGATGAGAAACGTGTGAGCTTCCTGAACGATGTAGTTTGTTTGAGCTGAAAAGTGACTGCCCTTACCTGAAACGGATTCTTGCTTGTAGGAAGACACAGACCTCGGATTTAACCCCATTTCTGAAGCGAAACACACAAAACAGTTCTCATCCATGTATCACACTCTGCTTTAGAGCAAGAAGCACGCTCTTGCTTTCTAGAGTCTCTAATGCAGCAGGAAAGGTGAGGGTCCTCAGAAGAAAAGAACCATGTTTCCTATACATACGGACCATATCTAGTTCAACTGTGCTTGAAATTGATAGAAAGCATAGGTCCTCCAACATCCAATGCTTGTCAGTTAAGATGAGAAACGTGTGAGCTTCGTGAACGATGTAGTTCGTTTGAGCTGTAAAGTAACTCCCCTTACCTGAAACGAAGTCTTGCTTGTAGCGAGACTCAGAGCCAGGGATTTAACTCCATTTCTGAAGTGAAACACACAACACAGTTCTCATCCATTGATCACACTCTGCTTTAGAGCAAGAAGCACACTCTTGCTTTCTAGAGTCTCTAATACAGCAGGAAACCTGAGTGTGCTGAGAACAAAAGAACGGTGTTTCTTACACATACGGACCATATCTAGTCCAACTCTGCTTCTGAAACTGTTATAAAGCACTGGTCCTCTAAGATCCAATGCTAGTCAGTTAAGATGAAAACCTGTGAGCTTTGTGACCGATGTAATTCGTTTGACCTGAAAAGTGACTGCCTTTACCTGAAACGAAGTCTTTCTTGTAGGAAGACTCAGAGCCTGGGATTTATTTCCATTTCTGAAGTGAAACACACAACACAGTTCTCATCCATGTATCACACTCTGCTTTAGAGCAAGAAGCACGCTCTTGTCTTCTAGAGGCTCTAATGCAGCAGGAAACGTGAGTGTCCTCAGAAGAAAAGAACCATGTTTCCTATGCATACGGACCATATCTAGTTCAACTCTGCTTGAAATTGATACAAAGCAAAGGTCCTCTAACATCCAATGCTTGTCAGTTAAGATGTGAAACGTGTGAACTTCGTGAATGATGTAGTTCGTTTGAGCTGAAAGTGACTGCACTAACTTGAAACGAAGTCTTTCTTGTAGGAAGACTCAGAGCCTGGGATTTAACTCCATTTCTGAAATGAAACACACAACACAGTTCTCATCCATTGATCACACTCTGCTTTAGAGCAAGAAGCACACTCTTGCTTTCTAGAGTCTCTAATACAGCAGGAAACCTGAGTGTGCTGAGAACAAAAGAACGGTGTTTCTTACACATACGGACCATATCTAGTCCAACTCTGCTTCTGAAACTGTTATAAAGCACTGGTCCTCTAAGATCCAATGCTAGTCAGTTAAGATGAAAACCTGTGAGCTTTGTGACCGATGTAATTCGTTTGACCTGAAAAGTGACTGCCTTTACCTGAAACGAAGTCTTTCTTGTAGGAAGACTCAGAGCCTGGGATTTATTTCCATTTCTGAAGTGAAACACACAACACAGTTCTCATCCATTGATCACACTCTGCTTTAGAGCAAGAAGCACACTCTTGCTTTCTAGAGTCTCTAATACAGCAGGAAACATGAGTGTGTTGAGAAAAAAGGAACGGTGTTTGTTACACAAACGGAACATATCTAGTCCAACTCTGGTTCTGAGACTGATACAAAGCACTGGTCCTCTAACATCCAATGCTTGTCAGTTAAGATGAGAAACGTGTGAGCTTCCTGAACGATGTAGTTTGTTTGAGATGAAAAGTGAAGGCCCTTACCTGAAACGAAGTCTTGCTTGTAGGAAGACACAGACCTGGGATTTAACCCCATTTCTGAAGCGAAACACACAACACAGTTCTCATCCATGTATCACACTCTGCTTTAGAGCAAGAAGCACGCTCTTGCTTTCTAGAGGCTCTAATGCAGCAGGAAAGGTGAGGGTCCTCAGAAGAAAAGAACCATATTTCCTATGCATACGGACCATATCTAGTTCAACTCTGCTTGAAATTGATACAAAGCAGAGGTCCTCTAACATCCAATGCTTGTCAGTTAAGATGTGAAACGTGTGAACTTCGTGAATGATGTAGTTCGTTTGAGCTGAAGGTGACTGCACTACCTTGAAACGAAGTCTTTCTTGTAGGAAGACTCAGAGCCTGGGATTTAACTCCATTTCTGAAATGAAACACACAACACAGTTCTCATCCATTGATCACACTCTGCTTTAGAGCAAGAAGCACGCTCTTGCTTTCTAGAGTCTCTAATACAGCAGGAAACATGAGTGTGCTGAGAACAAAAGAACGGTGTTTCTTACACATACGGACCATATCTAGTCCAACTCTGCTTCTGAGACTGATACAAAGCACTGGTCCTCTAACATCCAATGCTTGTCAGTTAAGATGAGAAACGTGTGTGGTTCCTGAACGATGTAGTTTGTTTGAGATGAAAAGTGACTGCCCTTACCTGAAACGAAGTCTTGCTTGTAGGAAGACACAGACCTGGGATTTAACCCCATTTCTGAAGGGAAACACACAACACAGTTCTCATCCATGGATCACACTCTGCTTTAGAGCAAGAAGCACGCTCTTGCTTTCTAGAGTCTCTAATGCAGCAGGAAACGTGAGTGTCCTCAGAAGAAAAGAACCTTGATTCCTATACATACGGACCATATCTAGTTCAACTCTGCTTGAAATTGATACAAAGCAAATGTCCTCCAACATCCAATGCTTGTCAGTTAAGATCAGAAACGTGTGAGCTTCGTGAAAGATGTAGTTCGTTTGAGCTGTAAAGTAACTGCCCTTACCTGAAACGAAGTCTTGCTTGTAGCGAGACTCAGAGCCAGGGATTTAACTCCATTTCTGAAGTGAAACACACAACACAGTTCTCATCCATTGATCACACTCTGCTTTAGAGCAAGAAGCACGCTCTTGCTTTCTAGAGTCTCTAATACAGCAGGAAACCTGAGTGTGCTGAGAACAAAAGAACGGTGTTACTTACACATACAGACCATGTCTAGTCCAACTCTGCTTCTGAAACTGTTACAAAGCACTGGTCCTCTAAGATCCAATGCTAGTCAGTTAAGATGAAAACCTGTGAGCTTTGTGACTGATGTAATTCTTTTGACCTGAAAAGTCTCTGCCCTTACCTAAAACGAAGTCTTTCTTGTAGGAAGACTCAGAGCCTGGGATTTATTTCCATTTCTGAAATGAAACACACAACACAGTTCTCATCCATTGATCACACTCTGCTTTAGAGCAAGAAGCACACTCTTGCTTTCTAGAGTCTCTAATACAGCAGGAAACATGAGTGTGTTGAGAAAAAAGGAACGGTGTTTCTTACACAAACGGAACATATCTAGTCCAACACTGGTTCTGAGACTGATACAAAGCACTGGTCCTCGAACATCCAATGCTTGTCAGTTAAGATGAGAAACGTGTGAGCTTCCTGAACGATGTAGTTTGTTTGAGCTGAAAAGTGACTGCCCTTACCTGAAACGGATTCTTGCTTGTAGGAAGACACAGACCTCGGATTTAACCCCATTTCTGAAGCGAAACACACAAAACAGTTCTCATCCATGTATCACACTCTGCTTTAGAGCAAGAAGCACGCTCTTGCTTTCTAGAGTCTCTAATGCAGCAGGAAAGGTGAGGGTCCTCAGAAGAAAAGAACCATGTTTCCTATACATACGGACCATATCTAGTTCAACTGTGCTTGAAATTGATAGAAAGCATAGGTCCTCCAACATCCAATGCTTGTCAGTTAAGATGAGAAACGTGTGAGCTTCGTGAAAGATGTAGTTCGTTTGAGCTGTAAAGTAACTCCCCTTACCTGAAACGAAGTCTTGCTTGTAGCGAGACTCAGAGCCAGGGATTTAACTCCATTTCTGAAGTGAAACACACAACACAGTTCTCATCCATTGATCACACTCTGCTTTAGAGCAAGAAGCACACTCTTGCTTTCTAGAGTCTCTAATACAGCAGGAAACCTGAGTGTGCTGAGAACAAAAGAACGGTGTTTCTTACACATACGGACCATATCTAGTCCAACTCTGCTTCTGAAACTGTTATAAAGCACTGGTCCTCTAAGATCCAATGCTAGTCAGTTAAGATGAAAACCTGTGAGCTTTGTGACCGATGTAATTCGTTTGACCTGAAAAGTGACTGCCTTTACCTGAAACGAAGTCTTTCTTGTAGGAAGACTCAGAGCCTGGGATTTATTTCCATTTCTGAAGTGAAACACACAACACAGTTCTCATCCATGTATCACACTCTGCTTTAGAGCAAGAAGCACGCTCTTGTCTTCTAGAGGCTCTAATGCAGCAGGAAACGTGAGTGTCCTCAGAAGAAAAGAACCATGTTTCCTATGCATACGGACCATATCTAGTTCAACTCTGCTTGAAATTGATACAAAGCAAAGGTCCTCTAACATCCAATGCTTGTCAGTTAAGATGTGAAACGTGTGAACTTCGTGAATGATGTAGTTCGTTTGAGCTGAAGGTGACTGCACTACCTTGAAACGAAGTCTTTCTTGTAGGAAGACTCAGAGCCTGGGATTTAACTCCATTTCTGAAATGAAACACACAACACAGTTCTCATCCATTGATCACACTCTGCTTTAGAGCAAGAAGCACGCTCTTGCTTTCTATAGTCTCTAATACAGCAGGAAACATGAGTGTGCTGAGAACAAAAGAACGGTGTTTCTTACACATACGGACCATATCTAGTCCAACTCTGCTTCTGAGACTGATACAAAGCACTGGTCCTCTAACATCCAATGCTTGTCAGTTAAGATGAGAAACGTGTGTGGTTCCTGAACGATGTAGTTTGTTTGAGATGAAAAGTGACTGCCCTTACCTGAAACGAAGTCTTGCTTGTAGGAAGACACAGACCTGGGATTTAACCCCATTTCTGAAGGGAAACACACAACACAGTTCTCATCCATGGATCACACTCTGCTTTAGAGCAAGAAGCACGCTCTTGCTTTCTAGAGTCTCTAATGCAGCAGGAAACGTGAGTGTCCTCAGAAGAAAAGAACCTTGATTCCTATACATACGGACCATATCTAGTTCAACTCTGCTTGAAATTGATACAAAGCAAATGTCCTCCAACATCCAATGCTTGTCAGTTAAGATCAGAAACGTGTGAGCTTCGTGAAAGATGTAGTTCGTTTGAGCTGTAAAGTAACTGCCCTTACCTGAAACGAAGTCTTGCTTGTAGCGAGACTCAGAGCCAGGGATTTAACTCCATTTCTGAAGTGAAACACACAACACAGTTCTCATCCATTGATCACACTCTGCTTTAGAGCAAGAAGCACGCTCTTGCTTTCTAGAGTCTCTAATACAGCAGGAAACCTGAGTGTGCTGAGAACAAAAGAACGGTGTTACTTACACATACAGACCATGTCTAGTCCAACTCTGCTTCTGAAACTGTTACAAAGCACTGGTCCTCTAAGATCCAATGCTAGTCAGTTAAGATGAAAACCTGTGAGCTTTGTGACTGATGTAATTCTTTTGACCTGAAAAGTCTCTGCCCTTACCTAAAACGAAGTCTTTCTTGTAGGAAGACTCAGAGCCTGGGATTTATTTCCATTTCTGAAATGAAACACACAACACAGTTCTCATCCATTGATCACACTCTGCTTTAGAGCAAGAAGCACACTCTTGCTTTCTAGAGTCTCTAATACAGCAGGAAACATGAGTGTGTTGAGAAAAAAGGAACGGTGTTTCTTACACAAACGGAACATATCTAGTCCAACACTGGTTCTGAGACTGATACAAAGCACTGGTCCTCGAACATCCAATGCTTGTCAGTTAAGATGAGAAACGTGTGAGCTTCCTGAACGATGTAGTTTGTTTGAGCAGAAAAGTGACTGCCCTTACCTGAAACGGAGTCTTGCTTGTAGGAAGACACAGACCTCGGATTTAACCCCATTTCTGAAGCGAAACACACAAAACAGTTCTCATCCATGTATCACACTCTGCTTTAGAGCAAGAAGCACGCTCTTGCTTTCTAGAGTCTCTAATGCAGCAGGAAAGTTGAGGGTCCTCAGAAGAAAAGAACCATGTTTCCTATACATACGGACCATATCTAGTTCAACTGTGCTTGAAATTGATACAAAGCATAGGTCCTCCAACATCCAATGCTTGTCAGTTAAGATGAGAAACGTGTGAGCTTCGTGAACGATGTAGTTCGTTTGAGCTGTAAAGTAACTCCCCTTACCTGAAACGAAGTCTTGCTTGTAGCGAGACTCAGAGCCAGGGATTTAACTCCATTTCTGAAGTGAAACACACAACACAGTTCTCATCCATTGATCACACTCTGCTTTAGAGCAAGAAGCACACTCTTGCTTTCTAGAGTCTCTAATACAGCAGGAAACCTGAGTGTGCTGAGAACAAAAGAACGGTGTTTCTTACACATACGGACCATATCTAGTCCAACTCTGCTTCTGAAACTGTTATAAAGCACTGGTCCTCTAAGATCCAATGCTAGTCAGTTAAGATGAAAACCTGTGAGCTTTGTGACCGATGTAATTCGTTTGACCTGAAAAGTGACTGCCTTTACCTGAAACGAAGTCTTTCTTGTAGGAAGACTCAGAGCCTGGGATTTATTTCCATTTCTGAAGTGAAACACACAACACAGTTCTCATCCATTGATCACACTCTGCTTTAGAGCAAGAAGCACACTCTTGCTTTCTAGAGTCTCTAATACAGCAGGAAACATGAGTGTGTTGAGAAAAAAGGAACGGTGTTTCTTACACAAACGGAACATATCTAGTCCAACTCTGGTTCTGAGACTGATACAAAGCACTGGTCCTCTAACATCCAATGCTTGTCAGTTAAGATGAGAAACGTGTGAGCTTCCTGAACGATGTAGATTGTTTGAGATGAAAAGTGAAGGCCCTTACCTGAAACGAAGTCTTGCTTGTAGGAAGACACAGACCTGGGATTTAACCCCATTTCTGAAGCGAAACACACAACACAGTTCTCATCCATGTATCACACTCTGCTTTAGAGCAAGAAGCACGCTCTTGCTTTCTAGAGGCTCTAATGCAGCAGGAAACGTTAGTGTCCTCAGAAGAAAAGAACCATGTTTCCTATGCATACGATCCATATCTAGTTCAACTCTGCTTGAAATTGATACAAAGCAAAGGTCCTCTAACATCCAATGCTTGTCAGTTAAGATGTGAAACGTGTGAACTTCGTGAATGATGTAGTTCGTTTGAGCTGAAAGTGACTGCACTAACTTGAAACGAAGTCTTTCTTGTAGGAAGACTCAGAGCCTGGGATTTAACTCCATTTCTGAAATGAAACACACAACACAGTTCTCATCCATTGATCACACTCTGCTTTAGAGCAAGAAGCACACTCTTGCTTTCTAGAGTCTCTAATACAGCAGGAAACCTGAGTGTGCTGAGAACAAAAGAACGGTGTTTCTTACACATACGGACCATATCTAGTCCAACTCTGCTTCTGAAACTGTTATAAAGCACTGGTCCTCTAAGATCCAATGCTAGTCAGTTAAGATGAAAACCTGTGAGCTTTGTGACCGATGTAATTCGTTTGACCTGAAAAGTGACTGCCCTTACCTGAAACGAAGTCTTTCTTGTAGGAAGACTCAGAGCCTGGGATTTATTTCCATTTCTGAAGTGAAACACACAACACAGTTCTCATCCATTGATCACACTCTGCTTTAGAGCAAGAAGCACACTCTTGCTTTCTAGAGTCTCTAATACAGCAGGAAACATGAGTGTGTTGAGAAAAAAGGAACGGTGTTTCTTACACAAACGGAACATATCTAGTCCAACTCTGGTTCTGAGACTGATACAAAGCACTGGTCCTCTAACATCCAATGCTTGTCAGTTAAGATGAGAAACGTGTGAGCTTCCTGAACGATGTAGTTTGTTTGAGATGAAAAGTGAAGGCCCTTACCTGAAACGAAGTCTTGCTTGTAGGAAGACACAGACCTGGGATTTAACCCCATTTCTGAAGCGAAACACACAACACAGTTCTCATCCATGTATCACACTCTGCTTTAGAGCAAGAAGCACGCTCTTGCTTTCTAGAGGCTCTAATGCAGCAGGAAACGTGAGTGTCCTCAGAAGAAAAGAACCATGTTTCCTATGCATACGGACCATATCTAGTTCCACTCTGCTTGAAATTGATACAAAGCAAAGGTCCTCTAACATCCAATGCTTGTCAGTTAAGATGTGAAATGTGTGAACTTCGTGAATGATGTAGTTCGTTTGAGCTGAAAGTGACTGCACTAACTTGAAACGACGTCTTTCTTGTAGGAAGACTCAGAGCCTGGGATTTAACTCCATTTCTGAAATGAAACACACAACACAGTTCTCATCCATTGATCACACTCTGCTTTAGAGCAAGAAGCACGCTCTTGCTTTCTAGAGTCTCTAATACAGCAGGAAACCTGAGTGTGCTGAGAACAAAAGAACGGTGTTTCTTACACATACGGACCTTATCTAGTCCAACTCTGCTTCTGAAACTGTTACAAAGCACTGGTCCTCTAAGATCCAATGCTAGTCAGTTAAGATGAAAACCTGTGAGCTTTGTGACCGATGTAATTCTTTGGACCTGAAAAGTGACTGCCCTTACCTGAAACGAAGTCTTTCTTGTAGGAAGACTCAGAGCCTGGGATTTATTTCCATTTCTGAAGTGAAACACACAACACAGTTCTCATCCATTGATCACACTCTGCTTTAGAGCAAGAAGCACACTCTTGCTTTCTAGAGTCTCTAATACAGCAGGAAACATGAGTGTGTTGAGAAAAAAGGAACGGTGTTTCTTACACAAACGGAACATATCTAGTCCAACTCTGGTTCTGAGACTGATACAAAGCACTGGTCCTCGAACATCCAATGCTTGTCAGTTAAGATGAGAAACGTGTGAGCTTCCTGAACGATGTAGTTTGTTTGAGCTGAAAAGTGACTGCCCTTACCTGAAACGGAGTCTTGCTTGTAGGAAGACACAGACCTCGGATTTAACCCCATTTCTGAAGCGAAACACACAAAACAGTTCTCATCCATGTATCACACTCTGCTTTAGAGCAAGAAGCACGCTCTTGCTTTTTAGAGTCTCTAATGCAGCAGGAAAGGTGAGGGTCCTCAGAAGAAAAGAACCATGTTTCCTATACATACGGACCATATCTAGTTCAACTGTGCTTGAAATTGATACAAAGCATAGGTCCTCCAACATCCAATGCTTGTCAGTTAAGATGAGAAACGTGTGAGCTTCGTGAACGATGTAGTTCGTTTGAGCTGTAAAGTAACTCCCCTTACCTGAAACGAAGTCTTGCTTGTAGCGAGACTCAGAGCCAGGGATTTAACTCCATTTCTGAAGTGAAACACACAACACAGTTCTCATCCATTGATCACACTCTGCTTTAGAGCAAGAAGCACACTCTTGCTTTCTAGAGTCTCTAATACAGCAGGAAACCTGAGTGTGCTGAGAACAAAAGAACGGTGTTTCTTACACATACCGACCATATCTAGTCCAACTCTGCTTCTGAAACTGTTATAAAGCACTGGTCCTCTAAGATCCAATGCTAGTCAGTTAAGATGAAAACCTGTGAGCTTTGTGACCGATGTAATTCATTTGACCTGAAAAGTGACTGCCCTTACCTGAAACGAAGTCTTTCTTGTAGGAAGACTCAGAGCCTGGGATTTATTTCCATTTCTGAAGTGAAACACACAACACAGTTCTCATCCATTGATCACACTCTGCTTTAGAGCAAGAAGCACACTCTTGCTTTCTAGAGTCTCTAATACAGCAGGAAACATGAGTGTGTTGAGAAAAAAGGAACGGTGTTTCTTACACAAACGGAACATATCTAGTCCAACTCTGGTTCTGATACTGATACAAAGCACTGGTCCTATAACATCCAATGCTTGTCAGTTAAGATGAGAAACGTGTGAGCTTCCTGAACGATGTAGTTTGTTTGAGATGAAAAGTGAAGGCCCTTACCTGAAACGAAGTCTTGCTTGTAGGAAGTCACAGACCTGGGATTTAGCCCCATTTCTGAAGCGAAACACACAACACAGTTCTCATCCATGTATCACACTCTGCTTTAGAGCAAGAAGCAAGCACTTGCTTTCTAGAGGCTCTAATGCAGCAGGAAACGTGAGTGTCCTCAGAAGAAAAGAACCATGTTTCCTATGCATACGGACCATATCTAGTTCAACTCTGCTTGAAATTGATACAAAGCAAAGGTCCTCTAACATCCAATGCTTGTCAGTGAAGATGTGAAACGTGTGAACTTCGTGAATGATGTAGTTCATTTGAGCTGAAAGTGACTGAACTAAATTGAAACGAAGTCTTTCTTGTAGGAAGACTCAGAGCCAGGGATTTAACTCCATTTCTGAAGTGAAACACACAACACAGTTCTCATCCATTGATCACACTCTGCTTTAGAGCAAGAAGCAAGCTCTTGCTTTCTAGAGTCTCTAATACAGGAGTAAACCTGAGTGTGCTGAGAACAAAAGAACGGTGTTTCTTACACATACGGACCTTGTCTAGTCCAACTCTGCTTCTGAAACTGTTACAAAGCACTGGTCCTCTAAGATCCAATGCTAGTCAGTTAAGATGTAAACCTGTGAGCTTTGTGACCGATGTAATTCTTTTGACCTGAAAAGTGACTGCCCTTACCTCAAACGAAGTCTTTCTTGTAGGAAGACTCAGACCAGGGATTTAACCCCATTTCTGAATTGAAACACACAACACAGTTCTCATCCATTGATCACACTCTGCTTTAGAGCAAGAAGCACACTCTTGCTTTCTAGAGTCTCTAATACAGCAGGAAACATGAGTGTGTTGAGAAAAAAGGAACGGTGTTTCTTACACAAACGGAACATATCTAGTCCAACTCTGGTTCTGAGACTGATACAAAGCACTGGTCCTCTAACATCCAATGCTCGTCAGTTAAGATGAGAAACGTGTGAGCTTCCTGAACGATGTAGTTTGTTTGAGATGAAAAGTGAAGGCACTTACCTGAAACGAAGTCTTGCTTGTAGGAAGACACAGACCAGGGATTTAACCCCATTTCTGAAGCGAAACACACAACACAGTTCTCATCCATGTATCACACTCTGCCTTAGAGCAAGAAGCACGCTCTTGCTTTCTAGAGGCTCTAATGTAGCAGGAAACGTGAGTGTCCTCAGAAGAAAAGAACCATGTTTCCTATACATACGGACCATATCTAGTTCAACTCTGCTTGAAATTGATACAAAGCAAATGTCCTCCAACATCCAATGCTTGTCAGTTAAGATCAGAAACGGTTGAGCCTCGAGAAAGATGTAGTTCGTTTGAGCTGTAACGTAACTGCCCTTACCTGAAACGAAGTCTTGCTTGTAGCGAGACTCAGAGCCAGGGATTTAACTCCATTTCTGAAATGAAACACACAACACAGTTCTCATCCATTGATCACACTCTGCTTTAGAGCAAGAAGCACGTTCTTGCTTTCTAGAGTCTCTAATACAGCAGGAAACCTGAGTGTGCTGAGAACAAAAGAACGGTGTTTCTTACACATACGGACCTTGTCTAGTCCAACTCTGCTTCTGAAACTGTTACAAAGCACTGGTACTCTAACATCCAATGCTTGTCAGTTAAGATGAGAAATGTGTGAGCTTCCTAAACGATGTAGTTTGTTTGAGCTGAAAATTGACTGCCCTTACCTGAAACGGAGTCTTGCTTGTAGGAAGACACAGACCTCGGATTTAACCCCATTTCTGAATTGAAACACACAACACAGTTCTCATCCATTGATCACACTCTGCTTTAGAGCAAGAAGCACGCTCTTGCTTTCTAGAGTCTCTAATACAGCAGGAAACCTGAGTGTGCTGAGAACAAAAGAACGGTGTTTCTTACACATACGGACCTTGTCTAGTACAACTCTGCTTCTGAAACTGTTACAAAGCACTGGTCCTCTAAGATCCAATGCTAGTCAGTTAAGATGAAAACCTGTGAGCTTTGAGACCGATGTAATTCTTTTGACCTGAAAAGTGACTGCCCTTACCTGAAACGAAGTCTTTCTTGTAGGAAGACTCAGAGCCTGGGATTTATTTCCATTTCTGAAGTGAAACACACAACACAGTTCTCATCCATTGATCACACTCTGCTTTAGAGCAAGAAGCACACTCTTGCTTTCTAGAGTCTCTAATACAGCAGGAAACATGAATGTGTTGAGAAAAAAGGAACGGTGTTTCTTACACAATCGGAACATATCTAGTCCAACTCTGGTTCTGAGACTGATACAAAGCACTGGTCCTCGAACAGCCAATGCTTGTCAGTTAAGATGAGAAACGTGTGAGCTTCCTGAACGATGTAGTTTGTTTGAGCTGAAAAGTGACTGCCCTTACCTGAAACGGAGTCTTGCTTGTAGGAAGACACAGACCTGGGATTTAACCCCATTTCTGAAGCGAAACACACAACACAGTTCTCATCTATGTATCACACTCTGCTTTAGAGCAAGAAGCACGCTCTTGCTTTCTAGAGGCTCTAATGCAGCAGGAAACGTGAGTGTCCTCAGAAGAAAAGAACCATGTTTCCTATGCATACGGACCATATCTAGTTCAACTCTGCTTGAAATTGATACAAAGCAAAGGTCCTCTAACATCCAATGCTTGTCAGTTAAGATGTGAAACGTGTGAACTTCGTGAATGATGTAGTTCGTTTGAGCTGAAAGTGACTGCACTAACTTGAAACGAAGTCTTTCTTGTAGGAAGACTCAGAGCCTGGGATTTAACTCCATTTCTGAAATGAAACGCACAACACAGTTCTCATCCATTGATCACACTCTGCTTTAGAGCAAGAAGCACGCTCTTGCTTTCTAGAGTCTCTAATACAGCAGGAAACCTGAGTGTGCTGAGAACAAAAGAACGGTGTTTCTTACACATACCGACCATATCTAGTCCAACTCTGCTTCTGAAACTGTTATAAAGCACTGGTCCTCTAAGATCCAATGCTAGTCAGTTAAGATGAAAACCTGTGAGCTTTGTGACCGATGTAATTCATTTGACCTGAAAAGTGACTGCCCTTACCTGAAACGAAGTCTTTCTTGTAGGAAGACTCAGAGCCTGGGATTTATTTCCATTTCTGAAGTGAAACACACAACACAGTTCTCATCCATTGATCACACTCTGCTTTAGAGCAAGAAGCACACTCTTGCTTTCTAGAGTCTCTAATACAGCAGGAAACATGAGTGTGTTGAGAAAAAAGGAACGGTGTTTCTTACACAAACGGAACATATCTAGTCCAACTCTGGTTCTGATACTGATACAAAGCACTGGTCCTATAACATCCAATGCTTGTCAGTTAAGATGAGAAACGTGTGAGCTTCCTGAACGATGTAGTTTGTTTGAGATGAAAAGTGAAGGCCCTTACCTGAAACGAAGTCTTGCTTGTAGGAAGTCACAGACCTGGGATTTAGCCCCATTTCTGAAGCGAAACACACAACACAGTTCTCATCCATGTATCACACTCTGCTTTAGAGCAAGAAGCAAGCTCTTGCTTTCTAGAGGCTCTAATGCAGCAGGAAACGTGAGTGTCCTCAGAAGAAAAGAACCATGTTTCCTATGCATACGGACCATATCTAGTTCAACTCTGCTTGAAATTGATACAAAGCAAAGGTCCTCTAACATCCAATGCTTGTCAGTGAAGATGTGAAACGTGTGAACTTCGTGAATGATGTAGTTCATTTGAGCTGAAAGTGACTGCACTAAATTGAAACGAAGTCTTTCTTGTAGGAAGACTCAGAGCCAGGGATTTAACTCCATTTCTGAAGTGAAACACACAACACAGTTCTCATCCATTGATCACACTCTGCTTTAGAGCAAGAAGCAAGCTCTTGCTTTCTAGAGTCTCTAATACAGGAGTAAACCTGAGTGTGCTGAGAACAAAAGAACGGTGTTTCTTACACATACGGACCTTGTCTAGTCCAACTCTGCTTCTGAAACTGTTACAAAGCACTGGTCCTCTAAGATCCAATGCTAGTCAGTTAAGATGAAAACCTGTGAGCTTTGTGACCGATGTAATTCTTTTGACCTGAAAAGTGACTGCCCTTACATAAAACGAAGTCTTTCTTGTAGGAAGACTCAGAGCCTGGGATTTATTTCCATTTCTGAAATGAAACACACAACACAGTTCGCATCCATTGATCACACTCTGCTTTAGAGCAAGAAGCACACTCTTGCTTTCTAGAGTCTCTAATACAGCAGGAAACATGAGTGTGTTGAGAAAAAAGGAACGGTGTTTCTTACACAAACGGAACATATCTAGTCCAACTCTGGTTCTGAGACTGATACAAAGCACTGGTCCTCGAACATCCAATGCTTGTCAGTTAAGATGAGAAACGTGTGAGCTTCCTGAACGATGTAGTTTGTTTGAGCTGAAAAGTGACTGCCCTTACCTGAAACGGATTCTTGCTTGTAGGAAGACACAGACCTGGGATTTAACCCCATTTCTGAATTGAAACACACAACACAGTTCTCATCCATTGATCACACTCTGCTTTAGAGCAAGAAGCACGCTCTTGCTTCCTAGAGTCTCTAATACAGCAGGAAACCTGAGTGTGCTTAGAACAAAAGAACGGTGTTTCTTACACATACGGACCTTGTCTAGTCCAACTCTGCTTCTGAAACTGTTACAAAGCACTGGTCCTCTAAGATCCAATGCTAGTCAGTTAAGATGTAAACCTGTGAGCTTTGTGACCGATGTAATTCTTTTGACCTGAAAAGTGACTGCCCTTACCTCAAACGAAGTCTTTCTTGTAGGAAGACTCAGACCAGGGATTTAACCCCATTTCTGAATTGAAACACACAACACAGTTCTCATCCATTGATCACACTCTGCTTTAGAGCAAGAAGCACACTCTTGCTTTCTAGAGTCTCTAATACAGCAGGAAACATGAGTGTGTTGAGAAAAAAGGAACGGTGTTTCTTACACAAACGGAACATATCTAGTCCAACTCTGGTTCTGAGACTGATACAAAGCACTGGTCCTCTAACATCCAATGCTCGTCAGTTAAGATGAGAAACGTGTGAGCTTCCTGAACGATGTAGTTTGTTTGAGATGAAAAGTGAAGGCACTTACCTGAAACGAAGTCTTGCTTGTAGGAAGACACAGACCAGGGATTTAACCCCATTTCTGAAGCGAAACACACAACACAGTTCTCATCCATGTATCACACTCTGCCTTAGAGCAAGAAGCACGCTCTTGCTTTCTAGAGGCTCTAATGTAGCAGGAAACGTGAGTGTCCTCAGAAGAAAAGAACCATGTTTCCTATACATACGGACCATATCTAGTTCAACTCTGCTTGAAATTGATACAAAGCAAATGTCCTCCAACATCCAATGCTTGTCAGTTAAGATCAGAAACGGTTGAGCTTCGAGAAAGATGTAGTTCGTTTGAGCTGTAACGTAACTGCCCTTACCTGAAACGAAGTCTTGCTTGTAGCGAGACTCAGAGCCAGGGATTTAACTCCATTTCTGAAATGAAACACACAACACAGTTCTCATCCATTGATCACACTCTGCTTTAGAGCAAGAAGCACGTTCTTGCTTTCTAGAGTCTCTAATACAGCAGGAAACCTGAGTGTGCTGAGAACAAAAGAACGGTGTTTCTTACACATACGGACCTTGTCTAGTCCAACTCTGCTTCTGAAACTGTTACAAAGCACTGGTACTCTAACATCCAATGCTTGTCAGTTAAGATGAGAAATGTGTGAGCTTCCTAAACGATGTAGTTTGTTTGAGCTGAAAATTGACTGCCCTTACCTGAAACGGAGTCTTGCTTGTAGGAAGACACAGACCTCGGATTTAACCCCATTTCTGAATTGAAACACACAACACAGTTCTCATCCATTGATCACACTCTGCTTTAGAGCAAGAAGCACGCTCTTGCTTTCTAGAGTCTCTAATACAGCAGGAAACCTGAGTGTGCTGAGAACAAAAGAACGGTGTTTCTTACACATACGGACCTTGTCTAGTCCAACTCTGCTTCTGAAACTGTTACAAAGCACTGGTCCTCTAAGATCCAATGCTAGTCAGTTAAGATGAAAACCTGTGAGCTTTGAGACCGATGTAATTCTTTTGACCTGAAAAGTGACTGCCCTTACCTGAAACGAAGTCTCTCTTGTAGGAAGACTCAGAGCCTGGGATTTATTTCCATTTCTGAAGTGAAACACACAACACAGTTCTCATCCATTGATCACACTCTGCTTTAGAGCAAGAAGCACACTCTTGCTTTCTAGAGTCTCTAATACAGCAGGAAACATGAATGTGTTGAGAAAAAAGGAACGGTGTTTCTTACACAATCGGAACATATCTAGTCCAACTCTGGTTCTGAGACTGATACAAAGCACTGGTCCTCGAACAGCCAATGCTTGTCAGTTAAGATGAGAAACGTGTGAGCTTCCTGAACGATGTAGTTTGTTTGAGCTGAAAAGTGACTGCCCTTACCTGAAACGGAGTCTTGCTTGTAGGAAGACACAGACCTGGGATTTAACCCCATTTCTGAAGCGAAACACACAACACAGTTCTCATCTATGTATCACACTCTGCTTTAGAGCAAGAAGCACGCTCTTGCTTTCTAGAGGCTCTAATGCAGCAGGAAACGTGAGTGTCCTCAGAAGAAAAGAACCATGTTTCCTATGCATACGGACCATATCTAGTTCAACTCTGCTTGAAATTGATACAAAGCAAAGGTCCTCTAACATCCAATGCTTGTCAGTTAAGATGTGAAACGTGTGAACTTCGTGAATGATGTAGTTCGTTTGAGCTGAAAGTGACTGCACTAACTTGAAACGAAGTCTTTCTTGTAGGAAGACTCAGAGCCTGGGATTTAACTCCATTTCTGAAATGAAACGCACAACACAGTTCTCATCCATTGATCACACTCTGCTTTAGAGCAAGAAGCACGCTCTTGCTTTCTAGAGTCTCTAATACAGCAGGAAACCTGAGTGTGCTGAGAACAAAAGAACGGTGTTTCTTACACATACGGACCTTGTCTAGTCCAACTCTGCTTCTGAAACTGTTACAAAGCACTGGTCCTCTAAGATCCAATGCTAGTCAGTTAAGATGAAAACCTGTGAGCTTTGTGACCGATGTAATTCTTTTGACCTGAAAAGTGACTGCCCTTCCCTGAAACGAAGTCTTTCTTGTAGGAAGACTCAGAGCCTGGGATTTATTTCCATTTCTGAAGTGAAACACACAACACAGTTCTCATCCATTGATCACACTCTGCTTTAGAGCAAGAAGCACACTCTTGCTTTCTAGAATCTCTAATACAGCAGGAAACATGAGTGTGTTGAGAAAAAAGGAACGGTGTTTCTTACACAAACGGAATATATCTAGTCCAACTCTGGTTCTGAGACTGATACAAAGCACTGGTCCTCGAACATCCCATGCTTGTCAGTTAAGATGAGAAACGTGTGAGCTTCCTGAACGATGTAGTTTGTTTGAGCTGAAAAGTGACTGCCCTTACCTGAAACGGAATCTTGCTTTTAGGAAGACACAGACCTCGGATTTAACCCCATTTCTGAAGCGAAACACACAAAACAGTTCTCATCCATGTATCACACTCTGCTTAAGAGCAAGAAGCACGCTCTTGCTTTCTAGGGTCTCTAATGCAGCAGGAAAGGTGAGGGTCCTCAGAAGAAAAGAACCATGTTTCCTATACATACGGACCATATCTAGTTCAACTGTGCTTGAAATTGATACAAAGCATAGGTCCTCCAACATCCAATGCTTGTCAGTTAAGATGAGAAACGTGTGAGCTTCGTGAACGATGTAGTTCGTTTGAGCTGTAAAGTAACTCCCCTTACCTGAAACGAAGTCTTGCTTGTAGCGAGACTCAGAGCCAGAGATTTAACTCCATTTCTGAAGTGAAACACACAACACAGTTCTCATCCATTGATCACACTCTGCTTTAGAGCAAGAAGCACACTCTTGCTTTCTAGAGTCTCTAATACAGCAGGAAACCTGAGTGTGCTGAGAAAAAAAGAACGGTGTTTCTTACACATACGGACCATATCTAGTCCAACTCTGCTTCTGAAACTGTTATAAAGCACTGGTCCTCTAAGATCCAATGCTAGTCAGTTAAGATGAAAACCTGTGAGCTTAGTGACCGATGTAATTCGTTTGACCTGAAAAGTGACTGCCCTTACCTGAAACGAAGTCTTTCTTGTAGGAAGACTCAGAGCCTGGGATTTATTTCCATTTCTGAAGTGAAACACACAACACAGTTCTCATCCATTGATCACACTCTGCTTTAGAGCAAGAAGCACATTCTTGCTTTCTAGAGTCTCTAATACAGCAGGAAACATGAGTGTGTTGAGAAAAAAGGAACGGTGTTTCTTACACAAACGGAACATATCTAGTCCAACTCTGGTTCTGAGACTGATACAAAGCACTGGTCCTCTAACATCCAATGCTTGTCAGTTAAGATGAGAAACGTGTGAGCTTCCTGAACGATGTAGTTTGTTTGAGATGAAAAGTGAAGGCCCTTACCTGAAACGAAGTCTTGCTTGTAGGAAGTCACAGACCTGGGATTTAACCCCATTTCTGAAGCGAAACACACAACACAGTTCTCATCCATGTATCACACTCTGCTTTAGAGCAAGAAGCACGCTCTTGCTTTCTAGAGGCTCTAATGCAGCAGGAAACGTGAGTGTCCTCAGAAGAAAAGAACCATGTTTCCTATGCATACGGACCATATCTAGTTCAACTCTGCTTGAAATTGATACAAAGCAAAGGTCCTCTAACATCCAATGCTTGTCAGTTAAGATGTGAAACGTGTGAACTTCGTGAATGATGTAGTTCGTTTGAGCTGAAAGTGACTGCACTAACTTGAAACGAAGTCTTTCTTGTAGGAAGACTCAGAGCCTGGGATTTAACTCCATTTCTGAAATGAAACACACAACACAGTTCTCATCCATTGATCACACTCTGCTTTAGAGCAAGAAGCACGCTCTTGCTTTCTAGAGTCTCTAATACAGCAGGAAACCTGAGTGTGCTGAGAACAAAAGAACGGTGTTTCTTACACATATGGACCATATCTAGTCCAACTCTGCTTCTGAAACTGTTATAAAGCACTGGTCCTCTAAGATCCAATGCTAGTCAGTTAAGATGAAAACCTGTGAGCTTTGTGACCGATGTAATTCTTTTGACCTGAAAAGTGACTGCCCTTACCTGAAACGAAGTCTTTCTTGTAGGAAGACTCAGAGCCTGGGATTTATTTCCATTTCTGAAGTGAAACACACAACACAGTTCTCATCCATTGATCACACTCTGCTTTAGAGCAAGAAGCACATTCTTGCTTTCTAGAGTCTCTAATACAGCAGGAAACATGAGTGTGTTGAGAAAAAAGGAACGGTGTTTCTTACACAAACGGAACATATCTAGTCCAACTCTGGTTCTGAGACTGATACAAAGCACTGGTCCTCGAACATCCCATGCTTGTCAGTTAAGATGAGAAACGTGTGAGCTTCCTGAACGATGTAGTTTGTTTGAGATGAAAAGTGAAGGCCCTTACCTGAAACGAAGTCTTGCTTGTAGGAAGACACAGACCTGGGATTTAACCCCATTTCTGAAGCGAAACACACAACACAGTTCTCATCCATGTATCACACTCTGCTTTAGAGCAAGAAGCACGCTCTTGCTTTCTAGAGGCTCTAATGCAGCAGGAAACGTGAGTGTCCTCAGAAGAAAAGAACCATGTTTCCTATGCATACAGACCATATCTAGTTCAACTCTGCTTGAAATTGATACAAAGCAAAGGTCCTCTAACATCCAATGCTTGTCAGTTAAGATGTGAAACGTGTGAACTTCGTGAATGATGTAGTTCGTTTGAGCTGAAAGTGACTGCACTAACTTGAAACGAAGTCTTTCTTGTAGGAAGACTCAGAGCCTGGGATTTAACTCCATTTCTGAAATGAAACACACAACACAGTTCTCATCCATTGATCACACTCTGCTTTAGAGCAAGAAGCACGCTCTTGCTTTCTAGAGTCTCTAATACAGCAGGAAACCTGAGTGTGCTGAGAACAAAAGAACGGTGTTTCTTACACATACGGACCATATCTAGTCCAACTCTGCTTCTGAGACTGATACAAAGCACTGGTCCTCTAACATCCAATGCTTGTCAGTTAAGATGAGAAACGTGTGAGATTCCTGAACGATGTAGTTTGTTTGAGATGAAAAGTGACTGCCCTTACCTGAAACGAAGTCTTGCTTGTAGGAAGACACAGACCTGGGATTTAACCCCATTTCTGAAGGGAAACACACAACACAGTTCTCATCCATGGATCACACTCTGCTTTAGAGCAAGAAGCACGCTCCTGCTTTCTAGAGTCTCTAATGCAGCAGGAAACGTCAGTGTCCTCAGAAGAAAAGAACCATGATTCCTATACATACCGACCATATCTAGTTCAACTCTGCTTGAAATTGATACAAAGCAAATGTCCTCCAACATCCAATGCTTGTCAGTTAAGATCAGAAACGTGTGAGCTTCGTGAAAGATGTAGTTCGTTTGAGCTGTAAAGTAACTGCCCTTACCTGAAACTAAGTCTTGCTTGTAGCGAGACTCAGAGCCAGGGATTTAACTCCATTTCTGAAGTGAAACACACAACACAGTTCTCATCCATTGATCACACTCTGCTTTAGAGCAAGAAGCACGCTCTTGTTTTCTAGAGTCTCTAATACAGCAGGAAACCTGAGTGTGCTGAGAACAAAAGAACGGTGTTTCTTACACATACCGACCATATCTAGTCCAACTCTGCTTCTAAAACTGATACAAAGCACTGGACCTCTAACATCCAATGCTAGTCAGTTAAGATGAAAACGTGTGAGCTTTGTGACCGATGTAATTCCTTTGACCTGAAAAGTGACTGCCCTTACCTGAAACGAAGTCTTTCTTGTAGGAAGACTCAGAGCCTGGGATTTATCTACATTTCTGAAGTGAAACACACAACAGAGTTCTCATCCATTGATCACACTCTGCTTTAGAGCAAGAAGCACACACTTGCTTTCTAGAGGCTCTAATGCAGCAGGAAAGGTGAGTGTCAGAGGAAAAGAACCATGTTTCCTATGCATACGGACCATATCTATTTCAACTCTGCTTGAAATTGATACAAAGCAAAGGTCCTCTAACATCCAATGCTTGTCAGTTAAGATGTGAAACGTGTGAACTTCGTGAATGATGTAGTTCGTTTGAGCTGAAAGTGACTGCACTAACTTGAAACGAAGTCTTTCTTGTAGCAAGACTCAGAGCCTGGGATTTAACCCCATTTCTGAAATGAAACACACAACACAGTTCTCATCCATTGATCACACTCTGCTTTAGAGCAAGAAGCACGCTCTTGCTTTCTAGAGTCTCTAATACAGCAGGAAACCTGAGTGTGCTGAGAACAAAAGAACGGTGTTTCTTACACATACCGACCATATCTAGTCCAACTCTGCTTCTGAAACTGTTATAAAGCACTGGTCCTCTAAGATCCAATGCTAGTCAGTTAAGATGAAAACCTGTGAGCTTTGTGACCGATGTAATTCGTTTGACCTGAAAAGTGACTGCCCTTACCTGAAACGAAGTCTTTCTTGTAGGAAGACTCAGAGCCTGGGATTTATTTCCATTTCTGAAGTGAAACACACAACACAGTTCTCATCCATTGATCACACTCTGCTTTAGAGCAAGAAGCACACACTTGCTTTCTAGAGTCTCTAATACAGCAGGAAACATGAGTGTGTTGAGAAAAAAGGAACGGTGTTTCTTACACAAACGGAACATATCTAGTCCAACTCTGGTTCTGAGACTGATACAAAGCACTGGTCCTCTAACATCCAATGCTTGTCAGTTAAGATGAGAAACGTGTGAGCTTCCTGAACGATGTAGTTTGTTTGAGATGAAAAGTGAAAGCCCTTACCTGAAACGAAGTCTTTCTTGTAGGAAGTCACAGACCTGGGATTTAACCCCATTTCTGAAGCGAAACACACAACACAGTTCTCATCCATGTATCACACTCTGCTTTAGAGCAAGAAGCACGCTCATGCTTTCTAGAGGCTCTAATGCAGCAGGAAACGTAAGTGTCCTCAGAAGAAAAGAACCATGTTTCCTATGCATACGGACCATATCTAGTTCAACTCTGCTTGAAATTGATACAAAGCAAAGGTCCTCTAACATCCAATGCTTGTCAGTTAAGATGTGAAACGTGTGAACTTCGTGAATGATGTAGTTCGTTTGAGCTGAAAGTGACTGCACTAACTTGAAACGAAGTCTTTCTTGTAGGAAGACTCAGAGCCTGGGATTTAACTCCTTTTCTGAAATGAAACACACAACACAGTTCTCATCCATTGATCACACTCTGCTTTAGAGCAAGAAGCACGCTCTTGCTTTCTAGAGTCTCTAATACAGCAGGAAACCTGAGTGTGCTGAGAACAAAAGAACGGTGTTTCTTACACATATGGACCTTGTCTAGTCCAACTCTGCTTCTGAAACTGTTACAAAGCACTGGTCCTCTAAGATCCAATGCTAGTCAGTTAAGATGAAAACCTGTGAGCTTTGTGACCGATGTAATTCGTTTGACCTGAAAAGTGACTGCCCTTACCTGAAACGAAGTCTTTCTTGTAGGAAGACTCAGAGCCTGGGATTTAACTCCATTTCTGAAATGAAACACACAACACAGTTCTCATCCATTGATCACACTCTGCTTTAGAGCAAGAAGCACGCTCTTGCTTTCTAGAGTCTCTAATACAGCAGGAAACATGAGTGTGCTGAGAACAAAAGAACGGTGTTTCTTACACATACGGACCATATCTAGTCCAACTCTGGTTCTGAGACTGATACAAAGCACTGGTCCTCTAACATCCAATGCTTGTCAGTTAAGATGAGAAACGTGTGAGGTTCCTGAACGATGTAGTTTGTTTGAGATGAAAAGTGACTGCCCTTACCTGAAACGAAGTCTTGCTTGTAGGAAGACACAGACCTGGGATTTAACCCCATTTCTGAAGGGAAACACACAACACAGTTCTCATCCATGGATCACACTCTGCTTTAGAGCAAGAAGCACGCTCCTGCTTTCTAGAGTCTCTAATGCAGCAGGAAACGTCAGTGTCCTCAGAAGAAAAGAACCATGATTCCTATACATACCGACCATATCTAGTTCAACTCTGCTTGAAATTGATACAAAGCAAATGTCCTCCAACATCCAATGCTTGTCAGTTAAGATCAGAAACGTGTGAGCTTCGTGAAAGATGTAGTTCGTTTGAGCTGTAAAGTAACTGCCCTTACCTGAAACGAAGTCTTGCTTGTAGCGAGACTCAGAGCCAGGGATTTAACTCCATTTCTGAAGTGAAACACACAACACAGTTCTCATCCATTGATCACACTCTGCTTTAGAGCAAGAAGCACGCTCTTGTTTTCTAGAGTCTCTAATACAGCAGGAAACCTGAGTGTGCTGAGAACAAAAGAACGGTGTTTCTTACACATACCGACCATATCTAGTCCAACTCTGCTTCTAAAACTGATACAAAGCACTGGACCTCTAACATCCAATGCTAGTCAGTTAAGATGAAAACGTGTGAGCTTTGTGACCGATGTAATTCGTTTGACCTGAAAAGTGACTGCCCTTACCTGAAACGAAGTCTTTCTTGTAGGAAGACTCAGAGCCTGGGATTTATCTCCATTTCTGAAGTGAAACACACAACAGAGTTCTCATCCATTGATCACACTCTGCTTTAGAGCAAGAAGCACACACTTGCTTTCTAGAGGCTCTAATGCAGCAGGAAAGGTGAGTGTCAGAGGAAAAGAACCATGTTTCCTATGCATACGGACCATATCTATTTCAACTCTGCTTGAAATTGATACAAAGCAAAGGTCCTCTAACATCCAATGCTTGTCAGTTAAGATGTGAAACGTGTGAACTTCGTGAATGATGTAGTTCGTTTGAGCTGAAAGTGACTGCACTAACTTGAAACGAAGTCTTTCTTGTAGCAAGACTCAGAGCCTGGGATTTAACCCCATTTCTGAAATGAAACACACAACACAGTTCTCATCCATTGATCACACTCTGCTTTAGAGCAAGAAGCACGCTCTTGCTTTCTAGAGTCTCTAATACAGCAGGAAACCTGAGTGTGCTGAGAACAAAAGAACGGTGTTTCTTACACATACCGACCATATCTAGTCCAACTCTGCTTCTGAAACTGTTATAAAGCACTGGTCCTCTAAGATCCAATGCTAGTCAGTTAAGATGAAAACCTGTGAGCTTTGTGACCGATGTAATTCGTTTGACCTGAAAAGTGACTGCCCTTACCTGAAACGAAGTCTTTCTTGTAGGAAGACTCAGAGCCTGGGATTTATTTCCATTTCTGAAGTGAAACACACAACACAGTTCTCATCCATTGATCACACTCTGCTTTAGAGCAAGAAGCACACACTTGCTTTCTAGAGTCTCTAATACAGCAGGAAACATGAGTGTGTTGAGAAAAAAGGAACGGTGTTTCTTACACAAACGGAACATATCTAGTCCAACTCTGGTTCTGAGACTGATACAAAGCACTGGTCCTCTAACATCCAATGCTTGTCAGTTAAGATGAGAAACGTGTGAGCTTCCTGAACGATGTAGTTTGTTTGAGATGAAAAGTGAAAGCCCTTACCTGAAACGAAGTCTTTCTTGTAGGAAGTCACAGACCTGGGATTTAACCCCATTTCTGAAGCGAAACACACAACACAGTTCTCATCCATGTATCACACTCTGCTTTAGAGCAAGAAGCACGCTCATGCTTTCTAGAGGCTCTAATGCAGCAGGAAACGTAAGTGTCCTCAGAAGAAAAGAACCATGTTTCCTATGCATACGGACCATATCTAGTTCAACTCTGCTTGAAATTGATACAAAGCAAAGGTCCTCTAACATCCAATGCTTGTCAGTTAAGATGTGAAACGTGTGAACTTCGTGAATGATGTAGTTCGTTTGAGCTGAAAGTGACTGCACTAACTTGAAACGAAGTCTTTCTTGTAGGAAGACTCAGAGCCTGGGATTTAACTCCTTTTCTGAAATGAAACACACAACACAGTTCTCATCCATTGATCACACTCTGCTTTAGAGCAAGAAGCACGCTCTTGCTTTCTAGAGTCTCTAATACAGCAGGAAACCTGAGTGTGCTGAGAACAAAAGAACGGTGTTTCTTACACATATGGACCTTGTCTAGTCCAACTCTGCTTCTGAAACTGTTACAAAGCACTGGTCCTCTAAGATCCAATGCTAGTCAGTTAAGATGAAAACCTGTGAGCTTTGTGACCGATGTAATTCGTTTGACCTGAAAAGTGACTGCCCTTACCTGAAACGAAGTCTTTCTTGTAGGAAGACTCAGAGCCTGGGATTTAACTCCATTTCTGAAATGAAACACACAACACAGTTCTCATCCATTGATCACACTCTGCTTTAGAGCAAGAAGCACGCTCTTGCTTTCTAGAGTCTCTAATACAGCAGGAAACATGAGTGTGCTGAGAACAAAAGAACGGTGTTTCTTACACATACGGACCATATCTAGTCCAACTCTGGTTCTGAGACTGATACAAAGCACTGGTCCTCTAACATCCAATGCTTGTCAGTTAAGATGAGAAACGTGTGAGGTTCCTGAACGATGTAGTTTGTTTGAGATGAAAAGTGACTGCCCTTACCTGAAACGAAGTCTTGCTTGTAGGAAGACACAGACCTGGGATTTAACCCCATTTCTGAAGGGAAACACACAACACAGTTCTCATCCATGGATCACACTCTGCTTTAGAGCAAGAAGCACGCTCCTGCTTTCTAGAGTCTCTAATGCAGCAGGAAACGTCAGTGTCCTCAGAAGAAAAGAACCATGATTCCTATACATACCGACCATATCTAGTTCAACTCTGCTTGAAATTGATACAAAGCAAATGTCCTCCAACATCCAATGCTTGTCAGTTAAGATCAGAAACGTGTGAGCTTCGTGAAAGATGTAGTTCGTTTGAGCTGTAAAGTAACTGCCCTTACCTGAAACGAAGTCTTGCTTGTAGCGAGACTCAGAGCCAGGGATTTAACTCCATTTCTGAAGTGAAACACACAACACAGTTCTCATCCATTGATCACACTCTGCTTTAGAGCAAGAAGCACGCTCTTGTTTTCTAGAGTCTCTAATACAGCAGGAAACCTGAGTGTGCTGAGAACAAAAGAACGGTGTTTCTTACACATACCGACCATATCTAGTCCAACTCTGCTTCTAAAACTGATACAAAGCACTGGACCTCTAACATCCAATGCTAGTCAGTTAAGATGAAAACGTGTGAGCTTTGTGACCGATGTAATTCGTTTGACCTGAAAAGTGACTGCCCTTACCTGAAACGAAGTCTTTCTTGTAGGAAGACTCAGAGCCTGGGATTTATCTCCATTTCTGAAGTGAAACACACAACAGAGTTCTCATCCATTGATCACACTCTGCTTTAGAGCAAGAAGCACACACTTGCTTTCTAGAGGCTCTAATGCAGCAGGAAACGTGAGTGTCAGAGGAAAAGAACCATGTTTCCTATGCATACGGACCATATCTATTTCAACTCTGCTTGAAATTGATACAAAGCAAAGGTCCTCTAACATCTAATGCTTGTCAGTTAAGATGTGAAACGTGTGAACTTCGTGAATGATGTAGTTCGTTTGAGCTGAAAGTGACTGCACTAACTTGAAACGAAGTCTTTCTTGTAGCAAGACTCAGAGCCTGGGATTTAACTCCATTTCTGAAATGAAACACACAACACAGTTCTCATCCATTGATCACACTCTGCTTTAGAGCAAGAAGCACGCTCTTGCTTTCTAGAGTCTCTAATACAGCAGGAAACCTGAGTGTGCTGAGAACAAAGAACGGTGTTTCTTACACATACCGACCATATCTAGTCCAACTCTGCTTCTGAAACTGTTATAAAGCACTGGTCCTCTAAGATCCAATGCTAGTCAGTTAAGATGAAAACCTGTGAGCTTTGTGACCGATGTAATTCGTTTGACCTGAAAAGTGACTGCCCTTACCTGAAACGAAGTCTTTCTTGTAGGAAGACTCAGAGCCTGGGATTTATTTCCATTTCTGAAGTGAAACACACAACACAGTTCTCATCCATTGATCACACTCTGCTTTAGAGCAAGAAGCACACACTTGCTTTATAGAGTCTCTAATACAGCAGGAAACATGAGTGTGTTGAGAAAATAGGAACGGTGTTTCTTACACAAACGGAACATATCTAGTCCAACTCTGGTTCTGAGACTGATACAAAGCACTGGTCCTCGAACATCCAATGCTTGTCAGTTAAGATGAGAAACGTGTGAGCTTCCTGAACGATGTAGTTTGTTTGAGCTGAAAAGTGACTGCCCTTACCTGAAACGGAGTCTTGCTTGTAGGAAGACACAGACCTCGGATTTAACCCCATTTCTGAAGCGAAACACACAAAACAGTTCTCATCCATGTATCACACTCTGCTTTAGAGCAAGAAGCACGCTCTTGCTTTTTAGAGTCTCTAATGCAGCAGGAAAGGTGAGGGTCCTCAGAAGAAAAGAACCATGTTTCCTATACATACGGACCATATCTAGTTCAACTGTGCTTGAAATTGATACAAAGCATAGGTCCTCCAACATCCAATGCTTGTCAGTTAAGATGAGAAACGTGTGAGCTTCGTGAACGATGTAGTTCGTTTGAGCTGTAAAGTAACTCCCCTTACCTGAAACGAAGTCTTGCTTGTAGCGAGACTCAGAGCCAGGGATTTAACTCCATTTCTGAAGTGAAACACACAACACAGTTCTCATCCATTGATCACACTCTGCTTTAGAGCAAGAAGCACACTCTTGCTTTCTAGAGTCTCTAATACAGCAGGAAACCTGAGTGTGCTGAGAACAAAAGAACGGTGTTTCTTACACATACCGACCATATCTAGTCCAACTCTGCTTCTGAAACTGTTATAAAGCACTGGTCCTCTAAGATCCAATGCTAGTCAGTTAAGATGAAAACCTGTGAGCTTTGTGACCGATGTAATTCATTTGACCTGAAAAGTGACTGCCCTTACCTGAAACGAAGTCTTTCTTGTAGGAAGACTCAGAGCCTGGGATTTATTTCCATTTCTGAAGTGAAACACACAACACAGTTCTCATCCATTGATCACACTCTGCTTTAGAGCAAGAAGCACACTCTTGCTTTCTAGAGTCTCTAATACAGCAGGAAACATGAGTGTGTTGAGAAAAAAGGAACGGTGTTTCTTACACAAACGGAACATATCTAGTCCAACTCTGGTTCTGATACTGATACAAAGCACTGGTCCTATAACATCCAATGCTTGTCAGTTAAGATGAGAAACGTGTGAGCTTCCTGAACGATGTAGTTTGTTTGAGATGAAAAGTGAAGGCCCTTACCTGAAACGAAGTCTTGCTTGTAGGAAGTCACAGACCTGGGATTTAGCCCCATTTCTGAAGCGAAACACACAACACAGTTCTCATCCATGTATCACACTCTGCTTTAGAGCAAGAAGCAAGCTCTTGCTTTCTAGAGGCTCTAATGCAGCAGGAAACGTGAGTGTCCTCAGAAGAAAAGAACCATGTTTCCTATGCATACGGACCATATCTAGTTCAACTCTGCTTGAAATTGATACAAAGCAAAGGTCCTCTAACATCCAATGCTTGTCAGTGAAGATGTGAAACGTGTGAACTTCGTGAATGATGTAGTTCATTTGAGCTGAAAGTGACTGCACTAAATTGAAACGAAGTCTTTCTTGTAGGAAGACTCAGAGCCAGGGATTTAACTCCATTTCTGAAGTGAAACACACAACACAGTTCTCATCCATTGATCACACTCTGCTTTAGAGCAAGAAGCAAGCTCTTGCTTTCTAGAGTCTCTAATACAGGAGTAAACCTGAGTGTGCTGAGAACAAAAGAACGGTGTTTCTTACACATACGGACCTTGTCTAGTCCAACTCTGCTTCTGAAACTGTTACAAAGCACTGGTCCTCTAAGATCCAATGCTAGTCAGTTAAGATGAAAACCTGTGAGCTTTGTGACCGATGTAATTCTTTTGACCTGAAAAGTGACTGCCCTTACATAAAACGAAGTCTTTCTTGTAGGAAGACTCAGAGCCTGGGATTTATTTCCATTTCTGAAATGAAACACACAACACAGTTCGCATCCATTGATCACACTCTGCTTTAGAGCAAGAAGCACACTCTTGCTTTCTAGAGTCTCTAATACAGCAGGAAACATGAGTGTGTTGAGAAAAAAGGAACGGTGTTTCTTACACAAACGGAACATATCTAGTCCAACTCTGGTTCTGAGACTGATACAAAGCACTGGTCCTCGAACATCCAATGCTTGTCAGTTAAGATGAGAAACGTGTGAGCTTCCTGAACGATGTAGTTTGTTTGAGCTGAAAAGTGACTGCCCTTACCTGAAACGGATTCTTGCTTGTAGGAAGACACAGACCTGGGATTTAACCCCATTTCTGAATTGAAACACACAACACAGTTCTCATCCATTGATCACACTCTGCTTTAGAGCAAGAAGCACGCTCTTGCTTCCTAGAGTCTCTAATACAGCAGGAAACCTGAGTGTGCTTAGAACAAAAGAACGGTGTTTCTTACACATACGGACCTTGTCTAGTCCAACTCTGCTTCTGAAACTGTTACAAAGCACTGGTCCTCTAAGATCCAATGCTAGTCAGTTAAGATGTAAACCTGTGAGCTTTGTGACCGATGTAATTCTTTTGACCTGAAAAGTGACTGCCCTTACCTCAAACGAAGTCTTTCTTGTAGGAAGACTCAGACCAGGGATTTAACCCCATTTCTGAATTGAAACACACAACACAGTTCTCATCCATTGATCACACTCTGCTTTAGAGCAAGAAGCACACTCTTGCTTTCTAGAGTCTCTAATACAGCAGGAAACATGAGTGTGTTGAGAAAAAAGGAACGGTGTTTCTTACACAAACGGAACATATCTAGTCCAACTCTGGTTCTGAGACTGATACAAAGCACTGGTCCTCTAACATCCAATGCTCGTCAGTTAAGATGAGAAACGTGTGAGCTTCCTGAACGATGTAGTTTGTTTGAGATGAAAAGTGAAGGCACTTACCTGAAACGAAGTCTTGCTTGTAGGAAGACACAGACCAGGGATTTAACCCCATTTCTGAAGCGAAACACACAACACAGTTCTCATCCATGTATCACACTCTGCCTTAGAGCAAGAAGCACGCTCTTGCTTTCTAGAGGCTCTAATGTAGCAGGAAACGTGAGTGTCCTCAGAAGAAAAGAACCATGTTTCCTATACATACGGACCATATCTAGTTCAACTCTGCTTGAAATTGATACAAAGCAAATGTCCTCCAACATCCAATGCTTGTCAGTTAAGATCAGAAACGGTTGAGCTTCGAGAAAGATGTAGTTCGTTTGAGCTGTAACGTAACTGCCCTTACCTGAAACGAAGTCTTGCTTGTAGCGAGACTCAGAGCCAGGGATTTAACTCCATTTCTGAAATGAAACACACAACACAGTTCTCATCCATTGATCACACTCTGCTTTAGAGCAAGAAGCACGTTCTTGCTTTCTAGAGTCTCTAATACAGCAGGAAACCTGAGTGTGCTGAGAACAAAAGAACGGTGTTTCTTACACATACGGACCTTGTCTAGTCCAACTCTGCTTCTGAAACTGTTACAAAGCACTGGTACTCTAACATCCAATGCTTGTCAGTTAAGATGAGAAATGTGTGAGCTTCCTAAACGATGTAGTTTGTTTGAGCTGAAAATTGACTGCCCTTACCTGAAACGGAGTCTTGCTTGTAGGAAGACACAGACCTCGGATTTAACCCCATTTCTGAATTGAAACACACAACACAGTTCTCATCCATTGATCACACTCTGCTTTAGAGCAAGAAGCACGCTCTTGCTTTCTAGAGTCTCTAATACAGCAGGAAACCTGAGTGTGCTGAGAACAAAAGAACGGTGTTTCTTACACATACGGACCTTGTCTAGTCCAACTCTGCTTCTGAAACTGTTACAAAGCACTGGTCCTCTAAGATCCAATGCTAGTCAGTTAAGATGAAAACCTGTGAGCTTTGAGACCGATGTAATTCTTTTGACCTGAAAAGTGACTGCCCTTACCTGAAACGAAGTCTCTCTTGTAGGAAGACTCAGAGCCTGGGATTTATTTCCATTTCTGAAGTGAAACACACAACACAGTTCTCATCCATTGATCACACTCTGCTTTAGAGCAAGAAGCACACTCTTGCTTTCTAGAGTCTCTAATACAGCAGGAAACATGAATGTGTTGAGAAAAAAGGAACGGTGTTTCTTACACAATCGGAACATATCTAGTCCAACTCTGGTTCTGAGACTGATACAAAGCACTGGTCCTCGAACAGCCAATGCTTGTCAGTTAAGATGAGAAACGTGTGAGCTTCCTGAACGATGTAGTTTGTTTGAGCTGAAAAGTGACTGCCCTTACCTGAAACGGAGTCTTGCTTGTAGGAAGACACAGACCTGGGATTTAACCCCATTTCTGAAGCGAAACACACAACACAGTTCTCATCTATGTATCACACTCTGCTTTAGAGCAAGAAGCACGCTCTTGCTTTCTAGAGGCTCTAATGCAGCAGGAAACGTGAGTGTCCTCAGAAGAAAAGAACCATGTTTCCTATGCATACGGACCATATCTAGTTCAACTCTGCTTGAAATTGATACAAAGCAAAGGTCCTCTAACATCCAATGCTTGTCAGTTAAGATGTGAAACGTGTGAACTTCGTGAATGATGTAGTTCGTTTGAGCTGAAAGTGACTGCACTAACTTGAAACGAAGTCTTTCTTGTAGGAAGACTCAGAGCCTGGGATTTAACTCCATTTCTGAAATGAAACGCACAACACAGTTCTCATCCATTGATCACACTCTGCTTTAGAGCAAGAAGCACGCTCTTGCTTTCTAGAGTCTCTAATACAGCAGGAAACCTGAGTGTGCTGAGAACAAAAGAACGGTGTTTCTTACACATACGGACCTTGTCTAGTCCAACTCTGCTTCTGAAACTGTTACAAAGCACTGGTCCTCTAAGATCCAATGCTAGTCAGTTAAGATGAAAACCTGTGAGCTTTGTGACCGATGTAATTCTTTTGACCTGAAAAGTGACTGCCCTTCCCTGAAACGAAGTCTTTCTTGTAGGAAGACTCAGAGCCTGGGATTTATTTCCATTTCTGAAGTGAAACACACAACACAGTTCTCATCCATTGATCACACTCTGCTTTAGAGCAAGAAGCACACTCTTGCTTTCTAGAATCTCTAATACAGCAGGAAACATGAGTGTGTTGAGAAAAAAGGAACGGTGTTTCTTACACAAACGGAATATATCTAGTCCAACTCTGGTTCTGAGACTGATACAAAGCACTGGTCCTCGAACATCCCATGCTTGTCAGTTAAGATGAGAAACGTGTGAGCTTCCTGAACGATGTAGTTTGTTTGAGCTGAAAAGTGACTGCCCTTACCTGAAACGGAATCTTGCTTTTAGGAAGACACAGACCTCGGATTTAACCCCATTTCTGAAGCGAAACACACAAAACAGTTCTCATCCATGTATCACACTCTGCTTAAGAGCAAGAAGCACGCTCTTGCTTTCTAGGGTCTCTAATGCAGCAGGAAAGGTGAGGGTCCTCAGAAGAAAAGAACCATGTTTCCTATACATACGGACCATATCTAGTTCAACTGTGCTTGAAATTGATACAAAGCATAGGTCCTCCAACATCCAATGCTTGTCAGTTAAGATGAGAAACGTGTGAGCTTCGTGAACGATGTAGTTCGTTTGAGCTGTAAAGTAACTCCCCTTACCTGAAACGAAGTCTTGCTTGTAGCGAGACTCAGAGCCAGGGATTTAACTCCATTTCTGAAGTGAAACACACAACACAGTTCTCATCCATTGATCACACTCTGCTTTAGAGCAAGAAGCACACTCTTGCTTTCTAGAGTCTCTAATACAGCAGGAAACCTGAGTGTGCTGAGAAAAAAAGAACGGTGTTTCTTACACATACGGACCATATCTAGTCCAACTCTGCTTCTGAAACTGTTATAAAGCACTGGTCCTCTAAGATCCAATGCTAGTCAGTTAAGATGAAAACCTGTGAGCTTAGTGACCGATGTAATTCGTTTGACCTGAAAAGTGACTGCCCTTACCTGAAACGAAGTCTTTCTTGTAGGAAGACTCAGAGCCTGGGATTTATTTCCATTTCTGAAGTGAAACACACAACACAGTTCTCATCCATTGATCACACTCTGCTTTAGAGCAAGAAGCACATTCTTGCTTTCTAGAGTCTCTAATACAGCAGGAAACATGAGTGTGTTGAGAAAAAAGGAACGGTGTTTCTTACACAAACGGAACATATCTAGTCCAACTCTGGTTCTGAGACTGATACAAAGCACTGGTCCTCTAACATCCAATGCTTGTCAGTTAAGATGAGAAACGTGTGAGCTTCCTGAACGATGTAGTTTGTTTGAGATGAAAAGTGAAGGCCCTTACCTGAAACGAAGTCTTGCTTGTAGGAAGTCACAGACCTGGGATTTAACCCCATTTCTGAAGCGAAACACACAACACAGTTCTCATCCATGTATCACACTCTGCTTTAGAGCAAGAAGCACGCTCTTGCTTTCTAGAGGCTCTAATGCAGCAGGAAACGTGAGTGTCCTCAGAAGAAAAGAACCATGTTTCCTATGCATACGGACCATATCTAGTTCAACTCTGCTTGAAATTGATACAAAGCAAAGGTCCTCTAACATCCAATGCTTGTCAGTTAAGATGTGAAACGTGTGAACTTCGTGAATGATGTAGTTCGTTTGAGCTGAAAGTGACTGCACTAACTTGAAACGAAGTCTTTCTTGTAGGAAGACTCAGAGCCTGGGATTTAACTCCATTTCTGAAATGAAACACACAACACAGTTCTCATCCATTGATCACACTCTGCTTTAGAGCAAGAAGCACGCTCTTGCTTTCTAGAGTCTCTAATACAGCAGGAAACCTGAGTGTGCTGAGAACAAAAGAACGGTGTTTCTTACACATACGGACCATATCTAGTCCAACTCTGCTTCTGAAACTGTTATAAAGCACTGGTCCTCTAAGATCCAATGCTAGTCAGTTAAGATGAAAACCTGTGAGCTTTGTGACCGATGTAATTCTTTTGACCTGAAAAGTGACTGCCCTTACCTGAAACGAAGTCTTTCTTGTAGGAAGACTCAGAGCCTGGGATTTATTTCCATTTCTGAAGTGAAACACACAACACAGTTCTCATCCATTGATCACACTCTGCTTTAGAGCAAGAAGCACATTCTTGCTTTCTAGAGTCTCTAATACAGCAGGAAACATGAGTGTGTTGAGAAAAAAGGAACGGTGTTTCTTACACAAACGGAACATATCTAGTCCAACTCTGGTTCTGAGACTGATACAAAGCACTGGTCCTCGAACATCCCATGCTTGTCAGTTAAGATGAGAAACGTGTGAGCTTCCTGAACGATGTAGTTTGTTTGAGATGAAAAGTGAAGGCCCTTACCTGAAACGAAGTCTTGCTTGTAGGAAGACACAGACCTGGGATTTAACCCCATTTCTGAAGCGAAACACACAACACAGTTCTCATCCATGTATCACACTCTGCTTTAGAGCAAGAAGCACGCTCTTGCTTTCTAGAGGCTCTAATGCAGCAGGAAACGTGAGTGTCCTCAGAAGAAAAGAACCATGTTTCCTATGCATACAGAACATATCTAGTTCAACTCTGCTTGAAATTGATACAAAGCAAAGGTCCTCTAACATCCAATGCTTGTCAGTTAAGATGTGAAACGTGTGAACTTCGTGAATGATGTAGTTCGTTTGAGCTGAAAGTGACTGCACTAACTTGAAACGAAGTCTTTCTTGTAGGAAGACTCAGAGCCTGGGATTTAACTCCATTTCTGAAATGAAACACACAACACAGTTCTCATCCATTGATCACACTCTGCTTTAGAGCAAGAAGCACGCTCTTGCTTTCTAGAGTCTCTAATACAGCAGGAAACCTGAGTGTGCTGAGAACAAAAGAACGGTGTTTCTTACACATACGGACCATATCTAGTCCAACTCTGCTTCTGAGACTGATACAAAGCACTGGTCCTCTAACATCCAATGCTTGTCAGTTAAGATGAGAAACGTGTGAGATTCCTGAACGATGTAGTTTGTTTGAGATGAAAAGTGACTGCCCTTACCTGAAACGAAGTCTTGCTTGTAGGAAGACACAGACCTGGGATTTAACCCCATTTCTGAAGGGAAACACACAACACAGTTCTCATCCATGGATCACACTCTGCTTTAGAGCAAGAAGCACGCTCCTGCTTTCTAGAGTCTCTAATGCAGCAGGAAACGTCAGTGTCCTCAGAAGAAAAGAACCATGATTCCTATACATACCGACCATATCTAGTTCAACTCTGCTTGAAATTGATACAAAGCAAATGTCCTCCAACATCCAATGCTTGTCAGTTAAGATCAGAAACGTGTGAGCTTCGTGAAAGATGTAGTTCGTTTGAGCTGTAAAGTAACTGCCCTTACCTGAAACGAAGTCTTGCTTGTAGCGAGACTCAGAGCCAGGGATTTAACTCCATTTCTGAAGTGAAACACACAACACAGTTCTCATCCATTGATCACACTCTGCTTTAGAGCAAGAAGCACGCTCTTGTTTTCTAGAGTCTCTAATACAGCAGGAAACCTGAGTGTGCTGAGAACAAAAGAACGGTGTTTCTTACACATACCGACCATATCTAGTCCAACTCTGCTTCTAAAACTGATACAAAGCACTGGACCTCTAACATCCAATGCTAGTCAGTTAAGATGAAAACGTGTGAGCTTTGTGACCGATGTAATTCCTTTGACCTGAAAAGTGACTGCCCTTACCTGAAACGAAGTCTTTCTTGTAGGAAGACTCAGAGCCTGGGATTTATCTACATTTCTGAAGTGAAACACACAACAGAGTTCTCATCCATTGATCACACTCTGCTTTAGAGCAAGAAGCACACACTTGCTTTCTAGAGGCTCTAATGCAGCAGGAAAGGTGAGTGTCAGAGGAAAAGAACCATGTTTCCTATGCATACGGACCATATCTATTTCAACTCTGCTTGAAATTGATACAAAGCAAAGGTCCTCTAACATCCAATGCTTGTCAGTTAAGATGTGAAACGTGTGAACTTCGTGAATGATGTAGTTCGTTTGAGCTGAAAGTGACTGCACTAACTTGAAACGAAGTCTTTCTTGTAGCAAGACTCAGAGCCTGGGATTTAACCCCATTTCTGAAATGAAACACACAACACAGTTCTCATCCATTGATCACACTCTGCTTTAGAGCAAGAAGCACGCTCTTGCTTTCTAGAGTCTCTAATACAGCAGGAAACCTGAGTGTGCTGAGAACAAAAGAACGGTGTTTCTTACACATACCGACCATATCTAGTCCAACTCTGCTTCTGAAACTGTTATAAAGCACTGGTCCTCTAAGATCCAATGCTAGTCAGTTAAGATGAAAACCTGTGAGCTTTGTGACCGATGTAATTCGTTTGACCTGAAAAGTGACTGCCCTTACCTGAAACGAAGTCTTTCTTGTAGGAAGACTCAGAGCCTGGGATTTATTTCCATTTCTGAAGTGAAACACACAACACAGTTCTCATCCATTGATCACACTCTGCTTTAGAGCAAGAAGCACACACTTGCTTTCTAGAGTCTCTAATACAGCAGGAAACATGAGTGTGTTGAGAAAAAAGGAACGGTGTTTCTTACACAAACGGAACATATCTAGTCCAACTCTGGTTCTGAGACTGATACAAAGCACTGGTCCTCTAACATCCAATGCTTGTCAGTTAAGATGAGAAACGTGTGAGCTTCCTGAACGATGTAGTTTGTTTGAGATGAAAAGTGAAAGCCCTTACCTGAAACGAAGTCTTTCTTGTAGGAAGTCACAGACCTGGGATTTAACCCCATTTCTGAAGCGAAACACACAACACAGTTCTCATCCATGTATCACACTCTGCTTTAGAGCAAGAAGCACGCTCATGCTTTCTAGAGGCTCTAATGCAGCAGGAAACGTGAGTGTCCTCAGAAGAAAAGAACCATGTTTCCTATGCATACGGACCATATCTAGTTCAACTCTGCTTGAAATTGATACAAAGCAAAGGTCCTCTAACATCCAATGCTTGTCAGTTAAGATGTGAAACGTGTGAACTTCGTGAATGATGTAGTTCGTTTGAGCTGAAAGTGACTGCACTAACTTGAAACGAAGTCTTTCTTGTAGGAAGACTCAGAGCCTGGGATTTAACTCCATTTCTGAAATGAAACACACAACACAGTTCTCATCCATTGATCACACTCTGCTTTAGAGCAAGAAGCACGCTCTTGCTTTCTAGAGTCTCTAATACAGCAGGAAACCTGAGTGTGCTGAGAACAAAAGAACGGTGTTTCTTACACATATGGACCTTGTCTAGTCCAACTCTGCTTCTGAAACTGTTACAAAGCACTGGTCCTCTAAGATCCAATGCTAGTCAGTTAAGATGAAAACCTGTGAGCTTTGTGACCGATGTAATTCGTTTGACCTGAAAAGTGACTGCCCTTACCTGAAACGAAGTCTTTCTTGTAGGAAGACTCAGAGCCTGGGATTTAACTCCATTTCTGAAATGAAACACACAACACAGTTCTCATCCATTGATCACACTCTGCTTTAGAGCAAGAAGCACGCTCTTGCTTTCTAGAGTCTCTAATACAGCAGGAAACATGAGTGTGCTGAGAACAAAAGAACGGTGTTTCTTACACATACGGACCATATCTAGTCCAACTCTGGTTCTGAGACTGATACAAAGCACTGGTCCTCTAACATCCAATGCTTGTCAGTTAAGATGAGAAACGTGTGAGGTTCCTGAACGATGTAGTTTGTTTGAGATGAAAAGTGACTGCCCTTACCTGAAACGAAGTCTTGCTTGTAGGAAGACACAGACCTGGGATTTAACCCCATTTCTGAAGGGAAACACACAACACAGTTCTCATCCATGGATCACACTCTGCTTTAGAGCAAGAAGCACGCTCCTGCTTTCTAGAGTCTCTAATGCAGCAGGAAACGTCAGTGTCCTCAGAAGAAAAGAACCATGATTCCTATACATACCGACCATATCTAGTTCAACTCTGCTTGAAATTGATACAAAGCAAATGTCCTCCAACATCCAATGCTTGTCAGTTAAGATCAGAAACGTGTGAGCTTCGTGAAAGATGTAGTTCGTTTGAGCTGTAAAGTAACTGCCCTTACCTGAAACGAAGTCTTGCTTGTAGCGAGACTCAGAGCCAGGGATTTAACTCCATTTCTGAAGTGAAACACACAACACAGTTCTCATCCATTGATCACACTCTGCTTTAGAGCAAGAAGCACGCTCTTGTTTTCTAGAGTCTCTAATACAGCAGGAAACCTGAGTGTGCTGAGAACAAAAGAACGGTGTTTCTTACACATACCGACCATATCTAGTCCAACTCTGATTCTAAAACTGATACAAAGCACTGGACCTCTAACATCCAATGCTAGTCAGTTAAGATGAAAACGTGTGAGCTTTGTGACCGATGTAATTCGTTTGACCTGAAAAGTGACTGCCCTTACCTGAAACGAAGTCTTTCTTGTAGGAAGACTCAGAGCCTGGGATTTATCTCCATTTCTGAAGTGAAACACACAACAGAGTTCTCATCCATTGATCACACTCTGCTTTAGAGCAAGAAGCACACACTTGCTTTCTAGAGGCTCTAATGCAGCAGGAAACGTGAGTGTCAGAGGAAAAGAACCATGTTTCCTATGCATACGGACCATATCTATTTCAACTCTGCTTGAAATTGATACAAAGCAAAGGTCCTCTAACATCTAATGCTTGTCAGTTAAGATGTGAAACGTGTGAACTTCGTGAATGATGTAGTTCGTTTGAGCTGAAAGTGACTGCACTAACTTGAAACGAAGTCTTTCTTGTAGCAAGACTCAGAGCCTGGGATTTAACCCCATTTCTGAAATGAAACACACAACACAGTTCTCATCCATTGATCACACTCTGCTTTAGAGCAAGAAGCACGCTCTTGCTTTCTAGAGTCTCTAATACAGCAGGAAACCTGAGTGTGCTGAGAACAAAGAACGGTGTTTCTTACACATACCGACCATATCTAGTCCAACTCTGCTTCTGAAACTGTTATAAAGCACTGGTCCTCTAAGATCCAATGCTAGTCAGTTAAGATGAAAACCTGTGAGCTTTGTGACCGATGTAATTCGTTTGACCTGAAAAGTGACTGCCCTTACCTGAAACGAAGTCTTTCTTGTAGGAAGACTCAGAGCCTGGGATTTATTTCCATTTCTGAAGTGAAACACACAACACAGTTCTCATCCATTGATCACACTCTGCTTTAGAGCAAGAAGCACACACTTGCTTTATAGAGTCTCTAATACAGCAGGAAACATGAGTGTGTTGAGAAAATAGGAACGGTGTTTCTTACACAAACGGAACATATCTAGTCCAACTCTGGTTCTGAGACTGATACAAAGCACTGGTCCTCTAACATCCAATGCTTGTCAGTTAAGATGAGAAACGTGTGAGCTTCCTGAACGATGTAGTTTGTTTGAGATGAAAAGTGAAGGCCCTTACCTGAAACGAAGTCTTTCTTGTAGGAAGTCACAGACCTGGGATTTAACCCCATTTCTGAAGCGAAACACACAACACAGTTCTCATCCATGTATCACACTCTGCTTTAGAGCAAGAAGCATGCTCTTGCTTTCTAGAGGCTCTAATGCAGCAGGAAACGTGAGTGTCCTCAGAAGAAAAGAACCATGTTTCCTATGCATACGGACCATATCTAGTTCAACTCTGCTTGAAATTGATACAAAGCAAAGGTCCTCTAACATCCAATGCTTGTCAGTTAAGATGTGAAACGTGTGAACTTCGTGAATGATGTAGTTCGTTTGAGCTGAAAGTGACTGCACTAACTTGAAACGAAGTCTTTCTTGTAGGAAGACTCAGAGCCTGGGATTTAACTCCATTTCTGAAATGAAACACACAACACAGTTCTCATCCATTGATCACACTCTGCTTTAGAGCAAGAAGCACGCTCTTGCTTTCTAGAGTCTCTAATACAGCAGGAAACCTGAGTGTGCTGAGAACAAAAGAACGGTGTTTCTTACACATATGGACCTTGTCTAGTCCAACTCTGCTTCTGAAACTGTTACAAAGCACTGGTCCTCTAAGATCCAATGCTAGTCACTTAAGATGAAAACCTGTGAGCTTTGTGACCGATGTAATTCGTTTGACCTGAAATGTGACTGCCCTTACCTGAAACGAAGTCTTTCTTGTAGGAAGACTCAGAGCCTGGGATTTATTTCCATTTCTGAAGTGAAACACACAACACAGTTCTCATCCATTGATCACACTCTGCTTTAGAGCAAGAAACACACTCTTGCTTTCTAGAGTCTCTAATACAGCTGGAAACATGAGTGTGTTGAGAAAAAAGGAATGGTGTTTCTTACACAAACGGAACATATCTAGTCCAACTCTGGTTCTGAGACTGATACAAAGCACTGGTCCTCGAACATCCAATGCTTGTCAGTTAAGATGAGAAACGTGTGAGCTTCCTGAACGATGTAGTTTGTTTGAGCTGCAAAGTGACTGCCCTTACCTGAAACGGAGTCTTGCTTGTAGGAAGACACAGACCTTGGATTTAACCCCATTTCTGAAGCGAAACACACAAAACAGTTCTCATCCATGTATCACACTCTGCTTTAGAGCAAGAAGCACGCTCTTGCTTTCTAGAGGCTCTAATGCAGCAGGAAACGTGAGTGTCCTCAGAAGAAAAGAACCATGTTTCCTATGCATACGGACCATATCTAGTTCAACTCTGCTTGAAATTGATACAAAGCAAAGGTCCTCTAACATCCAATGCTTGTCAGTTAAGATGAGAAACGTGTGAGCTTCGTGAACGATGTAGTTCGTTTGAGCTGTAAAGTAACTCCCCTTACCTGAAACGAAGTCTTGCTTGTAGCGAGACTCAGAGCCAGGGATTTAACTCCATTTCTGAAGTGAAACACACAACACAGTTCTCATCCATTGATCACACTCTGCTTTAGAGCAAGAAGCACACACTTGCTTTCTAGAGTCTCTAATACAGCAGGAAACCTGAGTGTGCTGAGAACAAAAGAACGGTGTTTCTTACACATAGGGACCATGTCTAGTCCAACTCTGCTTCTGAAACTGTTATAAAGCACTGGTCCTCTAAGATCCAATGCTAGTCAGTTAAGATGAAAACCTGTGAGCTTTGTGACCGATGTAATTCGTTTGACCTGAAAAGTGACTGCCCTTACCTGAAACGAAGTCTTTCTTGTAGGAAGACTCACAGCCTGGGATTTATTTCCATTTCTGAAGTGAAACACACAACACAGTTCTCATCCATTGATCACACTCTGCTTTAGAGCAAGAAGCACACTCTTGCTTTCTAGAGTCTCTAATACAGCAGGAAACATGAGTGTGTTGAGAAAAAAGGAACGGTGTTTCTTACACAAACGGAACATATCTAGTCCAACTCTGGTTCTGAGACTGATACAAAGCACTGGTCCTCTAACATCCAATGCTTGTCAGTTAAGATGATGAACGTGTGAGCTTCCTGAACGATGTAGTTTGTTTGAGATGAAAAGTGAAGGCCCTTACCTGAAACGAAGTCTTGCTTGTAGGAAGTCACAGACCTGGGATTTAACCCCATTTCTGAAGCGGAACACACAACACAGTTCTCATCCATGTATCACACTCTGCTTTAGAGCAAGAAGCACGCTCTTGCTTTCTAGAGGCTCTAATGCAGCAGGAAAGGTGAGGGTCCTCAAAAGAAAAGAACCATGTTTCCTATACATACGGACCATATCTAGTTCAACTGTGCTTGAAATTGATACAAAGCATAGGTCCTCCAACATCCAATGCTTGTCAGTTAAGATGAGAAACGTGTGAGCTTCGTGAACGATGTAGTTCGTTTGAGCTGTAAAGTAACTCCCCTTACCTGAAACGAAGTCTTGCTTGTAGCGAGACTCAGAGCCAGGGATTTAACTCCATTTCTGAAGTGAAACACACAACACAGTTCTCATCCATTGATCACACTCTGCTTTAGAGCAAGAAGCACACTCTTGCTTTCTAGAGTCTCTAATACAGCAGGAAACCTGAGTGTGCTGAGAACAAAAGAACGGTGTTTCTTACACATAGGGACCATGTCTAGTCCAACTCTGCTTCTGAAACTGTTATAAAGCACTGGTCCTCTAAGATCCAATGCTAGTCAGTTAAGATGATACCTGTGAGCTTTGTGACCGATGTAATTCGTTTGACCTGAAAAGTGACTGCCCTTACCTGAAACGAAGTCTTTCTTGTAGGAAGACTCAGAGCCTGGGATTTATTTCCATTTCTGAAGTGAAACACACAACACAGTTCTCATCCATTGATCACACTCTGCTTTAGAGCAAGAAGCACACTCTTGCTTTCTAGAGTCTCTAATACAGCAGGAAACATGAGTGTGTTGAGAAAAAAGGAACGGTGTTTCTTACACAAACGGAACATATCTAGTCCAACTCTGGTTCTGAGACTGATACAAAGCACTGGTCCTCTAACATCCAATGCTTGTCAGTTAAGATGATGAACGTGTGAGCTTCCTGAACGATGTAGTTTGTTTGAGATGAAAAGTGAAGGCCCTTAGCTGAAACGAAGTCTTGCTTGTAGGAAGTCACAGACCTGGGATTTAACCCCATTTCTGAAGCGAAACACACAACACAGTTCTCATCCATGTATCACACTCTGCTTTAGAGCAAGAAGCACGCTCTTGCTTTCTAGAGGCTCTAATGCAGCAGGAAACGTGAGTGTCCTCAGAAGAAAAGAACCATGTTTCCTATGCATACGGACCATATCTAGTTCAACTCTGCTTGAAATTGATACAAAGCAAAGGTCCTCTAACATCCAATGCTTGTCAGTTAAGATGTGAAACGTGTGAACTTCGTGAATGATGTAGTTCGTTTGAGCTGAAAGTGACTGCACTAACTTGAAACGAAGTCTTTCTTGTAGGAAGACTCAGAGCCTGGGATTTAACTCCATTTCTGAAATGAAACACACAACACAGTTCTCATCCATTGATCACACTCTGCTTTAGAGCAAGAAGCTCGCTCTTGCTTTCTAGAGTCTCTAATACAGCAGGAAACCTGAGTGTGCTGAGAACAAAAGAACGGTGTTTCTTACACATAGGGACCATGTCTAGTCCAACTCTGCTTCTGAAACTGTTATAAAGCACTGGTTCTCTAAGATCCAATGCTAGTCAGTTAAGATGAAAACCTGTGAGCTTTGTGACCGATGTAATTCGTTTGACCTGAAAAGTGACTGCCCTTACCTGAAACGAAGTCTTTCTTGTAGGAAGACTCAGAGCCTGGGATTTATTTCCATTTCTGAAATGAAACACACAACACAGTTCTCATCCATTGATCACACTCTGCTTTAGAGCAGGAAGCACACACTTGCTTTCTAGAGTCTCTAATACAGCAGGAAACATGAGTGTGTTGAGAAAAAAGGAATGGTGTTTCTTACACAAACGGAACATATCTAGTCCAACTCTGGTTCTGAGACTGATACAAAGCACTGATCCTCTAACATCCAATGCTTGTCAGTTAAGATGAGAAACGTGTGAGCTTCCTGAACGATGTAGTTTGTTTGAGATGAAAAGTGAAGGCCCTTACCTGAAACGAAGTCTTGCTTGTAGGAAGTCACAGACCTGGGATTTAACCCCATTTCTGAAGCGAAACACACAACACAGTTCTCATCCATGTATCACACTCTGCTTTAGAGCAAGAAGCACGCTCTTGCTTTCTAGAGGCTCTAATGCAGCAGGAAAGGTGAGGGTCCTCAAAAGAAAAGAACCATGTTTCCTATACATACGGACCATATCTAGTTCAACTGTGCTTGAAATTGATACAAAGCATAGGTCCTCCAACATCCAATGCTTGTCAGTTAAGATGAGAAACGTGTGAGCTTCGTGAACGATGTAGTTCGTTTGAGCTGTAAAGTAACTCCCCTTACCTGAAACGAAGTCTTGCTTGTAGCGAGACTCAGAGCCAGGGATTTAACTCCATTTCTGAAGTGAAACACACAACACAGTTCTCATCCATTGATCACACTCTGCTTTAGAGCAAGAAGCACACTCTTGCTTTCTAGAGTCTCTAATACAGCAGGAAACCTGAGTGTGCTGAGAACAAAAGAACGGTGTTTCTTACACATAGGGACCATGTCTAGTCCAACTCTGCTTCTGAAACTGTTATAAAGCACTGGTCCTCTAAGATCCAATGCTAGTCAGTTAAGATGATACCTGTGAGCTTTGTGACCGATGTAATTCGTTTGACCTGAAAAGTGACTGCCCTTACCTGAAACGAAGTCTTTCTTGTAGGAAGACTCAGAGCCTGGGATTTATTTCCATTTCTGAAGTGAAACACACAACACAGTTCTCATCCATTGATCACACTCTGCTTTAGAGCAAGAAGCACACTCTTGCTTTCTAGAGTCTCTAATACAGCAGGAAACATGAGTGTGTTGAGAAAAAAGGAACGGTGTTTCTTACACAAACGGAACATATCTAGTCCAACTCTGGTTCTGAGACTGATACAAAGCACTGGTCCTCTAACATCCAATGCTTGTCAGTTAAGATGATGAACGTGTGAGCTTCCTGAACGATGTAGTTTGTTTGAGATGAAAAGTGAAGGCCCTTACCTGAAACGAAGTCTTGCTTGTAGGAAGTCACAGACCTGGGATTTAACCCCATTTCTGAAGCGAAACACACAACACAGTTCTCATCCATGTATCACACTCTGCTTTAGAGCAAGAAGCACGCTCTTGCTTTCTAGAGGCTCTAATGCAGCAGGAAACGTGAGTGTCCTCAGAAGAAAAGAACCATGTTTCCTATGCATACGGACCATATCTAGTTCAACTCTGCTTGAAATTGATACAAAGCAAAGGTCCTCTAACATCCAATGCTTGTCAGTTAAGATGTGAAACGTGTGAACTTCGTGAATGATGTAGTTCGTTTGAGCTGAAAGTGACTGCACTAACTTGAAACGAAGTCTTTCTTGTAGGAAGACTCAGAGCCTGGGATTTAACTCCATTTCTGAAATGAAACACACAACACAGTTCTCATCCATTGATCACACTCTGATTTAGAGCAAGAAGCTCGCTCTTGCTTTCTAGAGTCTCTAATACAGCAGGAAACCTGAGTGTGCTGAGAACAAAAGAACGGTGTTTCTTACACATACGGACCATATCTAGTCCAACTCTGCTTCTGAAACTGTTATAAAGCACTGGTCCTCTAAGATCCAATGCTAGTCAGTTAAGATGAAAACCTGTGAGCTTTGTGACCGATGTAATTCGTTTGACCTGAAAAGTGACTGCCCTTACCTGAAACGAAGTCTTTCTTGTAGGAAGACTCAGAGCCTGGGATTTATTTCCATTTCTGAAATGAAACACACAACACAGTTCTCATCCATTGATCACACTCTGCTTTAGAGCAGGAAGCACACACTTGCTTTCTAGAGTCTCTAATACAGCAGGAAACATGAGTGTGTTGAGAAAAAAGGAATGGTGTTTCTTACACAAACGGAACATATCTAGTCCAACTCTGGTTCTGAGACTGATACAAAGCACTGGTCCTCTAACATCCAATGCTTGTCAGTTAAGATGAGAAACGTGTGAGCTTCCTGAACGATGTAGTTTGTTTGAGATGAAAAGTGAAGGCCCTTACCTGAAACGAAGTCTTGCTTGTAGGAAGTCACAGACCTGGGATTTAACCCCATTTCTGAAGCGAAACACACAACACAGTTCTCATCCATGTATCACACTCTGCTTTAGAGCAAGAAGCACGCTCTTGCTTTCTAGAGGCTCTAATGCAGCAGGAAACGTGAGTGTCCTCAGAAGAAAAGAACCATGTTTCCTATGCATACGGACCACATCTAGTTCAACTCTGCTTGAAATTGATACAAAGCAAAGGTCCTCTAACATCCAATGCTTTTCAGTTAAGATCAGAAACGTGTGAGCTTCGTGAAAGATGTAGTTCGTTTGAGCTGTAAAGTAACTGCCCTTACCTGAAACGAAGTCTTGCTTGTAGCGAGACTCAGAGCCAGGGATTTAACTCCATTTCTGAAGTGAAACACACAACACAGTTCTCATCCATTGATCACACTCTGCTTTAGAGCAAGAAGCACGCTCTTGTTTTCTAGAGTCTCTAATACAGCAGGAAACCTGAGTGTGCTGAGAACAAAAGAACGGTGTTTCTTACACATACCGACCATATCTAGTCCAACTCTGCTTCTAAAACTGATACAAAGCAGTGGACCTCTAACATCCAATGCTAGTCAGTTAAGATGAAAACGTGTGAGCTTTGTGACCGATGTAATTCCTTTGATCTGAAAAGTGACTGCCCTTACCTGAAACGAAGTCTTTCTTGTAGGAAGACTCAGAGCCTGGGATTTATCTCCATTTCTGAAGTGAAACACACAACACAGTTCTCATCCGTTGATCACACTCTGCTTTAGAGCAAGAAGCACACACTTGCTTTCTAATGTCTCTAATACAGCAGGAAACCTGAGTGTGCTGAGAACAAAAGAACGGTGTTTCTTACTCATACCGACCATATCTAGTCCAACTCTGCTTCTAAAATTGATACAAAGCACTGGTCCTCTAACATCCAATGCTAGTCAGTTAAGATGAAAACGTGTGAGCTTTGTGACCGATGTAATTCCTTTGACCTGAAAAGTGACTGCCCTTACCTGAAACGAAGTCTTTCTTGTAGGAAGACTCAGAGCCTGGGATTTGTCTCCATTTCTGAAGTGAAACCCACAACACAGTTCTCATCCATTGATCACACTCTGCTTTAGAGCAAGAACCACACACTTGCTTTCTAGTGTCTCTAATACAACAGGAAACAGGAGTGTGCTGATAACAAAAGAACGGTGTTTCTTACACAAACGGACCATATCTAGTCCAACTCTGCTTCTGAGACTGATACAAAGCACTGGTCCTCTAACATCCAATGCTTGTCAGTTAAGATGAAAACCGTGTGAGCTTCCTGAACGATGTAGTTCGTTTGAGCTGAAAAGTGACTGTCCTTACCTGAAACGAAGTCTTGCTTGTAGGAAGACACAGACCTGGGATTTAACTGCATTTCTGAAGTGAAACACACAACACAGTTCTCATCCATTGATCACACTCTGCTTTAGAGCAAGAAGCACGCTCTTGTTTTCTAGAGTCTCTAATACAGCAGGAAACCTGAGTGTGCTGAGAACAAAAGAACGGTGTTTCTTACACATACCGACCATATCTAGTCCAACTCTGCTTCTAAAACTGATACAAAGCACTGGACCTCTAACATCCAATGCTAGTCAGTTAAGATGAAAACGTGTGAGCTTTGTGACCGATGTAATTCCTTTGACCTGAAAAGTGACTGCCCTTACCTGAAACGAAGTCTTTCTTGTAGGAAGACTCAGAGCCTGGGATTTATCTCCATTTCTGAAGTGAAACACACAACAGAGTTCTCATCCATTGATCACACTCTGCTTTAGAGCAAGAAGCACACACTTGCTTTCTAGAGGCTCTAATGCAGCAGGAAACGTGAGTGTCAGAGGAAAAGAACCATGTTTCCTATGCATACGGACCATATCTATTTCAACTCTGCTTGAAATTGATACAAAGCAAAGGTCCTCTAACATCCAATGCTTGTCAGTTAAGATGTGAAACGTGTGAACTTCGTGAATGATGTAGTTTGTTTGAGCTGAAAGTGACTGCACTAACTTGAAACGAAGTCTTTCTTGTAGCAAGACTCAGAGCCTGGGATTTAACCCCATTTCTGAAATTAAACACACAACACAGTTCTCATCCATTGATCACACTCTGCTTTAGAGCAAGAAGCACGCTCTTGCTTTCTAGAGTCTCTAATACAGCAGGAAACCTGAGTGTGCTGAGAACAAAAGAACGGTGTTTCTTACACATACCGACCATATCTAGTCCAACTCTGCTTCTGAAACTGTTATAAAGCACTGGTCCTCTAAGATCCAATGCTAGTCAGTTAAGATGAAAACCTGTGAGCTTTGTGACCGATGTAATTCGTTTGACCTGAAAAGTGACTGCCCTTACCTGAAACGAAGTCTTTCTTGTAGGAAGACTCAGAGCCTGGGATTTATTTCCATTTCTGAAGTGAAACACACAACACAGTTCTCATCCATTGATCACACTCTGCTTTAGAGCAAGAAGCACACACTTGCTTTCTAGAGTCTCTAATACAGCAGGAAACATGAGTGTGTTGAGAAAAAAGGAACGGTGTTTCTTACACAAACGGAACATATCTAGTCCAACTCTGGTTCTGAGACTGATACAAAGCACTGGTCCTCTAACATCCAATGCTTGTCAGTTAAGATGAGAAACGTGTGAGCTTCCTGAACGATGTAGTTTGTTTGAGATGAAAAGTGAAGGCCCTTACCTGAAACGAAGTCTTTCTTGTAGGAAGTCACAGACATGGGATTTAACCCCATTTCTGAAGCGAATCACACAACACAGTTCTCATCCATGTATCACACTCTGCTTTAGAGCAAGAAGCACGCTCTTGCTTTCTAGAGGCTCTAATGCAGCAGGAAACGTGAGTGTCCTCAGAAGAAAAGAACCATGTTTCCTATGCATACGGACCATATCTAGTTCAACTCTGCTTGAAATTGATACAAAGCATAGGTCCTCCAACATCCAACGCTTGTCAGTTAAGATGAGAAACGTGTGAGCTTCGTGAACGATGTAGTTCGTTTGAGCTGTAAAGTAACTCCCCTTACCTGAAACGAAGTCTTGCTTGTAGCGAGACTCAGAGCCAGGGATTTAACTCCATTTCTGAAGTGAAACACACAACACAGTTCTCATCCATTGATCACACTCTGCTTTAGAGCAAGAAGCACACTCTTGCTTTCTAGAGTCTCTAATACAGCAGGAAACCTGAGTGTGCTGAGAACAAAAGAACGGTGTTTCTTACACATACGGACCATGTCTAGTCCAACTCTGCTTCTGAAACTGTTATAAAGCACTGGTCCTCTAAGATCCAATGCTAGTCAGTTAAGATGAAAACCTGTGAGCTTTGTGACCGATGTAATTCGTTTGACCTGAAAAGTGACTGCCCTTACCTGAAACGAAGTCTTTCTTGTAGGAAGACTCAGAGCCTGGGATTTATTTCCATTTCTGAAATGAAACACACAACACAGTTCTCATCCATTGATCACACTCTGCTTTAGAGCAAGAAGCACACACTTGCTTTCTAGAGTCTCTAATACAGCAGGAAACATGAGTGTGTTGAGAAAAAAGGAATGGTGTTTCTTACACAAACGGAACATATCTAGCCCAACTCTGGTTCTGAGACTGATACAAAGCACTGGTCATCTAACATCCAATGCTTGTCAGTTAAGATGAGAAACGTGTGAGCTTCCTGAACGATGTAGTTTGTTTGAGATGAAAAGTGAAGGCCCTTACCTGAAACGAAGTCTTGCTTGTAGGAAGTCACAGACCTGGGATTTAACCCCATTTCTGAAGCGAAACACACAACACAGTTCTCATCCATGTATCACACTCTGCTTTAGAGCAAGAAGCACGCTCTTGCTTTCTAGAGGCTCTAATGCAGCAGGAAACGTGAGTGTCCTCAGAAGAAAAGAACCATGTTTCCTAGGCATACGGACCATATCTAGTTCAACTCTGCTTGAAATTGATACAAAGCAAAGGTCCTCTAACATCCAATGCTTTTCAGTTAAGATGTGAAACGTGTGAACTTCGTGAATGATGTAGTTCGTTTGAGCTGAAAGTGACTGCACTAACTTGAAACGAAGTCTTTCTTGTAGGAAGACTCAGAGCCTGGGATTTAACTCCATTTCTGAAATGAAACACACAACACAGTTCTCATCCATTGATCACACTCTGCTTTAGAGCAAGATGCACGCTCTTGCTTTCTAGAGTCTCTAATACAGCAGGAAACCTGAGTGTGCTGAGAACAAAAGAACGGTGTTTCTTACACATACGGACCATATCTAGTCCAACTCTGCTTCTGAAACTGTTATAAAGCACTGGTCCTCTAAGATCCAATGCTAGTCAGTTAAGATGAAAACCTGTGAGCTTTGTGACCGATGTAATTCGTTTGACCTGAAAAGTGACTGCCCTTACCTGAAACGAAGTCTTTCTTGTAGGAAGACTCAGAGCCTGGGATTTATTTCCATTTCTGAAATGAAACACACAACACAGTTCTCATCAATTGATCACACTCTGCTTTAGAGCAAGAAGCACACACTTGCTTTCTAGAGTCTCTAATACAGCAGGAAACATGAGTGTGTTGAGAAAAAAGGAATGGTGTTTCTTACACAAACGGAACATATCTAGTCCAACTCTGGTTCTGAGACTGATACAAAGCACTGGTCCTCTAACATCCAATGCTTGTCAGTTAAGATGAGAAACGTGTGAGCTTCCTGAACGATGTAGTTTGTTTGAGATGAAAAGTGAAGGCCCTTACCTGAAACGAAGTCTTGCTTGTAGGAAGTCACAGACCTGGGATTTAACACCATTTCTGAAGCGAAACACACAACACAGTTCTCATCCATGTATCACACTCTGCTTTAGAGCAAGAAGCACGCTCTTGCTTTCTAGAGGCTCTAATGCAGCAGGAAACGTGAGTGTCCTCAGAAGAAAAGAACCATGTTTCCTATGCATACAGACCATATCTAGTTCAACTCTGCTTGAAATTGATACAAAGCAAATGTCCTCCAACATCCAATGCTTGTCAGTTAAGATCAGAAACGTGTGAGCTTCGTGAAAGATGTAGTTCGTTTGAGCTGTAAAGTAACTGCCCTTACCTGAAACGAAGTCTTGCTTGTAGCGAGACTCAGAGCCAGGGATTTAACTCCATTTCTGAAGTGAAACACACAACACAGTTCTCATCCATTGATCACACTCTGCTTTAGAGCAAGAAGCACGCTCTTGTTTTCTAGAGTCTCTAATACAGCAGGAAACCTGAGTGTGCTGAGAACAAAAGAACGGTGTTTCTTACACATACCGACCATATCTAGTCCAACTCTGCTTCTAAAACTGATACAAAGCAGTGGAACTCTAACATCCAATGCTAGTCAGTTAAGATGAAAACGTGTGAGCTTTCTGACCGATGTAATTCCTTTGATCTGAAAAGTGACTGCCCTTACCTGAAACGAAGTCTTTCTTGTAGGAAGACTCAGAGCCTGGGATTTATCTCCATTTCTGAAGTGAAACACACAACACAGTTCTCATCCATTGATCACACTCTGCTTTAGAGCAAGAAACACACTCTTGCTTTCTAGAGTCTCTAATACAGCAGGAAACATGAGTGTGTTGAGAAAAAAGGAATGGTGTTTCTTACACAAACGGAACATATCTAGTCCAACTCTGGTTCTGAGACTGATACAAAGCACTGGTCCTCGAACATCCAATGCTTGTCAGTTAAGATGAGAAACGTGTGAGCTTCCTGAACGATGTAGTTTGTTTGAGCTGCAAAGTGACTGCCCTTACCTGAAACGGAGTCTTGCTTGTAGGAAGACACAGACCTTGGATTTAACCCCATTTCTGAAGCGAAACACACAAAACAGTTCTCATCCATGTATCACACTCTGCTTTAGAGCAAGAAGCACGCTCTAGCTTTCTAGAGTCTCTAATGCAGCAGGAAAGGTGAGGGTCCTCAGAAGAAACGAACCATGTTTCCTATACATACGGACCATATCTAGTTCAACTGTGCTTGAAATTGATACAAAGCATAGGTCCTCCAACATCCAATGCTTGTCAGTTAAGATGAGAAACGTGTGAGCTTCGTGAATGATGTAGTTCGTTTGAGCTGTAAAGTAACTCCCCTTACCTGAAACGAAGTCTTGCTTGTAGCGAGACTCAGAGCCAGGGATTTAACTCCATATCTGAAGTGAAACACACAACACAGTTCTCATCCATTGATCACACTCTGCTTTAGAGCAAGAAGCACACTCTTGCTTTCTAGAGTCTCTAATACAGCAGGAAACCTGAGTGTGCTGAGAACAAAAGAACGGTGTTTCTTACACATACGGACCATGTCTAGTCCAACTCTGCTTCTGAAACTGTTGTAAAGCACTGGTCCTCTAAGATCCAATGCTAGTCAGTTAAGATGAAAACCTGTGAGCTTTGTGACCGATGTAATTCGTTTGACCTGAAAAGTGACTGCCCTTACCTGAAACGAAGTCTTTCTTGTAGGAAGACTCAGAGCCTGGGATTTATTTCCATTTCTGAAATGAAACACACAACACAGTTCTCATCCATTGATCACACTCTGCTTTAGAGCAAGAAGCACACACTTGCTTTCTAGAGTCTCTAATACAGCAGGAAACATGAGTGTGTTGAGAAAAAAGGAATGGTGTTTCTTACACAAACGGAACATATCTAGCCCAACTCTGGTTCTGAGACTGATACAAAGCACTGGTCATCTAACATCCAATGCTTGTCAGTTAAGATGAGAAACGTGTGAGCTTCCTGAACGATGTAGTTTGTTTGAGATGAAAAGTGAAGGCCCTTACCTGAAACGAAGTCTTGCTTGTAGGAAGTCACAGACCTGGGATTTAACCCCATTTCTGAAGCGAAACACACAACACAGTTCTCATCCATGTATCACACTCTGCTTTAGAGCAAGAAGCACGCTCTTGCTTTCTAGAGGCTCTAATGCAGCAGGAAACGTGAGTGTCCTCAGAAGAAAAGAACCATGTTTCCTAGGCATACGGACCATATCTAGTTCAACTCTGCTTGAAATTGATACAAAGCAAAGGTCCTCTAACATCCAATGCTTTTCAGTTAAGATGTGAAACGTGTGAACTTCGTGAATGATGTAGTTCGTTTGAGCTGAAAGTGACTGCACTAACTTGAAACGAAGTCTTTCTTGTAGGAAGACTCAGAGCCTGGGATTTAACTCCATTTCTGAAATGAAACACACAACACAGTTCTCATCCATTGATCACACTCTGCTTTAGAGCAAGATGCACGCTCTTGCTTTCTAGAGTCTCTAATACAGCAGGAAACCTGAGTGTGCTGAGAACAAAAGAACGGTGTTTCTTACACATACGGACCATATCTAGTCCAACTCTGCTTCTGAAACTGTTATAAAGCACTGGTCCTCTAAGATCCAATGCTAGTCAGTTAAGATGAAAACCTGTGAGCTTTGTGACCGATGTAATTCGTTTGACCTGAAAAGTGACTGCCCTTACCTGAAACGAAGTCTTTCTTGTAGGAAGACTCACAGCCTGGGATTTATTTCCATTTCTGAAGTGAAACACACAACACAGTTCTCATCCATTGATCACACTCTGCTTTAGAGCAAGAAGCACACTCTTGCTTTCTAGAGTCTCTAATACAGCAGGAAACATGAGTGTGTTGAGAAAAAAGGAACGGTGTTTCTTACACAAACGGAACATATCTAGTCCAACACTGGTTCTGAGACTGATACAAAGCACTGGTCCTCTAACATCCAATGCTTGTCAGTTAAGATGAGAAACGTGTGAGCTTCCTGAACGATGTAGTTTGTTTGAGATGAAAAGTGAAGGCCCTTACCTGAAACGAAGTCTTGCTTGTAGGAAGACACAGACCTGGGATTTAACCCCATTTCTGAAGCGAAACGCACAACACAGTTCTCATCCATGTATCACACTCTGCTTTAGAGCAAGAAGCACGCTCTTGCTTTCTAGAGGCTCTAATGCAGCAGGAAACGTGAGTGTCCTCAGAAGAAAAGAACCATGTTTCCTATGCATACGGACCATATCTAGTTCAACTCTGCTTGAAATTGATACAAAGCAAAGGTCCTCTAACATCCAATGCTTGTCAGTTAAGATGTGAAACGTGTGAACTTCGTGAATGATGTAGTTCGTTTGAGCTGAAAGTGACTGCACTAACTTGAAACGAAGTCTTTCTTGTAGGAAGACTCAGAGCCTGGGATTTAACACCATTTCTAAAATGAAACACCCAACACAGTTCTCATCCATTGATCACACTCTGCTTTAGAGCAAGAAGCACGCTCTTGCTTTCTAGAGTCTCTAATACAGCAGGAAACCTGAGTGTGCTGAGAACAAAAGAACGGTGTTTCTTACACATACGGACCATATCTAGTCCAACTCTGCATCTGAAACTGTTATAAAGCACTGGTCCTCTAAGATCCAATGCTAGTCAGTTAAGATGAAAACCTGTGAGCTTTGTGACCGATGTAATTCGTTTGACCTGAAAAGTGACTGCCCTTACCTGAAACGAAGTCTTTCTTGTAGGAAGACTCAGAGCCTGGGATTTATTTCCATTTCTGAAATGAAACACACAACACAGTTCTCATCCATTGATCACACTCTGCTTTAGAGCAAGAAGCACACACTTGCTTTCTAGAGTCTCTAATACAGCAGGAAACATGAGTGTGTTGAGAAAAAAGGAATGGTGTTTCTTACACAAACGGAACATATCTAGTCCAACTCTGGTTCTGAGACTGATACAAAGCACTGGTCCTCTAACATCCAATGCTTGTCAGTTAAGATGAGAAACGTGTGAGCTTCCTGAACGATGTAGTTTGTTTGAGATGAAAAGTGAAGGCCCTTACCTGAAACGAAGTCTTGCTTGTAGGAAGTCACAGACCTGGGATTTAACCCCGTTTCTGAAGCGAAACACACAACACAGTTCTCATCCATGTATCACACTCTGCTTTAGAGCAAGAAGCACGCTCTTGCTTTCTAGAGGCTCTAATGCAGCAGGAAACGTGAGTGTCCTCAGAAGAAAAGAACCATGCTTCCTATGCATACAGACCATATCTAGTTCAACTCTGCTTGAAATTGATACAAAGCAAATGTCCTCCAACATCCAATGCTTGTCAGTTAAGATTAGAAACGTGTGAGCTTCGTGAAAGATGTAGTTCGTTTGAGCTGTAAAGTAACTGCCCTTACCTGAAACGAAGTCTTGCTTGTAGCGAGACTCAGAGCCAGGGATTTAACTCCATTTCTGAAGTGAAACACACAACACAGTTCTCATCCATTGATCACACTCTGCTTTAGAGCAAGAAGCACGCTCTTGTTTTCTAGAGTCTCTAATACAGCAGGAAACCTGAGTGTGCTGAGAACAAAAGAACGGTGTTTCTTACACATACCGACCATATCTAGTCCAACTCTGCTTCTAAAACTGATACAAAGCAGTGGAACTCTAACATCCAATGCTAGTCAGTTAAGATGAAAACGTGTGAGCTTTGTGACCGATGTAATTCCTTTGATCTGAAAAGTGACTGCCCTTACCTGAAACGAAGTCTTTCTTGTAGGAAGACTCAGAGCCTGGGATTTATCTCCATTTCTGAAGTGAAACACACAACACAGTTCTCATCCATTGATCACACTCTGCTTTAGAGCAAGAAGCACACACTTGCTTTCTAGTGTCTCTAATACAGCAGGAAACCTGAGTGTGCTGAGAAAAAAGGAATGGTGTTTCTTACACAAACGGAACTTATCTAGTCCAACTCTGGTTCTGAGACTGATACAAAGCACTGGTCCTCGAACATCCAATGCTTGTCAGTTAAGATGAGAAACGTGTGAGCTTCCTGAACGATGTAGGTTGTTTGAGCTGAAAAGTGACTGCCCTTACCTGAAACGGAGTCTTGCTTGTAGGAAGACACAGACCTTGGATTTAACCCCATTTCTGAAGCGAAACACACAAAACAGTTCTCATCCATGTATCACACTCTGCTTTAGAGCAAGAAGCACGCTCTTGCTTTCTAGAGTCTCTAATGCAGCAGGAAAGGTGAGGGTCCTCAGAAGAAAAGAACCATGTTTCCTATACATACGGACCATATCTAGTTCAACTGTGCTTGAAATTGATACAAAGCATAGGTCCTCCAACATCCAATGCTTGTCAGTTAAGATGAGAAACGTGTGAGCTTCGTGAACGATGTAGTTTGTTTGAGCTGTAAAGTAACTCCCCTTACCTGAAACGAAGTCTTGCTTGTAGCGAGACTCAGAGCCAGGGATTTAACTCCATTTCTGAAGTGAAACACACAACACAGTTCTCATCCATTGATCACACTCTGCTTTAGAGCAAGAAGCACACTCTTGCTTTCTAGAGTCTCTAATACAGCAGGAAACCTGAGTGTGCTGAGAACAAAAGAACGGTGTTTCTTACACATAGGGACCATGTCTAATCCAACTCTGCTTCTGAAACTGTTATAAAGCACTGGTCCTCTAAGATCCAATGCTAGTCAGTTAAGATGAAAACCTGTGAGCTTTGTGACCGATGTAATTCGTTTGACCTGAAAAGTGACTGCCCTTACCTGAAACGAAGTCTTTCTTGTAGGAAGACTCAGAGCCTGGGATTTATTTCCATTTCTGAAGTGAAACACACAACACAGTTCTCATCCATTGATCACACTCTGCTTTAGAGCAAGAAGCACACTCTTGCTTTCTAGAGTCTCTAATACAGCAGGAAACATGAGTGTGTTGAGAAAAAAGGAACGGTGTTTCTTACACAAACGGAACATATCTAGTCCAACTCTGGTTCTGAGACTGATACAAAGCACTGGTCCTCTAACATCCAATGCTTGTCAGTTAAGATGATGAACGTGTGAGCTTCCTGAACGATGTAGTTTGTTTGAGATGAAAAGTGAAGGCCCTTACCTGAAACGAAGTCTTGCTTGTAGGAAGTCACAGACCTGGGATTTAACCCCATTTCTGAAGCGAAACACACAACACAGTTCTCATCCATGTATCACACTCTGCTTTAGAGCAAGAAGCACGCTCTTGCTTTCTAGAGGCTCTAATGCAGCAGGAAACGTGAGTGTCCTCAGAAGAAAAGAACCATGTTTCCTATGCATACGGACCATATCTAGTTCAACTCTGCTTGAAATTGATACAAAGCAAAGGTCCTCTAACATCCAATGCTTGTCAGTTAAGATGTGAAACGTGTGAACTTCGTGAATGATGTAGTTCGTTTGAGCTGAAAGTGACTGCACTAACTTGAAACGAAGTCTTTCTTGTAGGAAGACTCAGAGCCTGGGATTTAACTCCATTTCTGAAATTAAACACACAACACAGTTCTCATCCATTGATCACACTCTGCTTTAGAGCAAGAAGCTCGCTCTTGCTTTCTAGAGTCTCTAATACAGCAGGAAACCTGAGTGTGCTGAGAACAAAAGAACGGTGTTTCTTACACATACGGACCATATCTAGTCCAACTCTGCTTCTGAAACTGTTATAAAGCACTGGTCCTCTAAGATCCAATGCTAGTCAGTTAAGATGAAAACCTGTGAGCTTTGTGACCGATGTAATTCGTTTGACCTGAAAAGTGACTGCCCTTACCTGAAACGAAGTCTTTCTTGTAGGAAGACTCAGAGCCTGGGATTTATTTCCATTTCTGAAATGAAACACACAACACAGTTCTCATCCATTGATCACACTCTGCTTTAGAGCAAGAAGCACACACTTGCTTTCTAGAGTCTCTAATACAGCAGGAAACATGAGTGTGTTGAGAAAAAAGGAATGGTGTTTCTTACACAAACGGAACATATCTAGCCCAACTCTGGTTCTGAGACTGATACAAAGCACTGGTCATCTAACATCCAATGCTTGTCAGTTAAGATGAGAAACGTGTGAGCTTCCTGAACGATGTAGTTTGTTTGAGATGAAAAGTGAAGGCCCTTACCTGAAACGAAGTCTTGCTTGTAGGAAGTCACAGACCTGGGATTTAACCCCATTTCTGAAGCGAAACACACAACACAGTTCTCATCCATGTATCACACTCTGCTTTAGAGCAAGAAGCACGCTCTTGCTTTCTAGAGGCTCTAATGCAGCAGGAAACGTGAGTGTCCTCAGAAGAAAAGAACCATGTTTCCTAGGCATACGGACCATATCTAGTTCAACTCTGCTTGAAATTGATACAAAGCAAAGGTCCTCTAACATCCAATGCTTTTCAGTTAAGATGTGAAACGTGTGAACTTCGTGAATGATGTAGTTCGTTTGAGCTGAAAGTGACTGCACTAACTTGAAACGAAGTCTTTCTTGTAGGAAGACTCAGAGCCTGGGATTTAACTCCATTTCTGAAATGAAACACACAACACAGTTCTCATCCATTGATCACACTCTGCTTTAGAGCAAGATGCACGCTCTTGCTTTCTAGAGTCTCTAATACAGCAGGAAACCTGAGTGTGCTGAGAACAAAAGAACGGTGTTTCTTACACATACGGACCATATCTAGTCCAACTCTGCTTCTGAAACTGTTATAAAGCACTGGTCCTCTAAGATCCAATGCTAGTCAGTTAAGATGAAAACCTGTGAGCTTTGTGACCGATGTAATTCGTTTGACCTGAAAAGTGACTGCCCTTACCTGAAACGAAGTCTTTCTTGTAGGAAGACTCAGAGCCTGGGATTTATTTCCATTTCTGAAGTGAAACACACAACACAGTTCTCATCCATTGATCACACTCTGCTTTAGAGCAAGAAGCACACTCTTGCTTTCTAGAGTCTCTAATACAGCAGGAAACATGAGTGTGTTGAGAAAAAAGGAACGGTGTTTCTTACACAAACGGAACATATCTAGTCCAACACTGGTTCTGAGACTGATACAAAGCACTGGTCCTCTAACATCCAATGCTTGTCAGTTAAGATGAGAAACGTGTGAGCTTCCTGAACGATGTAGTTTGTTTGAGATGAAAAGTGAAGGCCCTTACCTGAAACGAAGTCTTGCTTGTAGGAAGACACAGACCTGGGATTTAACCCCATTTCTGAAGCGAAACGCACAACACAGTTCTCATCCATGTATCACACTCTGCTTTAGAGCAAGAAGCACGCTCTTGCTTTCTAGAGGCTCTAATGCAGCAGGAAACGTGAGTGTCCTCAGAAGAAAAGAACCATGTTTCCTATGCATACGGACCATATCTAGTTCAACTCTGCTTGAAATTGATACAAAGCAAAGGTCCTCTAACATCCAATGCTTGTCAGTTAAGATGTGAAACGTGTGAACTTCGTGAATGATGTAGTTCGTTTGAGCTGAAAGTGACTGCACTAACTTGAAACGAAGTCTTTCTTGTAGGAAGACTCAGAGCCTGGGATTTAACACCATTTCTAAAATGAAACACCCAACACAGTTCTCATCCATTGATCACACTCTGCTTTAGAGCAAGAAGCACGCTCTTGCTTTCTAGAGTCTCTAATACAGCAGGAAACCTGAGTGTGCTGAGAACAAAAGAACGGTGTTTCTTACACATACGGACCATATCTAGTCCAACTCTGCATCTGAAACTGTTATAAAGCACTGGTCCTCTAAGATCCAATGCTAGTCAGTTAAGATGAAAACCTGTGAGCTTTGTGACCGATGTAATTCGTTTGACCTGAAAAGTGACTGCCCTTACCTGAAACGAAGTCTTTCTTGTAGGAAGACTCAGAGCCTGGGATTTATTTCCATTTCTGAAATGAAACACACAACACAGTTCTCATCCATTGATCACACTCTGCTTTAGAGCAAGAAGCACACACTTGCTTTCTAGAGTCTCTAATACAGCAGGAAACATGAGTGTGTTGAGAAAAAAGGAATGGTGTTTCTTACACAAACGGAACATATCTAGTCCAACTCTGGTTCTGAGACTGATACAAAGCACTGGTCCTCTAACATCCAATGCTTGTCAGTTAAGATGAGAAACGTGTGAGCTTCCTGAACGATGTAGTTTGTTTGAGATGAAAAGTGAAGGCCCTTACCTGAAACGAAGTCTTGCTTGTAGGAAGTCACAGACCTGGGATTTAACCCCATTTCTGAAGCGAAACACACAACACAGTTCTCATCCATGTATCACACTCTGCTTTAGAGCAAGAAGCACGCTCTTGCTTTCTAGAGGCTCTAATGCAGCAGGAAACGTGAGTGTCCTCAGAAGAAAAGAACCATGTTTCCTATGCATACAGACCATATCTAGTTCAACTCTGCTTGAAATTGATACAAAGCAAATGTCCTCCAACATCCAATGCTTGTCAGTTAAGATCAGAAACGTGTGAGCTTCGTGAAAGATGTAGTTCGTTTGAGCTGTAAAGTAACTGCCCTTACCTGAAACGAAGTCTTGCTTGTAGCGAGACTCAGAGCCAGGGATTTAACTCCATTTCTGAAGTGAAACACACAACACAGTTCTCATCCATTGATCACACTCTGCTTTAGAGCAAGAAGCACGCTCTTGTTTTCTAGAGTCTCTAATACAGCAGGAAACCTGAGTGTGCTGAGAACAAAAGAACGGTGTTTCTTACACATACCGACCATATCTAGTCCAACTGTGATTCTAAAACTGATACAAAGCAGTGGAACTCTAACATCCAATGCTAGTCAGTTAAGATGAAAACGTGTGAGCTTTGTGACCGATGTAATTCCTTTGATCTGAAAAGTGACTGCCCTTACCTGAAACGAAGTCTTTCTTGTAGGAAGACTCAGAGCCTGGGATTTATCTCCATTTCTGAAGTGAAACACACAACACAGTTCTCATCCATTGATCACACTCTGCTTTAGAGCAAGAAGCACACACTTGCTTTCTAGTGTCTCTAATACAGCAGGAAACCTGAGTGTGCTGAGAAAAAAGGAATTGTGTTTCTTACACAAACGGAACTTATCTAGTCCAACTCTGGTTCTGAGACTGATACAAAGCACTGGTCCTCGAACATCCAATGCTTGTCAGTTAAGATGAGAAACGTGTGAGCTTCCTGAACGATGTAGTTTGTTTGAGCTGAAAAGTGACTGCCCTTACCTGAAACGGAGTCTTGCTTGTAGGAAGACACAGACCTTGGATTTAACCCCATTTCTGAAGCGAAACACACAAAACAGTTCTCATCCATGTATCACACTCTGCTTTAGAGCAAGAAGCACGCTCTTGCTTTCTAGAGTCTCTAATGCAGCAGGAAAGGTGAGGGTCCTCAGAAGAAAAGAACCATGTTTCCTATACATACGGACCATATCTAGTTCAACTGTGCTTGAAATTGATACAAAGCATAGGTCCTCCAACATCCAATGCTTGTCAGTTAAGATGAGAAACGTGTGAGCTTCGTGAACGATGTAGTTTGTTTGAGCTGTAAAGTAACTCCCCTTACCTGAAACGAAGTCTTGCTTGTAGCGAGACTCAGAGCCAGGGATTTAACTCCATTTCTGAAGTGAAACACACAACACAGTTCTCATCCATTGATCACACTCTGCTTTAGAGCAAGAAGCACACTCTTGCTTTCTAGAGTCTCTAATACAGCAGGAAACCTGAGTGTGCTGAGAACAAAAGAACGGTGTTTCTTACACATAGGGACCATGTCTAATCCAACTCTGCTTCTGAAACTGTTATAAAGCACTGGTCCTCTAAGATCCAATGCTAGTCAGTTAAGATGAAAACCTGTGAGCTTTGTGACCGATGTAATTCGTTTGACCTGAAAAGTGACTGCCCTTACCTGAAACGAAGTCTTTCTTGTAGGAAGACTCAGAGCCTGGGATTTATTTCCATTTCTGAAGTGAAACACACAACACAGTTCTCATCCATTGATCACACTCTGCTTTAGAGCAAGAAGCACACTCTTGCTTTCTAGAGTCTCTAATACAGCAGGAAACATGAGTGTGTTGAGAAAAAAGGAACGGTGTTTCTTACACAAACGGAACATATCTAGTCCAACTCTGGTTCTGAGACTGATACAAAGCACTGGTCCTCTAACATCCAATGCTTGTCAGTTAAGATGATGAACGTGTGAGCTTCCTGAACGATGTAGTTTGTTTGAGATGAAAAGTGAAGGCCCTTACCTGAAACGAAGTCTTGCTTGTAGGAAGTCACAGACCTGGGATTTAACCCCATTTCTGAAGCGAAACACACAACACAGTTCTCATCCATGTATCACACTCTGCTTTAGAGCAAGAAGCACGCTCTTGCTTTCTAGAGGCTCTAATGCAGCAGGAAACGTGAGTGTCCTCAGAAGAAAAGAACCATGTTTCCTATGCATACGGACCATATCTAGTTCAACTCTGCTTGAAATTGATACAAAGCAAAGGTCCTCTAACATCCAATGCTTGTCAGTTAAGATGTGAAACGTGTGAACTTCGTGAATGATGTAGTTCGTTTGAGCTGAAAGTGACTGCACTAACTTGAAACGAAGTCTTTCTTGTAGGAAGACTCAGAGCCAGGGATTTAACTCCATTTCTGAAATTAAACACACAACACAGTTCTCATCCATTGATCACACTCTGCTTTAGAGCAAGAAGCTCGCTCTTGCTTTCTAGAGTCTCTAATACAGCAGGAAACCTGAGTGTGCTGAGAACAAAAGAACGGTGTTTCTTACACATACGGACCATATCTAGTCCAACTCTGCTTCTGAAACTGTTATAAAGCACTGGTCCTCTAAGATCCAATGCTAGTCAGTTAAGATGAAAACCTGTGAGCTTTGTGACCGATGTAATTCGTTTGACCTGAAAAGTGACTGCCCTTACCTGAAACGAAGTCTTTCTTGTAGGAAGACTCAGAGCCTGGGATTTATTTCCATTTCTGAAGTGAAACACACAACACAGTTCTCATCCATTGATCACACTCTGCTTTAGAGCAAGAAGCACACTCTTGCTTTCTAGAGTCTCTAATACAGCAGGAAACATGAGTGTGTTGAGAAAAAAGGAACGGTGTTTCTTACACAAACGGAACATATCTAGTCCAACTCTGGTTCTGAGACTGATACAAAGCACTGGTCCTCTAACATCCAATGCTTGTCAGTTAAGATGATGAACGTGTGAGCTTCCTGAACGATGTAGTTTGTTTGAGATGAAAAGTGAAGGCCCTTACCTGAAACGAAGTCTTGCTTGTAGGAAGTCACAGACCTGGGATTTAACCCCATTTCTGAAGCGAAACACACAACACAGTTCTCATCCATGTATCACACTCTGCTTTAGAGCAAGAAGCACGCTCTTGCTTTCTAGAGGCTCTAATGCAGCAGGAAACGTGAGTGTCCTCAGAAGAAAAGAACCATGTTTCCTATGCATACGGACCATATCTAGTTCAACTCTGCTTGAAATTGATACAAAGCAAAGGTCCTCTAACATCCAATGCTTGTCAGTTAAGATGTGAAACGTGTGAACTTCGTGAATGATGTAGTTCGTTTGAGCTGAAAGTGACTGCACTAACTTGAAACGAAGTCTTTCTTGTAGGAAGACTCAGAGCCTGGGATTTAACTCCATTTCTGAAATGAAACACACAACACAGTTCTCATCCATTGATCACACTCTGCTTTAGAGCAAGAAGCTCGCTCTTGCTTTCTAGAGTCTCTAATACAGCAGGAAACCTGAGTGTGCTGAGAACAAAAGAACGGTGTTTCTTACACATACGGACCATATCTAGTCCAACTCTGCTTCTGAAACTGTTATAAAGCACTGGTCCTCTAAGATCCAATGCTAGTCAGTTAAGATGAAAACCTGTGAGCTTTGTGACCGATGTAATTCGTTTGACCTGAAAAGTGACTGCCCTTACCTGAAACGAAGTCTTTCTTGTAGGAAGACTCAGAGCCTGGGATTTATTTCCATTTCTGAAATGAAACACACAACACAGTTCTCATCCATTGATCACACTCTGTATTAGAGCAGGAAGCACACACTTGCTTTCTAGAGTCTCTAATACAGCAGGAAACATGAGTGTGTTGAGAAAAAAGGAATGGTGTTTCTTACACAAACGGAACATATCTAGTCCAACTCTGGTTCTGAGACTGATACAAAGCACTGGTCCTCTAACATCCAATGCTTGTCAGTTAAGATGAGAAACGTGTGAGCTTCCTGAACGATGTAGTTTGTTTGAGATGAAAAGTGAAGGCCCTTACCTGAAATGAAGTCTTGCTTGTAGGAAGTCACAGACCTGGGATTTAACCCCATTTCTGAAGCGAAACACACAACACAGTTCTCATCCATGTATCACACTCTGCTTTAGAGCAAGAAGCACGCTCTTGCTTTCTAGAGGCTCTAATGCAGCAGGAAACGTGAGTGTCCTCAGAAGAAAAGAACCATGTTTCCTATGCATACGGAACATATCTAGTTCAACTCTGCTTGAAATTGATACAAAGCAAAGGTCCTCTAACATCCAATGATTTTCAGTTAAGATCAGAAACGTGTGAGCTTCGTGAAAGATGTAGTTCGTTTGAGCTGTAAAGTAACTGCCCTTACCTGAAACGAAGTCTTGCTTGTAGCGAGACTCAGAGCCAGGGATTTAACTCCATTTCTGAAGTGAAACACACAACACAGTTCTCATCCATTGATCACACTCTGCTTTAGAGCAAGAAGCACGCTCTTGTTTTCTAGAGTCTCTAATACAGCAGGAAACCTGAGTGTGCTGAGAACAAAAGAACGGTGTTTCTTACACATACCGACCATATCTAGTCCAACTCTGCTTCTAAAACTGATACAAAGCAGTGGACCTCTAACATCCAATGCTAGTCAGTTAAGATGAAAACGTGTGAGCTTTGTGACCGATGTAATTCCTTTGATCTGAAAAGTGACTGCCCTTACCTGAAACGAAGTCTTTCTTGTAGGAAGACTCAGAGCCTGGGATTTATCTCCATTTCTGAAGTGAAACACACAACACAGTTCTCATCCGTTGATCACACTCTGCTTTAGAGCAAGAAGCACACACTTGCTTTCTAGTGTCTCTAATACAGCAGGAAACCTGAGTGTGCTGAGAACAAAAGAACGGTGTTTCTTACTCATACCGACCATATCTAGTCCAACTCTGCTTCTAAAACTGATACAAAGCACTGGTCCTCTAACATCCAATGCTAGTCAGTTAAGATGAAAACTTGTGAGCTTTGTGACCGATGTAATTCCTTTGACCTGAAAAGTGACTGCCCTTACCGGAAACGAAGTCTTTCTTGTAGGAAGACTCAGAGCCTGGGATTTGTCTCCATTTCTGAACTGAAACCCACAACACAGTTCTCATCCATTGATCACACTCTGCTTTAGAGCAAGAAGCACACACTTGCTTTCTAGTGTCTCTAATACAGCAGGAAACAGGAGTGTGCTGATAACAAAAGAACGGTGTTTCTTACACAAACGGACCATATCTAGTCCAACTCTGCTTCTGAGACTGATACAAAGCACTGGTCCTCTAACATCCAATGCTTGTCAGTTAAGATGAAAACCGTGTGAGCTTCCTGAACGATGTAGTTCGTTTGAGCTGAAAAGTGACTGTCCTTACCTGAAACGAAGTCTTGCTTGTAGGAAGACACAGACCTGGGATTTAACTGCATTTCTGAAGTTAAACACACAACACAGTTCTCATCCATGGATCACACTCTGCTTTAGAGCAAGAAGCACGCTCTTGCTTTCTAGAGTCTCAAATGCAGCAGGAAACGTGAGTGTCCTAAGAAGAAAAGAACCGTGTTTCCTATACATACGGAACATATCTAGTTCAGCTCTGCTTGAAATTGATACAAAGCAAAGGTCCTCTAACATCCAATGCTTGTCAGTTAAGATGAAAACTGTGAGCATTGTGACCGATGTAATTCGTTTGACCTGAAAAGTGACTGCCCTTACCTGAAACGATGTCTTTCTTGGAGGAAGACTCAGAGCCTGGGATTTAACTCCATTTCTGAAGTGAAACACACAACACAGTTCTCATCCATTGATCACACTCTGCTTTAGATCAAGAAGCACACTCTTGCTTTCTAGAGTCTCTAATAAAGCAGGAAACATGAGTGTGCTGAGAACAAAAGAACGGTGTTTCTTACACATACAGACCATATCTAGTCCAACTCTGCTTCTGAGACTGATACAAAGGACTGGTCCTCTAACATCCAATGCTTGTCAGTTAAGATGAGAAAAGTGTGAGGTTCCTGAACGATGTAGTTCGTTTGAGCTGAAAAGTGACTGCCATTACCTGAAACGAAGTCTTGATTGTAGGAAGACACAGACCTGGGATTTAACCCCATTTCTGAAGGGAAACACACAACACAGTTCTCATCCATGTATCACACTCTGCTTTAGAGCAAGAAGCACGCTCTTGCTTTCTAGATTCTCTAATACAGCATGAAACGTGAGTGTGCTGAGAAGAAAAGAACTGTGTTTCCTACACATACGGACCATGTCTTGTCCAACTCTGCTTCTGAAATTGAAACAAACCACTGGTCCTCTAACATCCAATGCTTGTCAGTTAAGATGAGAAACGTGTGATCTTCGTGCACAATGTAGTTCGTTTGAGCTGTAAAGTAACTTCCCTTATATGAAACGAAGTCTTGCTTATAGGAAGACTCAGAGCCTGGGATTTAACTCCATTTCTGAAGTGAAACACACAACACAGTTCTCATCCATTGATCACACTCTGCTTTAGAGCAAGAAGCTCGCTCTTGCTTTCTAGAGTCTCTAATACAGCAGGAAACCTGAGTGTGTTGAGAACAAAGGAACGGTGTTTCTTACACAAACGGAACATATCTAGTCCAACTCTGGTTCTGAGACTGATACAAAGCACTGGTCCTCTAACATCCAATGCTTGTCAGTTAAGAGGAGAAACGTGTGAGGTTCCTGAACGATGTAGTTTGTTTGAGCTGAAAAGTGACTGCCCTTACCTGAAACGAAGTCTTGCTTGTAGGAAGACACAGAACTGGGATTTAACCCCATTTCTGAAGGGAAACACACAACACAGTTCTCATCCATGGATCACACTCTGCTTTAGAGCAAGAAGCACGCTCTTGCTTTCTAGAGTCTCTAATGCAGCAAGAAACTTGAGTGTCCTCAGAAGGAAAGAACCATGTTTCCTATACATAGGGACCATATCTAGTTCAACTCTGCTTGAAATTGATACAAAGCAAAGGTCCTCCAACATCCAATGCTTGTCAGTTAAGATCAGAAACGTGTGAGCTTCGTGAAAGATGTAGTTCGTTTGAGCTGTAAAGTAACTGCCCTTACCTGAAACGAAGTCTTGCTTGTAGCGAGACTCAGAGCCAGGGATTTAACTCCATTTCTGAAGTGAAACACACAACACAGTTCTCATCCATTGATCACACTCTGCTTTAGAGCAAGAAGCATGCTCTAGCTTTCTAGAGTCTCTAAGACAGCAGGAAAATTGAGTGTGATGAGAACAAAAGAACGGTGTTTCGTACACATACTGATCATATGCAGCCCAACTCGCTTCTGAGACTGATACAAAGCACTGGTCCTCTAACATCAAATGCTTGGCAGTTAAGATGATAAACGTATGAGCTTCGTGAAAGATGTATTTCATTTGAGATTAAAGTATCTGCCCTTGCTTGAAACGAATTCTTCCTTATAGGAAGACTCAGAGCCTGGGATTTAACTCCATTTCTGAAGGGAAACACACAGCAGAGTTCTCATCCATTGATAACACTCTGCTTTACAGCAAGAAGCACGCTCTTGCTTTCTAGAGTCTCTAATACAGCAGGAAACGTGAGTGTGCTGAGAACAAATGAATGGTATTTCCTAAACATACGGACCATATGTAGTTCAACTCTGCTTGAAATTGATACAAAGCAAAGGTCCTCTAACATCCAATGCTTGTCAGTTAAGATGAAAACTGTGAGCTTTGTGACCGATGTAATTCGTTTGACCTGAAAATTGAATGCCCTTACCTAAAAGGAAGTCTTTCTTGTAGGAAGACTCAGAGCCTGGGATTTATTTCCATTTCTGAAGTGAAACACACAACACAGTACTCATCCATTGATCACACTCTGCTTTAGAGCAAGAAGCACACTCTTTCTTTCTAGAGTCTCTAATACAGCAGGAAACATGAGTGTGCTGAGAACTAAAGAACGGTGTTTCTTACACAAACGGAACATATCTAGTCCAACTCTGCCTCTGAGACTGATACAAAGCACTGGTCTTCTAACATCCAATGCTTGTCAGTTAAGATGAGAAACGTGTGAGCTTCCTGAACGATGTAGTTCGTTTGAGCTGAAAACTGACTGCCCTTACCTGAAACGAAGTTTTGCTTGAAGGAAGACACAGACCTATGATTTAACTCCATTTCTGAAGGGAAACACACACCACATATCTCATCCATTGATCACACTCTGCTTTAGAGCAAGAAGCAAGCTCTTGCTTTCTAGAGTCTCTAATACAGCAGGAAACATGAGTGTGCTGAGAACAAAAGAACGGTGTTTCTTACACATACAGACCATATCTAGTCCAACTCTGCTTCTGAGACTGATACAAAGGACTGGTCCTCTAACATCCAATGCTTGTCAGTTAAGATGAGAAACGTGTGAGGTTCCTGAACGATGTAGTTCGTTTGAGCTGAAAAGTGACTGCCATTACCTGAAACGAAGTCTTGATTGTAGGAAGACACAGACCTGGGATTTAACCCCATTTCTGAAGGGAAACACACAACACAGTTCTCATCCATGTATCACACTCTGCTTTAGAGCAAGAAGCACGCTCTTGCTTTCTAGATTCTCTAATACAGCATGAAACGTGAGTGTGCTGAGAAGAAAAGAACTGTGTTTCCTACACATACGGACCATGTCTTGTCCAACTCTGCTTCTGAAATTGAAACAAACCACTGGTCCTCTAACATCCAATGCTTGTCAGTTAAGATGAGAAACGTGTGATCTTCGTGCACAATGTAGTTCGTTTGAGCTGTAAAGTAACTTCCCTTATATGAAACGAAGTCTTGCTTATAGGAAGACTCAGAGCCTGGGATTTAACTCCATTTCTGAAGTGAAACACACAACACAGTTCTCATCCATTGATCACACTCTGCTTTAGAGCAAGAAGCTCGCTCTTGCTTTCTAGAGTCTCTAATACAGCAGGAAACCTGAGTGTGTTGAGAACAAAGGAACGGTGTTTCTTACACAAACGGAACATATCTAGTCCAACTCTGGTTCTGAGACTGATACAAAGCACTGGTCCTCTAACATCCAATGCTTGTCAGTTAAGAGGAGAAACGTGTGAGGTTCCTGAACGATGTAGTTTGTTTGAGCTGAAAAGTGACTGCCCTTACCTGAAACGAAGTCTTGCTTGTAGGAAGACACAGAACTGGGATTTAACCCCATTTCTGAAGGGAAACACACAACACAGTTCTCATCCATGGATCACACTCTGCTTTAGAGCAAGAAGCACGCTCTTGCTTTCTAGAGTCTCTAATGCAGCAAGAAACTTGAGTGTCCTCAGAAGGAAAGAACCATGTTTCCTATACATAGGGACCATATCTAGTTCAACTCTGCTTGAAATTGATACAAAGCAAAGGTCCTCCAACATCCAATGCTTGTCAGTTAAGATCAGAAATGTGTGAGCTTCGTGAAAGATGTAGTTCGTTTGAGCTGTAAAGTAACTGCCCTTACCTGAAACGAAGTCTTGCTTGTAGCGAGACTCAGAGCCAGGGATTTAACTCCATTTCTGAAGTGAAACACACAACAGAGTTCTCATCCATTGATCACACTCTGCTTTAGAGCAAGAAGCATGCTCTAGCTTTCTAGAGTCTCTAAGACAGCAGGAAAATTGAGTGTGATGAGAACAAATGAACGGTGTTTCGTACACATACTGATCATATGCAGCCCAACTCGCTTCTGAGACTGATACAAAGCACTGGTCCTCTAACATCAAATGCTTGGCAGTTAAGATGATAAACATATGAGCTTCGTGAACGATGTATTTCATTTGAGATTAAAGTATCTGCCCTTGCTTGAAACGAATTCTTCCTTATAGGAAGACTCAGAGCCTGGGATTTAACTCCATTTCTGAAGGGAAACACACAGCAGAGTTCTCATCCATTGATAACACTCTGCTTTACAGCAAGAAGCACGCTCTTGCTTTCTAGAGTCTCTAATACAGCAGGAAACGTGAGTGTGCTGAGAACAAATGAATGGTATTTCCTAAACATACGGACCATATGTAGTTCAACTCTGCTTGAAATTGATACAAAGCAAAGGTCCTCTAACATCCAATGCTTGTCAGTTAAGATGAAAACTGTGAGCTTTGTGACCGATGTAATTCGTTTGACCTGAAAAGTGAATGCCCTTACCTAAAACGAAGTCTTTCTTGTAGGAAGACTCAGAGCCTGGGATTTATTTCCATTTCTGAAGTGAAACACACAACACAGTACTCATCCATTGATCACACTCTCCTTTAGAGCAAGAAGCACACTCTTGCTTTCTAGAGTCTCTAATACAGCAGGAAACATGAGTGTGCTGAGAACTAAAGAACGGTGTTTCTTACACAAACGGAAATTATCTAGTCCAACTCTGCCTCTGAGACTGATACAAAGCACTGGTCTTCTAACATCCAATGCTTGTCAGTTAAGATGAGAAACGTGTGAGCTTCCTGAACGATGTAGTTCGTTTGAGCTGAAAAGTGACTGCCCTTACCTGAAACGAAGTTTTGCTTGTAGGAAGACACAGACCTGGGATTTAACCCCATTTCTGAAGAGAAACACACAACACAGTTCTCATCCATGTATCACACTCTGCTTTAGAGCAAGAAGCACGCTCTTGCTTTCTAGAGGCTCTAATGCAGCAGGAAACGTGAGTGTCCTCAAAGGAAAAGAACCATGTTTCCTATGCATACGGACCATATCAGGTTAACTCTGCTTGAAATTGATACAAAGCAAAAGTCCTCTAACTTCCAATGCTTGTCAGTTAAGATGAGGAACGTGTGAACTTCGTGAATGATGTAGTTCCTTTGAGCTGAAAGTGGCTGCCCTAACTTGAAACGAAATCTTGCTTGTGGGAAGACTCAGAGCCTGGGATTTAACTCCATTTCTGAAGTGAAACACACAACAGAGTTCTCATCCATTGATCACACTCTGCTTTAGAGCAAGAAGCAAGCTCTTGCTTTCTAGAGTCTCTAATACAGCAGTAAACATGAGTGTGCTGAGAACAAAAGAACGGTGTTTCTTACACATACGGACCATATATAGTCCAACTCTGCTTCTGAGACTGATACAAAGCACTGGTCCTCTAACATGCAATGCTTGTCAGTTAAGATGAGAAACGTGTGAGGTTCCTGAACGATGTAGTTTGTTTGAGCTGAAAAGTGACTGCCCTTACCTGAAACGAAGTCTTGCTTGTAGCGAGACTCAGAGCCAGGGATTTAACTCCATTTCTGAAGTGAAACACACAACAGAGTTCTCATCCCTTGATCACCCTTTTCTTTAGAACAAGAAGCACACTCTAGCTTTCTACAATCTCTAAGACAGCAGGAAACTTGTGTGTGCTGAGAACAAATGAACGGTGTTTCTTACACATACGGATCCTATCTAGACCAACTCTGCTTCTGAAACTGATACAAACCACTGGTCCTCTAACATCCAATGCTTGTCAGTTAAGATGATGAACGTGTGAACTTCGTGAATGATGTTGTTCTTTTGAGCTGAAAGTGACTGCCCTAACTTGAAACGAAGTCTTGCATGTGGGAAGACTCAGAGCCTGGGATTTAACTCAATTTCTGATGTGAAACACACAACAGAGTTCTCATCCATTGATCACACTCTGCTTTAGAGCAAGAAGCAAGCACTTGCTTTCTAGAGTCTCTAATACAGCAGGAAACATGAGTGTGCTGAGAACAAAAGAACGGTGTTTCTTACCCATACGGACCATATCTGGTCCAACTCTGCATCTGAGACTGATACAAAGCACTGGTACTCTAACATCCAATGCTAGTCAGTTAAGATGAAAACGTGTGAGCTTTGTGACCGATGTAATTCGTTTGACCTGAAAAGTGACTGCCCTTACCTGAAACGAAGTCTTTCTTGTAGGAAGACTCAGAGCCTGGGATTTATCTCCATTTCTGAAGTGAAACATACAACACAGTTCTCATCCATTGATCACACTCTGCTTTAGAGCAAGAAGCACACTCTTGCTTTCTAGAGTCTCTAATACAGCAGGAAACATGAGTGTGTTGAGAACAAAGAACGGTGTTTCTTACACAAACGGAACATATCTAGTCCAACTCTGCTTCTGAGACTGATACAAAGCACTGGTCCTGTAACATCCAATGCTTGTCAGTTAAGATGAGAAACGTGTGAGCTTCCTGAACGATGTACGTTGTTTTAGCTGAAAAGTGACTGCCCTTACCTGAAACGAAGTCTTGCTTGTAGGAAGACACAGACCTGGGTTTTAACCCCATTTCTGAAGGGAAACACACAACAGAGTTCTCAGCCCTTGATCACCCTCTGTTTTAGAACAAGAAGCACACTGTAGCTTTCTACAATCTCTAAGACAGCAGGAAATTTGTGTGTGCTGAGAACAAATGAACGGTGTTTCTTACACATACGGACCATATCTAGTCCAACTCTGCTTCTGAAATTGATACAAAGCACTGGTCCTCTAACATCCAATGCTAGTCAGTTAAGATGAAAACGTGTGAGCTTTGTGACCGATGTAATTCGTTTGACCTGAAAAGTGACTGCCCTTACCTGAAACGAAGTCTTTCTTGTAGGAAGACTCAGAGCCTGGGATTTATCTCCATTTCTGAAGTGAAACATACAACATAGTTCTCATCCATTGATCACACTCTGCTTTAGAGCAAGAAGCACACTCTTGCTTTCTAGAGTCTCTAATACAGCTGGAAACATGAGTGTGTTGAGAACAAAGAACGGTGTTTCTTACACAAACGGAACATATCTAGTCCAACTCTGCTTCTGAGACTGATACAAAGCACTGGTCCTGTAACATCCAATGCTTGTCAGTTAAGATGAGAAACGTGTGAGCTTCCTGAACGATGTAGTTCGTTTTAGCTGAAAAGTGACTGCCCTTACCTGAAACGAAGTCTTGCTTGTAGGAAGACACAGACCTGGGATTTAACCCCATTTCTGAAGGGAAACACACAACACAGTTCTCATCCATGGATCACACTCTGCTTTAGGGCAAGAAGCACGTTCTTGCTTTCTAGAGTATCTAATGCAGCAGGAAACGTGAGTGTCCTCAGAAGAAAAGAACCATGTTTCCTATACATATGGACCATATCTAGTTCAACTCTGCTTGAAATTGATACAAACCACTGGTCCTCTAACATCCAATGCTTGTCAGTTAAGATGATGAACGTGTGAACTTCGTGAATGATGTAGTTCTTTTGAGCTGAAAGTGACTGCCCTAACTTGAAACGAAGTCTTGCTTGTGGGAAGACTCAGAGCCTGGGATTTAACTGAATTTCTGAAGTGAAACACACAACAGAGTTCTCATCCATTGATCACACTCTGCTTTAGAGCAAGAAGCAAGCTCTTGCTTTCTAGATTCTCTAATACATCAGGAAACACGAGTGTGCTGAGAACAAAAGAACGGTGTTTCTTACCCATACGGACCATATCTAGTCCAACTCTGCTTCTGAGACTGATACAAAGCACTGGTACTCTAACATCCAATTCTTGTCAGTTAAGATGAGAAACGTGTGAGGTTCCTGAAAGATGTAGTTTTTTGAGGAAAAAAGTGACTGCCCTTACCTGAAACGAAGTCTTGCTTGTAGGAAGACACAGACCTGGGATTTTACCCCATTTCTGAAGGGAAACACACAACACAGTTCTCTTCCATGTATCACACTCTGCTTTAGAGCAAGAAGCACGCTCTAGCTTTCTAGAGTCTCTAATACAGCAGGAAACATGAGTGTGCTGAGAACCAAAGAATGGTGTTTCTTACACAAACGGACCATATCTAGTCCAACTCTGATTCTGAGACTGATAAAAGCACTGGTCCTCTAACATCCAATGCTTGTCAGTTAAGATGAGAAACGTGTGAGATTCCTGAACGATGTAGTTCATTTGAGATGTAAAGTGACTGCCATTACCTGAAATGAAGTCTTGCTTGTAGGAAGACTCAGAGCCTGGCATTTAACAACATTTCTGAAGTGAAACACACAACAGAGTTCTCATCCATTGTTCACACTCTGCTTTACAGCAAGAAGCACGCTCTTGCTTTCTAGACTCTCTAGAGAGCAGGAAACATGAGTGTGATGAGAACAAAAGAACGGTGTTTCCTACACATACGGACCATATCTAGTCCAACTCTGCTTGTGAAATTGAAACAAACCACAGGTCCTCTAACATCCAATGCTTGTCAGTTAAGATGAGAAACGTGTGAGTTTCGTGAACGATGTAGTTCGTTTGAGCTGTAAAGTAACTTCCCTTACCTGAAACGAAGTCTTGCTTATAGGAAGACTCAGAGCCTGGGATTTAACTCCATTTCTGAAGTGAAACACACAACAGAGTTCTCATCCATTGATCACACTCTGCTTTAGAGCAGGATGCACGCTCTTGCTTTCTATAGTCTGTAATACAGCAGGAAACTTGTGTTTCCTGAGAACAAATGAACGGTGTTTCCTACACATACGGATCCTATCTAGTCCAACTCTGCTTCTGAAACTGATACAAAGCACTGGTCCTCTAACATCCAATGCTTGTCAGTTAAGATGAGGAACGTGTGAACTTCGTGAATGATGTAGTTCGTTTGAGCTGAAATGTGACTGCCCTAACCTGAAACGAAGTCTTGCTTGTAGGAAGACTCAGAGCCTGGGATTTTACTCCATTTCTGAAGTGAAACACACAGCAGAGTTCTCATCCATTGTTCACACTGTGCTTCAGAGCAAGAAGCACTCTCTTGCTCTGTAGAATCTCTAATACAGCAGGAAACATGAGTGTGTTGAGAAAAAAGGAACGGTGTTTCTAACACAAACGGAACATATCTAGTCCAACTCTGGTTCTGAGACTGATACAAAGCACTGGTCCTCTAACATCCAATGCTTCTCAGTTAAGATGAGAAACGTGTGAGATTCGTGAACGATGTAGTTCGTTTGAGCTGTATAGTAACTGCCCTTACCTGAACCGAAGTCTTGCTTGTAGGAAGACTCAGAGCCAGGGATTTAACTCCATTTCTGAAGTGAACCACACAACAGAGTTCTCATCCCTTGATCACCTCTGCTTTAAAACAAGAAGCACACTCTAGCTTTCTAGAATCTCTAAGACAGCAGGAAACTTGTGTGTGCTGAGAACAAATGAACGGTGTTTCCTACACATACGGATCCTATCTAGTCCAACTCTGCTTCTGAAACTGATACAAAGCACTAGTCCTCTAACATCCAATGCTTGTCAGTTAAGATGAGGAACGTGTGACTTCGTGAATGATGTAGTTCGTTTGAGCTGAAAAGTGACTGTCGTAACCTGAAACGAAGTCTTGCTTGTAGGAAGACTCAGAGCCTGGGATTTTACTCCATTTCTGAAGTGAAACACCCAGCAGAGTTCTCATCCATTGTTCACACTGTGCTTTAGAGCAGGAAGCACGCTCTTGCTCTCTAGAATCTCTAATACTGCAGGAAACGTGAGTGTGCTCAGAAGAAAAGAACCGTGTTTCCTATACATATGGACCATATCGAGTTCAACTCTGCTTGAAATTGATGCAAAGCAAAGGTCCTCTAACATCCAATGCTTCTCAGTTAAGATGAGATACGTGTGAGCTTCGTGAAGTATATATTTCGATTGAGCTGTAAAGTAAATGCCCTTACCTGAAACGAAGTCTTGCTTGTAGAAAGATTCAAAGCCGGGGATTTAACTCCATTTCTGAAGTGAAACACACAACAGAGTTCTCATCCATTGATTACACTCCGCTTTAGAGCAAGAAGCACGCTGTAGCTTTCTAGAGTCTCTAAGACAGTAGGAAACTTGAGTGTGCTGAGAACAAATGAACGGTGTTTCGTACACATACTGATCATATCCAGTCCAACTCTGCTTCTGAAACTGATACAAAGCACTGGTCCTCTAACATCAAAAGCTTGGCAGTTAAGATGAGAAACGTGTGAGCTTCGTGAACGATGTAATTCGTTTGAGATTAAAGTATCTGCCCTTACTTGAAACGAAGTCTTCCTTGTAGGAAGACTCAGAGCCTGGGATTTAACTCCATTTCTGAAGTGAAACACACAGCAGAGTTCTCATCCATTGTTCACACTGTGCTTTAGAGCAAGAAGCACGCTCTAGCTTTCTAGAGTCTCTAAGACAGCAGGAAACATGAGTGTGATGAGAACAAAAAAACGGTGTTTCCTACCCATACGGACCATATCTTGTCCAACTCTGCTTCTGAAATTGAAACAAACCACTGGTCCTCTAACATCAAATGCTTGGCAGTTAAGATGGGAAACATGTGAGCTTCGTGAACGATGTATTTCCTTTGAGATTAAAGTATCTGCCCTTACTTGAAACGAAGTTTTCCTTGTAGGAAGACTCAGAGCCTGGGATTTAACTCCATTTCTGAAGTGAAACACACAGCAGAGTTCTCATCCATTGATCACACTCTGCTTTAGGGCAAGAAGCAAGCTCTAGCTCTCTAGACTCTAAGACAGCATGAAACATGAGTGTGCTGAGAAGAAAAGAACGGTGTTTCCTACACATATGGACCATACTAGTCCAACTCTGCTTATGAAACTGATACAAATCACTGGTCCTCTAACATCCAATGCTTGCCAGTTAAGATGAGAAACGTGTGAGCTTCCTGAACGATGTAGTTCGTTTGAAGTGAAAAGTGACTGCCCTTACGTGAAACGAAGTCTTGCTTGTAGGAAGACTCAGAGCCTGGGATTTAACAACATTTCTGAAGTGAAACACACAACAGAGTTCTCATCCATTGATCACACTCTGCTTTAGAGCAAGAAGCACGCTCTTGCTTTCTAGAGTCTCTAAGACAGCAGGAAACCTGAGTGTGCTGAGAACAAAAGAACGGTGTTTCTTACACATACGGACCATATCTGGTCCAACTCTGCTTCTGAAACTGATACAAAGCACTGGTCCTCTAACATCCAATGCTTTTCAGTTAAGATGGGAAACGTGTGAGCTTCGTTACCGATGTAATTCGTTTGAGCTGAAAAAAGACTGCCCTTTCCTGAAACGAATTCTTTCTTGTAGGAAGACTCAGAGCCTGGGATTTAACTCCATTTCTGAAAAGAAACACACAACACAGTAATCATCCATTGATCACACTCTGCTTTAGCACAAGAAGCATGCTCTTGCTTTCTAGAGTCTCTAATACAGCACGAAACATGAGTGTGCTGAGAACAAAAGAACGGTGTTTCTTACACATACGGACGATATCTAGTAAAACTCTGCTTCTGAGACTGATACAAAGCATTGGTCCTCTAACATCCAATGCTTGTCAGTTAAGATGAGAAACGTGTGAGGTTACTGAACGATGTAGTTTGTGTGAGCTAAAAAGTGACTGCCCTTACCTGAAACGAAGTCTTGCTTGTAGAAAGACACAGACCTGGGATTTAACTCCATTTCTGAAGGGAAACACACAACACAGTTCTCATCCATGGATCACACTCTTCTTTAGAACAAGAAGCACGCTCTTGCTTTCTAAAGTCTCTAAGGCAGCAGGAAACGTGAGTGTCCTCAGAAGAAAAGAACCATGTTTCCTATACATACGGACCATATCCAGTTCAAGGCTGCTTGAAATTGATACAAAGCAAAGGTCCTCCAACATCCAATGCTTGTCAGTTAAGATGAGAAACGTGTGAGCTTCGTGAACGATGTAGTTCGTTTGAGCTGTATAGTAACTGCCCTTACCTGAAACGAAGTCTTGCTTGTAGGAAGACTCAGAGCCTGGGATTTAACAACATTTCTGAAGTGAAACACACAACAGAGTTCTCATCCATTGTTCACACTGTGCTTTAGAGCAAGAAGCACGCTCTTGCTTTCTAGAGTCTCTAAGGCAGCAGGAAACGTGAGTGTGCGCAGAAGAAAAGAACCGTGTTTCCTATACATATGGACCATATCGAGTTCAACTCTGCTTGAAATTGATGCAAAGCAAAGGTCCTCTAACATCCAATGCTTCTCAGTTAAGATGAGAAACGTGTGAGATTCGTGAACGATGTAGTTCGTTTGAGCTGTATAGTAACTGCCCTTACCTGAACCGAAGTCTTGCTTGTAGGAAGACACAGAGCCAGGGATTTAACTCCATTTCTGAAGTGAAACACACAACAGAGTTCTCATCCCTTGATCACCCTCTGCTTTAAAACAAGAAGCACACTCTAGCTTTCTAGAATCTCTAAGACAGCAGGAAACTTGTGTGTGCTGAGAACAAATGAACGGTGTTTCCTACACATACGGATCCTATCTAGTCCAACTCTGCTTCTGAAACTGATACAAAGCACTAGTCCTCTAACATCCAATGCTTGTCAGTTAAGATGAGGAACGTGTGACTTCGTGAATGATGTAGTTCGTTTGAGCTGAAAAGTGACTGTCGTAACCTGAAACGAAGTCTTGCTTGTAGGAAGACTCAGAGCCTGGGATTTTACTCCATTTCTGAAGTGAAACACACAGCAGAGTTCTCATCCATTGTTCACACTGTGCTTTAGAGCAAGAAGCACGCTCTTGCTCTCTAGAATCTCTAATACTGCAGGAAACGTGAGTGTGCTCAGAAGAAAAGAACCGTGTTTCCTATACATATGGACCATATCGAGTTCAACTCTGCTTGAAATTGATGCAAAGCAAAGGTCCTCTAACATCCAATGCTTCTCAGTTAAGATGAGATACGTGTGAGCTTCGTGAAGTATATATTTCGATTGAGCTGTAAAGTAAATGCCCTTACCTGAAACGAAGTCTTGCTTGTAGAAAGATTCGAAGCCGGGGATTTAACTCCATTTCTGAAGTGAAACACACAACAGAGTTCTCATCCATTGATTACACTCCGCTTTAGAGCAAGAAGCACGCTGTAGCTTTCTAGAGTCTCTAAGACAGTAGGAAACTTGAGTGTGCTGAGAACAAATGAACGGTGTTTCGTACACATACTGATCATATCCAGTCCAACTCTGCTTCTGAAACTGATACAAAGCACTGGTCCTCTAACATCAAAAGCTTGGCAGTTAAGATGAGAAACGTGTGAGCTTCGTGAACGATGTAATTCGTTTGAGATTAAAGTATCTGCCCTTACTTGAAACGAAGTCTTCCTTGTAGGAAGACTCAGAGCCTGGGATTTAACTCCATTTCTGAAGTGAAACTCACAGCAGAGTTCTCATCCATTGTTCACACTGTGCTTTAGAGCAAGAAGCACGCTCTAGCTTTCTAGAGTCTCTAAGACAGCAGGAAACATGAGTGTGATGAGAACCAAAGAATGGTGTTTCTTACACAAACGGACCATATCTAGTCCAACTCTGATTCTGAGACTGATACAAAGCACTGGTCCTCTAACATCCAATGCTTGTCAGTTAAGATGAGAAACGTGTGAGCTTCGTGAACGATGTAGTTCGTTTTAGCTGTAAAGTAACTGCCCTTACCTGAAACGAAGTCTTGCTTGTAGGAAGACTCAGAGCCAGGTATTTAACTCCATTTCTGAAGTGAAACACACAACAGAGTTCTCATCCCTTGATCACCCTCTGCTTTAGAGCAAGAAGAACGCTCTTGCTTTCTAGAGTCTCTAAGACAGCAGGAAACATGAGTGTGATGAGAACAAAAGAACGGTGTTTCCTACACGTACGGACCATATCTTGTCCAACTCTGCTTCTGAAATTGAAACAAACCACAGGTCCTTTAACATCCAATGCTTGTCAGTTAAGATGGGAAACATGTGATCTTCGTGAACGATGTAGTTCGTTTGAGCTGTAAAGTAACTTCCCTTACCTGAAACGAAGTCTTGCTTTTAGGAAGAGTCAGAGCCTGGGATATGACTCCATTTCTGAACTGAAACACACAACAGAGTTCTCATCCATTGATCACAGTCTTCTTTAGAGCAAGAAGCAAGCTCTAGCTTTCTAGAATCTCTAAGACAGCAGGAAACTTGGGTGTGGTGAGAACAAATGAACGGTGTTTCCTACACATATGTATCATATCTAGTCCAACTCTGCTTCTGAAACTGATACAAAGCACTGGTACTCTAACATCCAATGCTTGTCAGTTAAGATGACAGACGTGTGAGCTTCCTGAACGATGTAGTTCCTTTGAGCTGAAAAGTGACTGCCCTTACCTGAAACGAAGTCTTGCTTGTAGTAAGAAACAGAGCCTGGGATTTAACTCCATTTCTGAAGGGATACACAAAACAGACTTCTCATCCCTTGATCACACTCTGCTTTAGAGCAAGAAGCACACTCTCGCTTTCTAGAATCTATAAGACAGCAGGAAACTTTAGTGTGCTCAGAACAAAAGAACGGTGTTTCCTACACATACGGACCATATCTAGTTCAACTCTGCTTCTGAAACTAAAACAAACCACAGGTCCTCCAACATCCAATGCTTGTCAGTGAAGATGAGAAATGTGTGATCTTCGTGAACGATGTAGTTTGTTTGAGCTGAAAAGGGACTGCCCTTACCTGAAAAGAAGTCTTGCTTTTAGTAAGACTCAGAGCCTGGGATTTAATTCCATTTCTGAAGTGAAACTCACAACAGAGTTCTCATCCATTGATCACACACTGCTTTAGAGCAAGATGCACGCTCTTGCTTTCTATAGTCTCTAATAGAGCAGGAAACTTGTGTGTGCTGAGAACAAATGAACGGTGTTTCCTACACATACGGATCCTATCTAGTCCAACTCTGCTTCTGAAACTGATAAAAAGCACTGGTCCTCTAACATCCAATGCTTGTCAGTTAAGATTAGGAACGTGTGAACTTCGTGAATGATGTAGTTCATTTGAGCTGAAAAGTGACTGCCCTAACCTGAAACGAAGTCTTGCTTGTAGGAAGACTCAGAGCATGGGATTTTACTCCATTTCTGAAGTGAAACACACAGCAGAGTTCTCATCCATTGTTCACACTGTGCTTTAGAGCAAGAAGCACACACTTGCTTTCCAGAGTCTGTAATACAGCAGGAAACCTTAGTGTGCTCAGAACAAAAGAACAGTGTTTCCTACACATAAGGACCATATCTAGTTCAACTCTGCTTCTGAAACTGAAACAAACCACAGGTCCTCCAACATCCAATGTTTGTCAGTGAAGATGAGAAACGTGTGATCTTCGTGAAGTATATATTTCGATTGAGCTGTAAAGTAAATGCCCTTACCTGAAACGAAGTCTTGCTTGTAGAAAGATTCAAAGCCGGGGATTTAACTCCATTTCTGAAGTGAAACACACAACAGAGTTCTCATCCATTGATTACACTCCGCTTTAGAGCAAGAAGCACGCTGTAGCTTTCTAGAGTCTCTAAGACAGTAGGAAACTTGAGTGTGCTGAGAACAAATGAACGGTGTTTCGTACACATACTGATCATATCCAGTCCAACTCTGCTTCTGAAACTGATACAAAGCACTGGTCCTCTAACATCAAAAGCTTGGCAGTTAAGATGAGAAACGTGTGAGCTTCGTGAACGATGTAATTCGTTTGAGATTAAAGTATCTGCCCTTACTTGAAACGAAGTCTTCCTTGTAGGAAGACTCAGAGCCTGGGATTTAACTCCATTTCTGAAGTGAAACACACAGCAGAGTTCTCATCCATTGTTCACACTGTGCTTTAGAGCAAGAAGCACGCTCTAGCTTTCTAGAGTCTCTAAGACAGCAGGAAACATGAGTGTGATGAGAACCAAAGAATGGTGTTTCTTACACAAACGGACCATATCTAGTCCAACTCTGATTCTGAGACTGATACAAAGCACTGGTCCTCTAACATCCAATGCTTGTCAGTTAAGATGAGAAACGTGTGAGCTTCGTGAACGATGTAGTTCGTTTTAGCTGTAAAGTAACTGCCCTTACCTGAAACGAAGTCTTGCTTGTAGGAAGACTCAGAGCCAGGTATTTAACTTCATTTCTGAAGTGAAACACACAACAGAGTTCTCATCCCTTGATCACCCTCTGCTTTAGAGCAAGAAGAACGCTCTTGCTTTCTAGAGTCTCTAAGACAGCAGGAAACATGAGTGTGATGAGAACAAAAGAACGGTGTTTCCTACACGTACGGACCATATCTTGTCCAACTCTGCTTCTGAAATTGAAACAAACCACAGGTATTTTAACATCCAATGCTTGTCAGTTAAGATGGGAAACATGTGATCTTCGTGAACGATGTAGTTCGTTTGAGCTGTAAAGTAACTTCCCTTACCTGAAACGAAGTCTTGCTTTTAGGAAGAGTCAGAGCCTGGGATATGACTCCATTTCTGAACTGAAACACACAACAGAGTTCTCATCCATTGATCACAGTCTTCTTTAGAGCAAGAAGCAAGCTCTAGCTTTCTAGAATCTCTAAGACAGCAGGAAACTTGGGTGTGGTGAGAACAAATGAACGGTGTTTCCTACACATACGTATCATATCTAGTCCAACTCTGCTTCTGAAACTGATACAAAGCACTGGTACTCTAACATCCAATGCTTGTCAGTTAAGATGACAAACGTGTGAGCTTCCTGAACGATGTAGTTCCTTTGAGCTGAAAAGTGACTGCCCTTACCTGAAACGAAGTCTTGCTTGTAGTAAGAAACAGAGCCTGGGATTTAACTCCATTTCTGAAGGGATACACAAAACAGACTTCTCATCCCTTGATCACACTCTGCTTTAGAGCAAGAAGCACACTCTCGCTTTCTAGAATCTATAAGACAGCAGGAAACTTTAGTGTGCTCAGAACAAAAGAACGGTGTTTCCTACACATTCGGACCATATCTAGTTCAACTCTGCTTCTGAAACTGAAACAAACCACAGGTCCTCCAACATCCAATGCTTGTCAGTGAAGATGAGAAATGTGTGATCTTCGTGAACGATGTAGTTTGTTTGAGCTGAAAAGGGACTGCCCTTACCTGAAAAGAAGTCTTGCTTGTAGTAAGAAAGAGAGCCTGGGATTTAACTCCATTTCTGAAGGGATACACAAAACAGACTTCTCATCCATTGATCACACACTGCTTTAGAGCAAGATGCACGCTCTTGCTTTCTATAGTCTCTAATAGAGCAGGAAACTTGTGTGTGCTGAGAACAAATGAACGGTGTTTCCTACACATACGGATCCTATCTAGTCCAACTCTGCTTCTGAAACTGATAAAAAGCACTGGTCCTCTAACATCCAATGCTTGTCAGTTAAGATTAGGAACGTGTGAACTTCGTGAATGATGTAGTTCATTTGAGCTGAAAAGTGACTGCCCTAACCTGAAACGAAGTCTTGCTTGTAGGAAGACTCAGAGCCTGGGATTTTACTCCATTTCTGAAGTGAAACACACAGCAGAGTTCTCATCCATTGTTCACACTGTGCTTTAGAGCAAGAAGCACGCTCTTGCTCTCTAGAATCTCTAATACTGCAGGAAACGTGAGTGTGCTCAGAAGAAAAGAACCGTGTTTCCTATACATATGGACCATATCGAGTTCAACTCTGCTTGAAATTGATGCAAAGCAAAGGTCCTCTAACATCCAATGCTTCTCAGTTAAGATGAGATACGTGTGAGCTTCGTGAAGTATATATTTCGATTGAGCTGTAAAGTAAATGCCCTTACCTGAAACGAAGTCTTGCTTGTAGAAAGATTCGAAGCCGGGGATTTAACTCCATTTCTGAAGTGAAACACACAACAGAGTTCTCATCCATTGATTACACTCCGCTTTAGAGCAAGAAGCACGCTGTAGCTTTCTAGAGTCTCTAAGACAGTAGGAAACTTGAGTGTGCTGAGAACAAATGAACGGTGTTTCGTACACATACTGATCATATCCAGTCCAACTCTGCTTCTGAAACTGATACAAAGCACTGGTCCTCTAACATCAAAAGCTTGGCAGTTAAGATGAGAAACGTGTGAGCTTCGTGAACGATGTAATTCGTTTGAGATTAAAGTATCTGCCCTTACTTGAAACGAAGTCTTCCTTGTAGGAAGACTCAGAGCCTGGGATTTAACTCCATTTCTGAAGTGAAACTCACAGCAGAGTTCTCATCCATTGTTCACACTGTGCTTTAGAGCAAGAAGCACGCTCTAGCTTTCTAGAGTCTCTAAGACAGCAGGAAACATGAGTGTGATGAGAACCAAAGAATGGTGTTTCTTACACAAACGGACCATATCTAGTCCAACTCTGATTCTGAGACTGATACAAAGCACTGGTCCTCTAACATCCAATGCTTGTCAGTTAAGATGAGAAACGTGTGAGCTTCGTGAACGATGTAGTTCGTTTTAGCTGTAAAGTAACTGCCCTTACCTGAAACGAAGTCTTGCTTGTAGGAAGACTCAGAGCCAGGTATTTAACTCCATTTCTGAAGTGAAACACACAACAGAGTTCTCATCCCTTGATCACCCTCTGCTTTAGAGCAAGAAGAACGCTCTTGCTTTCTAGAGTCTCTAAGACAGCAGGAAACATGAGTGTGATGAGAACAAAAGAACGGTGTTTCCTACACGTACGGACCATATCTTGTCCAACTCTGCTTCTGAAATTGAAACAAACCACAGGTCCTTTAACATCCAATGCTTGTCAGTTAAGATGGGAAACATGTGATCTTCGTGAACGATGTAGTTCGTTTGAGCTGTAAAGTAACTTCCCTTACCTGAAACGAAGTCTTGCTTTTAGGAAGAGTCAGAGCCTGGGATATGACTCCATTTCTGAACTGAAACACACAACAGAGTTCTCATCCATTGATCACAGTCTTCTTTAGAGCAAGAAGCAAGCTCTAGCTTTCTAGAATCTCTAAGACAGCAGGAAACTTGGGTGTGGTGAGAACAAATGAACGGTGTTTCCTACACATATGTATCATATCTAGTCCAACTCTGCTTCTGAAACTGATACAAAGCACTGGTACTCTAACATCCAATGCTTGTCAGTTAAGATGACAGACGTGTGAGCTTCCTGAACGATGTAGTTCCTTTGAGCTGAAAAGTGACTGCCCTTACCTGAAACGAAGTCTTGCTTGTAGTAAGAAACAGAGCCTGGGATTTAACTCCATTTCTGAAGGGATACACAAAACAGACTTCTCATCCCTTGATCACACTCTGCTTTAGAGCAAGAAGCACACTCTCGCTTTCTAGAATCTATAAGACAGCAGGAAACTTTAGTGTGCTCAGAACAAAAGAACGGTGTTTCCTACACATACGGACCATATCTAGTTCAACTCTGCTTCTGAAACTAAAACAAACCACAGGTCCTCCAACATCCAATGCTTGTCAGTGAAGATGAGAAATGTGTGATCTTCGTGAACGATGTAGTTTGTTTGAGCTGAAAAGGGACTGCCCTTACCTGAAAAGAAGTCTTGCTTTTAGTAAGACTCAGAGCCTGGGATTTAATTCCATTTCTGAAGTGAAACTCACAACAGAGTTCTCATCCATTGATCACACACTGCTTTAGAGCAAGATGCACGCTCTTGCTTTCTATAGTCTCTAATAGAGCAGGAAACTTGTGTGTGCTGAGAACAAATGAACGGTGTTTCCTACACATACGGATCCTATCTAGTCCAACTCTGCTTCTGAAACTGATAAAAAGCACTGGTCCTCTAACATCCAATGCTTGTCAGTTAAGATTAGGAACGTGTGAACTTCGTGAATGATGTAGTTCATTTGAGCTGAAAAGTGACTGCCCTAACCTGAAACGAAGTCTTGCTTGTAGGAAGACTCAGAGCATGGGATTTTACTCCATTTCTGAAGTGAAACACACAGCAGAGTTCTCATCCATTGTTCACACTGTGCTTTAGAGCAAGAAGCACACACTTGCTTTCCAGAGTCTGTAATACAGCAGGAAACCTTAGTGTGCTCAGAACAAAAGAACAGTGTTTCCTACACATAAGGACCATATCTAGTTCAACTCTGCTTCTGAAACTGAAACAAACCACAGGTCCTCCAACATCCAATGTTTGTCAGTGAAGATGAGAAACGTGTGATCTTCGTGAAGTATATATTTCGATTGAGCTGTAAAGTAAATGCCCTTACCTGAAACGAAGTCTTGCTTGTAGAAAGATTCAAAGCCGGGGATTTAACTCCATTTCTGAAGTGAAACACACAACAGAGTTCTCATCCATTGATTACACTCCGCTTTAGAGCAAGAAGCACGCTGTAGCTTTCTAGAGTCTCTAAGACAGTAGGAAACTTGAGTGTGCTGAGAACAAATGAACGGTGTTTCGTACACATACTGATCATATCCAGTCCAACTCTGCTTCTGAAACTGATACAAAGCACTGGTCCTCTAACATCAAAAGCTTGGCAGTTAAGATGAGAAACGTGTGAGCTTCGTGAACGATGTAATTCGTTTGAGATTAAAGTATCTGCCCTTACTTGAAACGAAGTCTTCCTTGTAGGAAGACTCAGAGCCTGGGATTTAACTCCATTTCTGAAGTGAAACACACAGCAGAGTTCTCATCCATTGTTCACACTGTGCTTTAGAGCAAGAAGCACGCTCTAGCTTTCTAGAGTCTCTAAGACAGCAGGAAACATGAGTGTGATGAGAACCAAAGAATGGTGTTTCTTACACAAACGGACCATATCTAGTCCAACTCTGATTCTGAGACTGATACAAAGCACTGGTCCTCTAACATCCAATGCTTGTCAGTTAAGATGAGAAACGTGTGAGCTTCGTGAACGATGTAGTTCGTTTTAGCTGTAAAGTAACTGCCCTTACCTGAAACGAAGTCTTGCTTGTAGGAAGACTCAGAGCCAGGTATTTAACTTCATTTCTGAAGTGAAACACACAACAGAGTTCTCATCCCTTGATCACCCTCTGCTTTAGAGCAAGAAGAACGCTCTTGCTTTCTAGAGTCTCTAAGACAGCAGGAAACATGAGTGTGATGAGAACAAAAGAACGGTGTTTCCTACACGTACGGACCATATCTTGTCCAACTCTGCTTCTGAAATTGAAACAAACCACAGGTATTTTAACATCCAATGCTTGTCAGTTAAGATGGGAAACATGTGATCTTCGTGAACGATGTAGTTCGTTTGAGCTGTAAAGTAACTTCCCTTACCTGAAACGAAGTCTTGCTTTTAGGAAGAGTCAGAGCCTGGGATATGACTCCATTTCTGAACTGAAACACACAACAGAGTTCTCATCCATTGATCACAGTCTTCTTTAGAGCAAGAAGCAAGCTCTAGCTTTCTAGAATCTCTAAGACAGCAGGAAACTAGGGTGTGGTGAGAACAAATGAACGGTGTTTCCTACACATACGTATCATATCTAGTCCAACTCTGCTTCTGAAACTGATACAAAGCACTGGTACTCTAACATCCAATGCTTGTCAGTTAAGATGACAAACGTGTGAGCTTCCTGAACGATGTAGTTCCTTTGAGCTGAAAAGTGACTGCCCTTACCTGAAACGAAGTCTTGCTTGTAGTAAGAAACAGAGCCTGGGATTTAACTCCATTTCTGAAGGGATACACAAAACAGACTTCTCATCCCTTGATCACACTCTGCTTTAGAGCAAGAAGCACACTCTCGCTTTCTAGAATCTATAAGACAGCAGGAAACTTTAGTGTGCTCAGAACAAAAGAACGGTGTTTCCTACACATTCGGACCATATCTAGTTCAACTCTGCTTCTGAAACTGAAACAAACCACAGGTCCTCCAACATCCAATGCTTGTCAGTGAAGATGAGAAATGTGTGATCTTCGTGAACGATGTAGTTTGTTTGAGCTGAAAAGGGACTGCCCTTACCTGAAAAGAAGTCTTGCTTGTAGTAAGAAAGAGAGCCTGGGATTTAACTCCATTTCTGAAGGGATACACAAAACAGACTTCTCATCCATTGATCACACACTGCTTTAGAGCAAGATGCACGCTCTTGCTTTCTATAGTCTCTAATAGAGCAGGAAACTTGTGTGTGCTGAGAACAAATGAACGGTGTTTCCTACACATACGGATCCTATCTAGTCCAACTCTGCTTCTGAAACTGATAAAAAGCACTGGTCCTCTAACATCCAATGCTTGTCAGTTAAGATTAGGAACGTGTGAACTTCGTGAATGATGTAGTTCATTTGAGCTGAAAAGTGACTGCCCTAACCTGAAACGAAGTCTTGCTTGTAGGAAGACTCAGAGCATGGGATTTTACTCCATTTCTGAAGTGAAACACACAGCAGAGTTCTCATCCATTGTTCACACTGTGCTTTAGATCAAGAAGCACACACTTGCTTTCCAGAGTCTGTAATACAGCAGGAAACCTTAGTGTGCTCAGAAAAAAAGAACAGTGTTTCCTACACATAAGGACCATATCTAGTTCAACTCTGCTTCTGAAACTGAAACAAACCACAGGTCCTCCAACATCCAATGTTTGTCAGTGAAGATGAGAAACGTGTGATCTTCGTGAAGTATATATTTCGATTGAGCTGTAAAGTAAATGCCCTTACCTGAAACGAAGTCTTGCTTGTAGAAAGATTCAAAGCCGGGGATTTAACTCCATTTCTGAAGTGAAACACACAACAGAGTTCTCATCCATTGATTACAATCCGCTTTAGAGCAAGAAGCACGCTGTAGCTTTCTAGAGTCTCTAAGAAAGTAGGAAACTTGAGTGTGCTGAGAACAAATGAACGGTGTTTCGTACACATACTGATCATATCCAGTCCAACTCTGCTTCTGAAACTGATACAAAGCACTGGTCCTCTAACATCAAAAGCTTGGCAGTTAAGATGAGAAACGTGTGAGCTTCGTGAACGATGTAATTCGTTTGAGATTAAGGTATCTGCCCTTACTTGAAACGAAGTCTTCCTTGTAGGAAGACTCAGAGCCTGGGATTTAACTCCATTTCTGAAGTGAAACACACAGCAGAGTTCTCATCCATTGTTCACACTGTGCTTTAGAGCAAGAAGCACGCTCTAGCTTTCTAGAGTCTCTAAGACAGCAGGAAATATGAGTGTGATGAGAACCAAAGAATGGTGTTTCTTACACAAACGGACCATATCTAGTCCAACTCTGATTCTGAGACTGATACAAAGCACTGGTCCTCTAACATCCAATGCTTGTCAGTTAAGATGAGAAACGTGTGAGCTTCATGAACGATGTAGTTCGTTTTAGCTGTAAAGTAACTGCCCTTACCTGAAACGAAGTCTTGCTTGTAGGAAGACTCAGAGCCAGGTATTTAACTTCATTTCTGAAGTGAAACACACAACAGAGTTCTCATCCCTTGATCACCCTCTGCTTTAGAGCAAGAAGAACGCTCTTGCTTTCTAGAGTCTCTAAGACAGCAGGAAACATGAGTGTGATGAGAACAAAAGAACGGTGTTTCCTACACGTACGGACCATATCTTGTCCAACTTTGCTTCTGAAATTGAAACAAACCACAGGTCCTTTAACATCCAATGCTTGTCATTTAAGATGGGAAACATGTGATCTTCGTGAACGATGTAGTTCGTTTGAGCTGTAAAGTAACTTCCCTTACCTGAAACGAAGTCTTGCTTTTAGGAAGAGTCAGAGCCTGGGATATGACTCCATTTCTGAACTGAAACACACAACAGAGTTCTTATCCATTGATCACAGTCTTCTTTAGAGCAAGAAGCAAGCTCTAGCTTTCTAGAATCTCTAAGACAGCAGGAAACTTGGGTGTGGTGAGAACAAATGAACGGTGTTTCCTACACATACGTATCATATCTAGTCCAACTCTGCTTCTGAAACTGATACAAAGCACTGGTACTCTAACATCCAATGCTTGTCAGTTAAGATGACAAACGTGTGAGCTTCCTGAACGATGTAGTTCCTTTGAGCTGAAAAGTGACTGCCCTTACCTGAAACGAAGTCTTGCTTGTAGTAAGAAACAGAGCCTGGGATTTAACTCCATTTCTGAAGGGATACACAAAACAGACTTCTCATCCCTTGATCACACTCTGCTTTAGAGCAAGAAGCACACTCTCGCTTTCTAGAATCTATAAGACAGCAGGAAACTTTAGTGTGCTCAGAACAAAAGAACGGTGTTTCCTACACATTCGGACCATATCTAGTTCAACTCTGCTTCTGAAACTGAAACAAACCACAGGTCCTCCAACATCCAATGCTTGTCAGTGAAGATGAGAAATGTGTGATCTTCGTGAACGATGTAGTTTTTTTGAGCTGAAAAGGGACTGCCCTTACCTGAAAAGAAGTCTTCCTTTTAGTAAGACTCAGAGCCTGGGATTTAACTCCATTTCTGAAGTGAAACTCACAACAGAGTTCTCATCCATTGATCACACACTGCTTTAGAGCAAGATGCACGCTCTTGCTTTCTATAGTCTCTAATAGAGCAGGAAACTTGTGTGTGCTGAGAACAAATGAACGGTGTTTCCTACACATACGGATCCTATCTAGTCCAACTCTGCTTCTGAAACTGATAAAAAGCACTGGTCCTCTAACATCCAATGCTTGTCAGTTAAGATTAGGAACGTGTGAACTTCGTGAATGATGTAGTTCATTTGAGCTGAAAAGTGACTGCCCTAACCTGAAACGAAGTCTTGCTTGTAGGAAGACTCAGAGCATGGGATTTTACTCCATTTCTGAAGTGAAACACACAGCAGAGTTCTCATCCATTGTTCACACTGTGCTTTAGAGCAAGAAGCACACACTTGCTTTCCAGAGTCTGTAATACACCAGGAAAACTTAGTGTGCTCAGAACAAAAGAACAGTGTTTCCTACACATAAGGACCATATCTAGTTCAACTCTGCTTCTGAAACTGAAACAAACCACAGGTCCTCCAACATCCAATGTTTGTCAGTGAAGATGAGAAACGTGTGATCTTCGTGAACGATGTAGTTTGTTTGAGCTGAAAAGGGACTGCCCTTACCTGAAAAGAAGTCTTGTTTTTAGTAAGACTCAGAGCCTGGGATTTAACAACATTTCTGAAGGGAAACACACAGCAGAGTTCTCATCCATTGATCACACTCTGCTTTACAGCAAGAAGCACGCTCTTGCTTTCTAGACTCTCTAAGACAGCAGGAAACATGAGTGTGATGAGAACAAAAGAACGGTGTTTCCTACACATACGGACCATATCTAGTCCAACTCTGCTTCTGAAATTGAAACAAACCACAGGTCCTCTAACATCCAATGCTTGTCAGTTAAGATGAGAAACGTGTGAGTTTCGTGAAAGATGTAGTTCGTTTGAGCTGTAAAGTAACTTCCCTTACCTGAAAAGAAGTGTTGCTTATAGGAAGACTCAGAGCCTGGGATTTAACTCCATTTCTGACATGAAACACACAACAGAGTTCTCATCCATTGATCACACTCTGCTTTAGAGCAGGATGCACGCTCTTGCTTTCTATAGTCTGTAATACAGCAGGAAACTTGTGTGTGCTGAGAACAAATGAACGGTGTTTCCTACACATACGGATCCTATCTAGTCCAACTCTGCTTCTGAAACTGATACAAAGCACTGGTCCTCTAACATCCAATGCTTGTCAGTTAAGATGAGGAACGTGTGAACTTCGTGAATGATGTAGTTCGTTTGAGCTGAAATGTGACTGCCCTAACCTGAAACGAAGTCTTGCTTGTAGGAAGACTCAGAGCCTGGGATTTTACTCCATTTCTGAAGTGAAACACACAGTAGAGTTCTCATCCATTGTTCACACTGTGCTTTAGAGCAAGAAGCACGCTCTTGCTCTCTAGAATCTCTAATACAGCAGGAAACGTGAGTGTGCTCAGAAGAAAAGAACCGTGTTTCCTATACATATGGACCATATCGTGTTCAACTCTGTTTGAAATTGATGCAAAGCAAAGGTCCTCTAACATCCAATGTTTCTCAGTTAAGATGAGATACGTGTGATCTTCGTGTACGACATATTTCGATTGAGCTGTAAAGTAAATGGCCTTACCTGAAACGAAGTCTTGCTTGTAGAAATATTCTGAGCCAGGGATTTAACTACAATTCTGAAGTGAAACACACAACAGAGTTCTCATCCATTGATTACACTCCGCTTAAAGCAAGAAGCATGCTCTAGCTTTCTAGAGTCTCTAAGACAGCAGGAAACTTGAGTGTGCTGAGAACAAATGAACGGTGTTTCATACACATCCTGATCATATCCAGTCCAACTCTGCTTCTGAAACTGATACAAAGCACTGGTCCTCTAACATCCAATGCTTGTCAGTTAAGATGAGAAACGTGTGAGCTTCCTGAACGATGTAGTTCGTTTGAGCTGAAAAGTGACTGCCCTTACCTGAAACGAAGTCTTGCTTTTAGTAAGACTCAGAGCCTGGGATTTAACAACATTTCTGAAGTGAAACACACAGCCGAGTTCTCATCAATTGTTCACACTCTGCTTTACAGCAAGAAGCACGCTCTTGCTTTCTAGAGTCTCTAAGACAGCAGGAAACATGAGTGTGCTGAGAACAAAAGAACGGTGTTTCTTACACATACGGACCATATCTAGTCCAACTCTGCTTCTGAAACTGATACAAAGCACTGTTCCTCTAACATCAAATGCTTGGCATTAAGATGAGAAACGTGTGAGCTTCCTGAACGATGTAGTTCGTTTGAGATTAAAGTATCTGCCCTTACTTGAAACGAAGTCTCCTTGTAGGAAGATCAGAGCCTGGGATTTAACTCCATTTCAGAAGAGAAACACACAACAGAGTTCTCATCCATTGATCAAACTCTGCTTTAGAGCAAGAAGCACGCTCTTGCTTTCTAGAGTCTCTAATACAGCAGGAAACATGAGTGTGCTGAGAACAAAAGAACGGTGTTTCTTACACAAACAGACTATATCTAGTCCAACTCTGCTTCGGAGACTGATACAAAGCGCTGGTCCTCTAACATCCAATGCTTGTCAGTTAAGATGAGAAACGTGCGAGCTTCCTGAACAATGTAGTTCATTGGAGCTGAAAAGTGACTGCCCTTACCTGAAACGAAGTCTTGCTTGTAGGAATATTCAGAGACAAGGATATAACTCCATTTCTGAAGTGAAACACACAACAGAGTTCTCATCCCTTGACCACCCTCTGCTTTAGAGAAAGAAGCACACTCTAGCTTTCTAGAATCTCTAAGAGAGCAGGAAACTTGAGTTTGCTGAGAAGAAATGAACGGTGTTTCCTACACATACGGATCATATCTAGTCCAACTCTGCTTCTGAAACTGATACAAAGCACTTGTCCTCTAACATCCAATGCTTGTCAGTTAAGATGAGGAACGTGTGAAATTCCTGAACAATGTAGTTCGTTTGAGATAAAAAGTGACTACCATTACCTTAAACGAAGTCTTGCTTGTAGGAAGACTCAGAGCCTGGGATTTAACAACATTTCTGAAGTGAAACACACAGCCGAGTTCTCATCAATTGTTCACACTCTGCTTTACAGCAAGAAGCACGCTCTTGCTTTCTAGAGTCTCTAAGACAGCAGGAAACATGAGTGTGATGAGAACAAAAGAACGGTGTTTCCTATACATATGGACCATATCGAGTTCAACTCTGCTTGAAATTGGTGCAAAGCAAAGGTCCTCTAACATCCAATGATTATCAGTTAAGATGAGATACGTGTGAGCTTCGTGAACGATATAGTTCGATTGAGTTGTAAAGTAAATGCCCTTACCTGAAACGAAGTCTTGCTTGTAGGAAGATTCAGAGCCAGGGATTTAACTCCATTTCTGAAGTGAAACACACAACACAGTTCTCATCCATTGATCACACTCTGCTTTAGAGCAAGAAGCACGCTCTAGCTTTCTAGAGTCTCTAAGACAGCAGGAAACTTGAGTGTGCTGAGAACAAATGAACGGTGTTTCGTACACATACTGATCATATCCAGTCCAACTCTGCTTCTGAAACTGATACAAAGCACTGGTCCTCTAACATCCAATGCTTGTCATTTAAGATGAGAAACGTGTGAGCTTCCTGAACGATGTAGTTCGTTTGAGCTGAAAAGTGACTGCCCTTACCTGAAACGAAGTCTTGCTTTTAGTAAGACTCAGAGCCTGGGATTTAACAACATTTCTGAAGGGAAACACACAGCAGAATTCTCATCCATTGTTCACACTCTACTTTACAGCAAGAAGCACGCTCTTGCTTTCTAGATTCTCTAATACAGCAGGAAACCTGAGTGTGCTGAGAACATAAGAACGGTGTTTCTTATACATACGGACCATATCTAGTCCAACTCTGCTTCTGAGACTGATACAAAGCACTGGTCCTCTAACATCCAATGCTTGTCATTTAAGATGAGAAACGTGTGAGCTTCCTGAACGTTGTAGTTTGTTTGAGCTGAAAAGTGACTGCCCTTACCTGAAACGAAGTCTTGCCTGTAGGAAGACACAGACCTGGGATTTAACCCCATTTCTGAAGGGAAACACACAACACAGTTCTCATCCATGGATCACACTCTGCTTTAGGGCAAGAAGCACGCTCTTGATTTCTAGAGTCTCTAATGCAGCAGGAAACGTGAGTGTCCTCAGAAGAAAAGAACCATGTTTCCTATACATATGGACCATATCTAGTTCAACTCTGCTTGAAATTGATACAAAGCAATGGTCCTCCAACATCCAATGCTTGTCAGTTAATATGAGGAACGTGTGAGCTTCGTGAAAGATGTAGTTCGTTTGAGCTGTAAAGCAACTGCCCTTACCTGAAACGAAGTCTTGCTTGTAGCGAGACTCAGAGCCAGGGATTTAACTCCATTTCTGAAGTGAAACACACAACAGAGTTCTCATCCCTTGATCACCCTCTTCTTTAGAACAAGAAGCACACTCTAGCTTTCTACAATCTCTAAGACAGCAGGAAACTTTTGTGTGCTGAGAACAAATGAACGGTGTTTCCTACACATACGGATCCTATCTAGACCAACTCTGCTTGTGAAACTGATACAAACCACTGGTCCTCTGACATCCAATGCTTGTCAGTTAAGATGATGAACGTGTGAACTTCTTGAATGATGTTGTTCTTTTGAGCTGAAAGTGACTGCCCTAACTTGAAACGCAGTAATGCTTGTGGGAAGACTCAGAGCCTGGGATTTAACTCAATTTCTGATGTGAAACACACAACAGAGTTCTCATCCATTGATGACACTCTGCTTTAGAGCAAGAAGCAAGCACTTGCTTTCTAGAGTCTCTAATACAGCAGGAAACATGAGTGTGCTGAGAATAAAAGAACGGTGTTTCTTACCCATACGGACCATATCTAGTCCAACTCTGCTTCTGAGACTGATACAAAGCACTGGTACTCTAACATCCAATGCTTGTCAGTTAAGATGAGAAACGTGTGAGGTTCCTGAACGATGTAGTTTGTTTGAGCTGAAAAGTGACTGCCCTTACCTGAAACGAAGTCTTTCTTGTAGGAAGACACAGACCTGGGATTTAACCCCATTTCTGAAGGGAAACACACAACAGAGTTCTCAGCCCTTGATCACCCTCTGTTTTAGAACAAGAAGCACACTCTAGCTTTCTACAATCTCTAAGACAGCAGGAAATTTGTGTGTGCTGAGAAGAAATGAACGGTGTTTCTTACACATACAGACCATATCTAGTCCAAACTTGCTTCTGAAATTGATACAAAGCACTGGTCCTTTAACATCCAATGCTAGTCAGTTAAGATGAAAACGTGTGAGCTTTGTGACCGATGTAATTCGTTTGACCTGAAAAGTGACTGCCCTTACCTGAAACGAAGTCTTTCTTGTAGGAAGACTCAGAGCCTGGGATTTATCTCCATTTCTGAAGTGAAACATACAACACAGTTCTCATCCATTGATCACACTCTGCTTTAGAGCAAGAAGCACACTCTTGCTTTCTAGAGTCTCTAATACAGCAGGAAACATGAGTGTGTTGAGAACAAAGAACGGTGTTTCTTACACAAACGGAACATATCTAGTCCAACTCTGCTTCTGAGACTGATACAAAGCACTGGTCCTCTAACATCCAATGCTTGTCAGTTAAGATGAGAAACGTGTGAGCTTCCTGAACGATGTAGGTTGTTTGAGCTGAAAATTGACTGCCCTTACGTGAAACGAATTCTTGCTTGTAGGAAGACACAGACCTGGGATTTAACCCCATTTCTGAAGGGAAACACACAACACAGTTCTCATCCATGGATCACACTCTGCTTTAGGGCAAGAAGCACGCTCTTGCTTTCTAGAGTATCTAATGCAGCAGGAAACGTGAGTGTCCTCAGAAGAAAAGAACCATGTTTCCTATACATATGGACCATATCTAGTTCAACTCTGCTCGAAATTGATACAAAGCAATGGTCCTCCCACATCCAATGTTTGTCAGTTAAGATGAGAAACGTGTGAGCTTCGTGAACGATGTAGTTCGTTTGAGCTGTAAAGTAACTGCCCTTACCTGAAACGAAGTCTTGCTTGTAGCGAGACTCAGAGCCAGGGATTTAACTCCATTTCTGAAGTGAAACACACAACAGAGTTCTCATCCCTTGATCACCCTCTTCTTTAGAACAAGAAGCACACTCTAGCTTTCTACAATCTCTAAGAGAGCAGGAAACTTCTGTGTGCTGAGAACAAATGAACGGTGTTTCCTACACATACGGATCTTATCTAGACCAACTCTGCTTCTGAAACTGATACAAACCACTGGTCCTCTAACATCCAATGCTTGTCAGTTAAGATGATGAACGTGTGAACTTCGTGAATGATGTAGTTCTTTTGAGCTGAAAGTGACTGCCCTAACTTGAAACGAAGTCTTGCTTGTGGGAAGACTCAGAGCCTGGGATTTAACTCAATTTCTGAAGTGAAACACACAACAGAGTTCTCATCCATTGATCACACTCTGCTTTAGAGCAAGAAGCACGCTCTTGCTTTCTAGAGTCTCTAATACAGCAGGAAACATGAGTGTGCTGAGAACCAAAGAATGGTGTTTCTTACACAAACGGATCATATCTAGTCCAACTCTGATTCTGAGACTGATACAAAGCACTGGTCCTCTAATATCCAATGCTTGTCAGTTAAGATGAGAAACGTGTGAGCTTCGTGAACGATGTACTATGTTTGAGCTGAAAAGTGACTGCCCTTACCTGAAAATAATTCTTGCTTTTAGGAAGACTCAGAGCCTGGGATTTAACTCCATTTCTGAAGGGAAACACACAACACATTTCTCATCCATGGATCAAACTCTGCTTTAGAGCAAGAAGCATGCTCTTGTTTTCTAGAGTCTCTAATGCAGCAGGAAACGTGAGTGTCCTCAGAAGAAAAGAACCATGTTTCCTATACATACGGACCATATCTAGTTCAACTCTGATTGAAATTGATACAAAGCAAAGGACCTCTAACATCCAATGCTTGTCAGTTAAGATGAGAAACGTGTGAGCTTCGTGAACGATGTAGTTCGTTTTAGCTGTAAAGTAACTGCCCTTACCTGAAACGAATTCTTGCTTGCAGGAAGACTCAGAGCCAGGTATTTAACTCCATTTATGAAGTGAAACACACAACAGAGTTCTCATCCATTGATCACAGTCTTCTTTAGAGCAAGAAGCAAGCTCTAGCTTTCTAGAATCTCTAAGACAGCAGGAAACTTGGGTGTGGTGAGAACAAATGAACGGTGTTTCCTACACATACGTATCATATCTAGTCCAACTCTGCTTCTGAAACTGATACAAAGCACTGGTACTCTAACATCCAATGCTTGTCAGTTAAGATGACAAACGTGTGAGCTTCCTGAACGATGTAGTTCCTTTGAGCTGAAAAGTGACTGCCCTTACCTGAAACGAAGTCTTGCTTGTAGTAAGAAACAGAGCCTGGGATTTAACTCCATTTCTGAAGGGATACACAAAACAGACTTCTCATCCCTTGATCACACTCTGCTTTAGAGCACGAAGCACACTCTCGCTTTCTAGAATCTCTAAGACAGCAGGAAGCTTGAGTGTGCTGAGAACAAATGAACAGTGTTTCCTAAACATACGGATCCTATCTAGCCAACTCTGCTTCTGAAACTAATACAAAGCACTGGTCCTCTAACATCCAATGCTTGTCAGTTAAGATGAGGAACGTGTGAACTTCGTGAACTATGTAGTTCGTTTGAGCTGAAAAGTGACTGCCCTAACCTGAAACGAAGTCTTGCTTGTAGGAAGACTCTGAGCCTGGGATTTAACTCCATTTCTGAAGTGAAACACACAACAGAGTTCTCATCCATTGTTCACACTCTGCTATAGAGCAAGAACAACGCTCTTGATTTCCAGAGTCTGTAATACAGCAGGAAACTTTAGTGTGCTCAGAACAACAGAACGGAGTTTCCTACACATAAGGACCATATCTAGTCCAACTCTGCTTCTGAAACTGATACAAAGCACTGGTCCTCTAACATCCAATGCTAGTCAGTTAAGATGAAAACGAGTGAGCTTCGTGACCGATGTAATTCGTTTGACCTGAAAAGTGACTGCCCTTACCTGAAACGAAGTTTTGCTTGTAGGAAGACTCAGAGCCTGGGATTTAACTCCATTTCTAAAGTGAAACACATAACAGAGTTCACATCCATTGTTCACACTCTGATATAGAGCAAGAACCACGCTCTTGCTTTCCAGAGTCTGTAATACAGCAGGAAACTTTAGTGTGCTCAGAAAAAAAGAACGGTGTTTCCTACACATAAGGACCATATCTAGTTCAACTCTGCTTCTGAAACTGAAACAAACCACAGGTCCTCCAACATCCAATGTTTGTCAGTGAAGATGAGAAACGTGTGATCTTCGTGAACGATGTAGTTTGTTTTAGCTGAAAAGGGACTGCCCTTACCTGAAAAGAAGTCTTGCTTTTAGTAAGACTCAGAGCCTGGGATTTAACAACATTTCTGAAGGGAAACACACAGCAGAGTTCTCATCCATTGTTCACACTCTGCTTTAGATCAAGAAGCACACTCTAGCTTTCTAGAATCTCTAAGACAGCAGGAAACTTGAGTTTGCTGAGAAGAAATGAACGGTGTTTCCTACACATACGGATCATATCTAGTCCAACACTGCTTCTGAAACTGATACAAAGCACTTGTCCTCTAACATCCAATGCTTGTCAGTTAAGATGAGGAACGTGTGAAATTCCTGAACGATGTAGTTCGTTTGAGCTGAAAAGTGACTGCCCTTACCTGAAACGAAGTCTTGCTTTTAGTAAGACTCAGAGCCTGGGATTTAACAACATTTCTGAAGGGAAACACACAGCAGAATTCTCATCCATTGTTCACACACTACCTTACAGCAAGAAGCACGCTCTTGCTTTCTAGATTCTCTAATACAGCAGGAAACATGAGTGTGCTGAGAACAAAAGAACGGTGTTCCTTACACAAACAGACTATATCTAGTCCAACTCTGCTTCGGAGACTGATACAAAGCACTGGTCCTCTAACATCCAATGCTTGTCAGTTAAGATGAGAAACGTGCGAGCTTCCTGAATGATGTAGTTCATTGGAGCTGAAAAGTGACTGCCCTTACCTGAAACGAAGTCTTGCTTGTAGGAATATTCAGAGACAAGGATATAACTCCATTTCTGAAGTGAAACACACAACAGAGTTCTCATCCCTTGATCACCCTCTGCTTTAGAGCAAGAAGCACACTCTAGCTTTCTAGAATCTCTAAGACAGCAGGAAACATGAGTTTGCTGAGAAGAAATGAACGGTGTTTCCTACACATACGGATCATATCTAGTCCAACTCTGCTTCTGAAACTGATACAAAGCACTTGTCCTCTAACATCCAATGCTTGTCAGTTAAGATGAGGAACGTGTGAAATTCCTGAACGATGTAGTTCGTTTGAGATAAAAAGTGACTACCATTACCTGAAACGAAGTCTTGCTTGTAGGAAGACTCAGAGCCTGGGATTTAACAACATTTCTGAAGTGAAACACACAGCCGAGTTCTCATCAATTGTTCACACTCTGCTTTACAGAAAGAAGCACGCTCTTGCTTTCTAGAGTCTCTAAGACAGCAGGAAACATGAGTGTGATGAGAACAAAAGAACGGTGTTTCCTATACATATGGACCATATCGAGTTCAACTCTGCTTGAAATTGGTGCAAAGCAAAGGTCCTCTAACATCCAATGATTATCAGTTAAGATGAGATACGTGTGAGCTTCGTGAATGATATAGTTCGATTGAGTTGTAAAGTAAATGCCCTTACCTGAAACGAAGTCTTGCTTGTAGGAAGATTCAGAGCCAGGGATTTAACTCCATTTCTGAAGTGAAACACACAACACAGTTCTCATCCATTGATCACACTCTGCTTTAGAGCAAGAAGCACGCTCTAGCTTTCTAGAGTCTCTAAGACAGCAGGAAACTTGAGTGTGCTGAGAACAAATGAACGGTGTTTCGTACACATACTGATCATGTCCAGTCCAACAATGCTTCTGAAACTGATACAAAGCACTGGTCCTCTAACATCCAATGCTTGTCAGTTAAGATGAGAAACGTGTGAGCTTCCTGAACGATGTAGTTCGTTTGAGCTGAAAAGTGACTGCCCTTACCTGAAACGAAGTCTTGCTTTTAGTAAGACTCAGAGCCTGGGATTTAACAACATTTCTGAAGGGAAACACACAGCAGAATTCTCATCCATTGTTCACACTCTACCTTACAGCAAGAAGCACGCTCTTGCTTTCTAGATTCTCTAATACAGCAGGAAACCTGAGTGTGCTGAGAACAAAAGAACGGTGTTTCTTACACATATGGACCATATCTAGTCCAACTCTGCTTCTGAGACTGATGCAAAGCACTGGTCCTCTAACATCCAATGCTTGTCATTTAAGATGAGAAACGTGTGAGCTTCCTGAACGTTGTAGTTTGTTTGAGCTGAAAAGTGACTGCCCTTACCTGAAACGAAGTCTTGCCTGTAGGAAGACACAGACCTGGGATTTAACCCCATTTCTGAAGGGAAATACACAACACAGTTCTCATCCATGGATCACACTCTGCTTTAGGGCAAGAAGCACGCTCTTGCTTTCTAGAGTCTCTAATGCAGCAGGAAACGTGAGTGTCCTCAGAAGAAAAGAACCATGTTTCCTATACATATGGACCATATCTAGTTCAACTCTGCTTGAAATTGATACAAAGCAATGGTCCTCCAACATCCAATGCATGTCAGTTAATATGAGGAACGTGTGAGCTTCGTGAACAATGTAGTTCGTTTGAGCTGTAAAGCAACTGCCCTTACCTGAAACGAAGTCTTGCTTGTAGCGAGACTCAGAGCCAGGGATTTAACTCCATTTCTGAAGTGAAACACACAACAGAGTTCTCATCCCTTGATCACCCTCTTCTTTAGAACAAGAAGCACACTCTAGCTTTCTACAATCTCTAAGACAGCAGGAAACTTTTGTGTGCTGAGAACAAATGAACGGTGTTTCTTACACATACGGATCCTATCTAGACCAACTCTGCTTGTGAAACTGATACAAACCACTGGTCCTCTAACATCCAATGCTTGTCAGTTAAGATGATGAACGTGTGAACTTCGTGAATGATGTTGTTCTTTTGAGCTGAAAGTGACTGCCCTAACTTGAAACGCAGTCATGCTTGTGGGAAGACTCAGAGCCTGGGATTTAACTCAATTTCTGATGTGAAACACACAACAGAGTTCTCATCCATTGATCACACTCTGCTTTAGAGCAAGAAGCAAGCACTTACTTTCTAGAGTCTCTAATACAGCAGGAAACATGAGTGTGCTGAGAACAAAAGAACGGTGTTTCTTACCCATATGGACCATATCTAGTCCAACTCTGCTACTGAGGCTGATACAAAGCACTGGTACTCTAACATCCAATGCTTGTCAGTTAAGATGAGAAACGTGTGAGGTTCCTGAACGATGTAGTTTGTTTGAGCTGAAAAGTGACTGCCCTTACCTGAAACGAAGTCTTGCTTGTAGGAAGACACAGACCTGGGATTTAACCCCATTTCTGAAGGGAAACACACAACAGAGTTCTCAGCCCTTGATCACCCTCTGTTTTAGAACAAGAAGCACACTCTAGCTTTCTACAATCTCTAAGACAGCAGGAAATTTGTGTGTGCTGAGAAGAAATGAACGGTGTTTCTTATACATACAGACCATATCTAGTCCAACTCTGCTTCTGAAATTGATACAAAGCACTGGTCCTCTAACATCCAATTCTAGTCAGTTAAGATGAAAACGTGTGAGCTTTGTGACCGATGTAATTCGTTTGACCTGAAAAGTGACTGCCCTTACCTGAAACGAAGTCTTTCTTGTAGGAAGACTCAGAGCCTGGGATTTATCTCCATTTCTGAAGTGAAACATACAACACAGTTCTCATCCATTGATCACACTCTGCTTTAGAGCAAGAAGCACACTCTTGCTTTCTAGAGTCTCTAATACAGCAGGAAACATGAGTGTGTTGAGAACAAAGAACGTTGTTTCTTACACAAATGGAACATATCTAGTCCAACTCTGCTTCTGAGACTGATACAAAGCACTGGTCCTCTAACATCCAATGCTTGTCAGTTAAGATGAGAAACGTGTGAGCTTCCTGAACGTTGTAGTTTGTTTGAGCTGAAAAGTGACTGCCCTTACCTGAAACGAAGTCTTGCCTGTAGGAAGACACAGACCTGGGATTTAACCCCATTTCTGAAGGGAAACACACAACACAGTTCTCATCCATGGATCACACTCTGCTTTAGGGCAAGAAGCACGCTCTTGCTTTCTAGAGTCTCTAATGCAGAAGGAAACGTGAGTGTCCTCAGAAGAAAAGAACCATGTTTCCTATACATATGGACCATATCTAGTTCAACTCTGCTTGAAATTGATACAAAGCAATGGTCCTCCAACATCCAATGCTTGTCAGTTAATATGAGGAACGTGTGAGCTTCGTGAACAATGTAGTTCGTTTGAGCTGTAAAGCAACTGCCCTTACCTGAAACGAAGTCTTGCTTGTAGCGAGACTCAGAGCCAGGGATTTAACTCCATTTCTGAAGTGAAACACACAACAGAGTTCTCATCCCTTGATCACCCTCTTCTTTAGAACAAGAAGCACACTCTAGCTTTCTACAATCTCTAAGACAGCAGGAAACTTTTGTGTGCTGAGAACAAATGAACGGTGTTTCTTACACATACGGATCCTATCTAGACCAACTCTGCTTGTGAAACTGATACAAACCACTGGTCCTCTAACATCCAATGCTTGTCAGTTAAGATGATGAACGTGTGAACTTCGTGAATGATGTTGTTCTTTTGAGCTGAAAGTGACTGCCCTAACTTGAAACGCAGTCATGCTTGTGGGAAGACTCAGAGCCTGGGATTTAACTCAATTTCTGATGTGAAACACACAACAGAGTTCTCATCCATTGATCACACTCTGCTTTAGAGCAAGAAGCAAGCACTTACTTTCTAGAGTCTCTAATACAGCAGGAAACATGAGTGTGCTGAGAACAAAAGAACGGTGTTTCTTACCCATATGGACCATATCTAGTCCAACTCTGCTACTGAGGCTGATACAAAGCACTGGTACTCTAACATCCAATGCTTGTCAGTTAAGATGAGAAACGTGTGAGGTTCCTGAACGATGTAGTTTGTTTGAGCTGAAAAGTGACTGCCCTTACCTGAAACGAAGTCTTGCTTGTAGGAAGACACAGACCTGGGATTTAACCCCATTTCTGAAGGGAAACACACAACAGAGTTCTCAGCCCTTGATCACCCTCTGTTTTAGAACAAGAAGCACACTCTAGCTTTCTACAATCTCTAAGACAGCAGGAAATTTGTGTGTGCTGAGAAGAAATGAACGGTGTTTCTTATACATACAGACCATATCTAGTCCAACTCTGCTTCTGAAATTGATACAAAGCACTGGTCCTCTAACATCCAATTCTAGTCAGTTAAGATGAAAACGTGTGAGCTTTGTGACCGATGTAATTCGTTTGACCTGAAAAGTGACTGCCCTTACCTGAAACGAAGTCTTTCTTGTAGGAAGACTCAGAGCCTGGGATTTATCTCCATTTCTGAAGTGAAACATACAACACAGTTCTCATCCATTGATCACACTCTGCTTTAGAGCAAGAAGCACACTCTTGCTTTCTAGAGTCTCTAATACAGCAGGAAACATGAGTGTGTTGAGAACAAAGAACGTTGTTTCTTACACAAATGGAACATATCTAGTCCAACTCTGCTTCTGAGACTGATACAAAGCACTGGTCCTCTAACATCCAATGCTTGTCAGTTAAGATGAGAAACGTGTGAGCTTCGTGAACGATGTAGTATGTTTGAGCTGAAAAGTGACTGCCCTTACCTGAAAATAATTCTTGCTTTTAGAAAGACTCAGAGCCTGGATTTAACAACATTTCTGAAGTGAAACACACAACAGAGTTCTCATCCATGGATCACACTCTGCTTTAGAGCAAGATGCAAGCTCTTGCTTTCTATAGTCTCTAATACAGCAGGAAACTTGTGTGTGCTGAGAACAAATGAACGGTGTTTCCTACACATACGGATCCTATCTAGTCCAACTCTGCTTATGAAACTGATAAAAAGCACTGGTCCTCTAACATCCAATGCTTGTCAGTTAAGATTAGGAACGTGTGAACTTCGTGAATGATGTAGTTCATTTGAGCTGAAAAGTGACTGCCCTAACCTGAAACGAAGTCTTGCTTGTAGGAAGACTCAGAGCCTGGGATTTTACTCCATTTCTGAAGTGAAACACACAGCAGAGTTCTCATCCATTGTTCACACTGTGCTTTAGAACAAGAAGCACACACTTGCTTTCCAGAGTCTGTAATACAGCAGGAAACCTTAGTGTGCTCAGAACAAAAGAACGGTGTTTCCTACACATAAGGACCATATCTAGTCCAACTCTGCTTCTGAAACTGATACAAAGCACTGGTCCTCTAACATCCAATGCTAGTCAGTTAAGATGAAAACGTGTGAGCTTCGTGACCGATGTAATTCGTTTGACCTGAAAAGTGACTGCCCTTACCTGAAACGAAGTTTTGCTTGTAGGAAGACTCAGAGCCTGGGATTTAACTCCATTTCTAAAGTGAAACACACAACACAGTTCTCATCCATTGATCACACTCTGCTTTAGAGCAAGAAGCACGCTCTTGCTTTCTAGAATCTCTAAGACAGCAGGAAGCTTGAGTGTGCTGAGAACAAATGAACAGTGTTTCCTAAACATACGGATCCTATCTAGCCAACTCTGCTTCTGAAACTGATACAAAGCACTGGTCCTCTAACATCCAATGCTTGTCAGTTAAGATGAGGAACGTGTGAGCTTCGTGAACGATGTAGTTCGTTTGAGCTGAAAAGTGACTGCCCTAACCTGAAAGGAAGTCTTGCTTGTAGGAAGACTCAGAGCCTGGGATTTAACTCCATTTCTGAAGTGAAACACACAACAGAGTTCTCATCCATTGTTCACACTCTGCTTTAGCGCAAGAACCACGCTCTTGCTTTCCAGAGTCTGTAATACAGCAGGAAACCTTAGTGTGCTCAGAAAAAAAGAACGGTGTTTCCTACACATAAGGACCATATCTAGTTCAACTCTGCTTCTGAAACTGAAACAAACCACAGGTCCTCCAACATCCAATGTTTGTCAGTGAAGATGAGAAACGTGTGATCTTCGTGAACGATGTAGTTTGTTTGAGCTTCAAAGGGACTGCCCTTACCTGAAAAGAAGTCTTGCTTTTAGTAAGACTCAGAGCCTGGGATTTAACAACATTTCTGAAGGGAAACACACAACAGAGTTCTCATCCATTGTTCACACTCTGCTTTACAGCAAGAAGCACGCTCTTGCTTTCTAGACTCTCTAAGACAGCAGGAAACGTGAGTGTGCTTAGAAGAAAAGAACCGTGTTTCCTATACATATGGACCATATCGAGTTCAACTCTGCTTGAAATTGATGCAAAGCAAAGGTCCTCTAACATCCAATGCTTCTCAGTTAAGATGAGATACATTTGACCTTCGTGAAGGATATAGTTCGATTGAGCTGTAAAGTAAATAGCCTTACCTGTAACGAAGTCTTGCTTGTAGGAAGATTCAGAGCCAGGGATTTAACTACAATTCTGAAGTGAAACACAGAACAGATTTCTCATCCATTGATTACACTCTGCTTTAGAGCAAGAAGCACGCTCTAGCTTTCTAGAGTCTCTAAGAGAGCAGGAAACTTGAGTGTGCTGAGAAAAATGAACGGTGTTTCATACACATACTGATCATATCCAGTCCAACTCTGTTTCTGAAACGGATACAAAGCACTGGTCCTCTAACATCAAATGCTTGGCAGTTAAGATGAGAAACGTGTGAGCTTCCTGAACGATGTAGTTCGTTTGAGATTAAAGTATCTGCCCTTACTTGAAACGAAGTCTTCCTTGTAGGAAGATCAGAGCCTGGGATTTAACTCCATTTCTGAAGTGAAACACACAACAGAGTTCTCATCCATTGATCACACTCTGCTTTAGAGCAAGAAGCACGCTCTTGCTTTCTAGAGTCTCTAATACAGCAGGAAACATGAGTGTGCTGAGAACAAAAGAACGGTGTTTCTTACACAAACGGACTATATCTAGTCCAACTCTGCTTCGGAGACTGATACAAAGCACTGGTCCTCTAACATCCAATGCTTGTCAGTTAAGATGAGAAACGTGCGAGCTTCCTGAACGATGTAGTTCATTTGAGCTGAAAAGTGACTGCCCTTACCTGAAACAAAGTCTTGCTTGTAGGAATATTCAGAGACAAGGATTTAACTCCATTTCTGAAGTGAAACACACAACAGAGTTCTCATCCCTTGATCACCCTCTGCTTTAGAGCAAGAAGCACACTCTAGCTTTCTAGAATCTCTAAGACAGCAGGAAGCTTGAGTGTGCTGAGAACAAAAGAACGGTGTTTCCTACACATACGGACCATATATAGTTCAACTCTGCTTCTGAAACTGAAACAAACCACAGGTCCTCCAACATCCAATGCTTGTCAGTGAAGATGAGAAACATGTGATCTTCATGAACGATGTAGTTTGTTTGAGCTGAAAAGGGACTGCCCTTACCTGAAAAGAAGTCTTGCTTTTAGTAAGACTTAGAGCCTGGGATTTAACTCCATTTCTGAAGTGAAACTCACAACAGACTTCTCATCCATTGATCACACTCTGCTTTTGAGCAAGATGCACGCTCTTGCTTTCTATAGTCTCTAATACAGCAGGAAACTTGTGTGTGCTGAGAACAAAAGAACGGTGTTTCCTATACATATGGACCATATCGAGTTCAACTCTGCTTGAAATTGATGCAAAGCAAAGGTCCTCTAACATCCAATGATTATCAGTTAAGATGAGATACGTGTGATCTTCGTGAACGATATAGTTCGATTGAGTTGTAAAGTAAATGCCCTTACCTGAAACGAAGTCTTGCTTGTAGGAAGATTCAGAGCCAGGGATTTAACTCCATTTCTGAAGTGAAACACACAACAGAGTTCTCATCCATTGATCACACTCTGCTTTAGAGCAAGAAGCACGCTCTAGCTTTCTAGAGTCTCTAAGACAGCAGGAAACTTGAGTGTGCTGAGAACAAATGAACGGTGTTTCGTACACATACTGATCATATCAAGTCCAACTCTGCTTCTGAAACTGATACAAAGCACTGGTCCTCTAACATGAAATACTTGGCAGTTAAGATGAGAAACGTGTGAGCTTCATGAACGATGTATTTCCTTTAAGATTAAAGTATCTGCCCTTACTTGAAACGAAGTCTTCCTTGTAGGAAGACTCAGAGCCTGGGATTTAACTCCATTTCTGAAGTGAAACACACAGCAGAGTTCTCATCCATTGATCACACACTGCTTTAGGGCTAGAAGCAAGCTCTAGCTCTCTAGAGTCTCTAAGACAGCATGAAACGTGAGTGTGCTGTGAAGAAAAGAACGGTGTTTCCTACACATTCGGACCATATCTAGTCCAACTCTGCTTATGAAACTGATACAAATCACTGGTCCTCTAACATCCGATGCTTACCAGTTAAGATGAGAAACGTGTGAGCTTCCTGAACGATGTAGTTCGTTTGACATGAAAAGTGACTGCCCTTCCCTGAAATGCAGTCTTGCTTGTAGGAAGACTCAGAGCCTGGGATTTAACTCCATTTCTGAAGTGAAACACACAACAGAGTTCTCATCCATTGATCACACTCTGCTTTAGAGGAAGATGGACGCTCTTGCTTTATAGAGTCTCTAATACAGCAGGAAACATGAGTGTGCTGAGAACAAAAGAATGGTGTTTCTTACACAAACGGACTATGTCTAGTCCAACTCTGCTTCTGAGACTGATACAAAGCACTGGTCCTCTAACATCCAATGCTTGTCAGTTAAGATGAGAAACGTGTGAGCTTCCTGAACGATGTAGTTCGTTTGAGCTGAAAAGTGACTGCCCTTACCTGAAACGAAGTCTTGCGTGTAGGAAGACTCAGAGCCTGGGATTTAACAACATTTCTGAAGTGAAAAACACAACAGAGTTCTCATCCATTGATCACACTCTGTTTTAGATCAAGAAGCACGCTCTTGCTTTCTAGAGTCTCTAATACAGCAGGAATCATGAGTGTGCTGAGAACAAAAGAATGGTGTTTCTTACACAAACGGACTATGTCTAGTCCAACTCTGCTTCTGAGACTGATACAAAGCACTGGTCCTCTAACATCTAATGCTTGTCAGTTAAGATGAGAAACGTGTGAGCTTCCTGAACGATGTAGTTCGTTTGAGCTGAAAAGTGACTGCCCTTACCTGAAACGAAGTCTTGCTTTTAGTAAGACTCAGAGCCTGGGATTTAACAACATTTCTGAAGGGAAACACACAGCAGAATTCTCATCCATTGTTCACACTCTACTTTACAGCAAGAAGCACGCTCTTGATTTCTAGACTCTCTAAGACGGCAAGACACATGAGTGTGTTGAGAACAAAAGAACGGTATTTCCTACACCTACGGACCATATCTAGTCCAACTCTGCTTCTGAAATTGAAACAAACCACAGGCCCTCTAACATCCAATGCTTGTCAGTAAAGATGAGCAACGTGCGAGCTCCCTGAACGATTTAGTTCGTTTGAGCTGAAAAGTGACTGCCCTTACCTGAAACGAAGTCTTGCTTGTAGGAAGACTCAGAGCCTAGGATTTAACTCCATTTCTGAAGTGAAACACACAACAGAGTTCTCATCCCTTGATCACCCTCTGCTTTAGAGCAAGAAGCACACTCTAGCTTTCTAGAATCTCTAAGACAGCAGGAAACTTGTGTGTGCTGAGAAGAAATGAACGGTGTTTCCTACACATACAGATCATATCTAGTCCAACTCTGCTTCTGAAACTGATACAAAGCACTTGTCCTCTAACATCCAATGCTTGTCAGTTAAGATGAGGAACGTGTGAAATTCCTGAACGATGTTGTTCATTTGAGATGAAAAGTGACTGCCATTACCTGAAATGAAGTCCTGCTTGTAGGAAGACTCAGAGCCTGGGATTTAACAACATTTCTGAAATGAAACACACAGCAGAGTTCTCATCCATTGTTCACACTCTGCTATACAGCAAGAAGCACGCTCTAGCTTTCTAGATTCTCCAAAACAGCAGGAAATATGAGTGTGATGAGAACAAAAAAACGGTGTTTCGTACCCATACAGACCATATCTTGTCCAACTCTGCTTCTGAAATTGAAACAAACCACTGGTCCTCTTACATCAAATGCTTGGCAGTTAAAATGAGAAATGTGTGAGCTTCGTGAACGATGTATTTCGTTTGAGATTAAAGTATCTGCCCTTACTTGAAACGAAGTCTTGCTTGTAGGAAGACTCAGAGCCTAGGATTTAACTCCATTTCTGAAGTGAAACACACAGCAGAGTTCTCATCCATTGATCACACTCCGCTTTAGGGGAAGAAGCAAGCTCTAGCTCTCTAGAGTCTCTAAGACAGCATGAAACGTGAGTGTGCTGAGAAGAAAAGAACGGTGTTTCCTACACATACGGACCATATCTAGTCCAACTCTGCTTATGAAAATGATAGAAATCACTGGTCCTCTAACATCCGATGATTGCCAGTTAAGATGAGAAACGTGTGAGCTTCCTGAACGATGTAGTTCGTTTGAGATGAAAAGTGACTGCCCTTCCCTGAAACGAAGTCTTGCTTGTAGGAAGACTCAGAGCCTGGGATTTAACAACATTTCAGAAGTGAAACACACAACAGAGTTCTCATCCATTGATCACACTCTGCTTTAGAGCAAAAAGCACGCTCTTGCTTTCTAGAATCTCTAAGACAGCAGGAAACATGAGTGTGATGAGAACAAAAGAACGGTGTTTCCTACCCATACGGACAATAACTTGTCCAACTCTGCTTCTGAAATTGAAACAAACCACTGGTCCTCTAACATCCAATGCTTGTCAGTTAAGATGAGAAATGTGTGATCTTCGTGAACGATGTAGTTCTTTTGAACTGTAAAGTAACTTCCATTACCTGAAACGAAGTCTTGCTTAGAGGAAGACTCAGAGCCTGGGATTTAACTCCATTTCTGAAGTGAAACACACAGCACAGTTCTCATCCATTGATCACCCTCTGCTTTAGGGCAAGAAGCAAGCTCTTGCTCTCTAGAGTCTCTAAGACAGCATCAAACGTGAGTGTGCTGTGAAGAAACGAACGGTGTTTCCTACACATATGGACCATATCTAGTCCAACTCTGCTTATGGAACTGATACAAATCACTGGTCCTCAAACATCCGATGCTTGCCAGTTAAGATGAGAAACGTGTGAGCTTCCTGAACGATGTAGTTCGTTTGAGCTGAAAAGTGACTGCCCTTACCTGAAACGAAGTCTTGCTTTTAGTAAGACTCAGAGCCTGGGATTTAACAACATTTCTGAAGGGAAACACACAGCAGAATTCTCATCCATTGTTCACACTCTACTTTACAGCAAGAAGCACGCTCTTGATTTCTAGACTCTCTAAGACGGCAAGACACATGAGTGTGTTGAGAACAAAAGAACGGTATTTCCTACACCTACGGACCATATCTAGTCCAACTCTGCTTCTGAAATTGAAACAAACCACTGGTCCTCTAACATCCAATGCTAGTCTGTTAAGATGAACATGTGTGCTTCGTGACCGATGTAATTCCTTTGACCTGATAAGTGACTGCCCTTACCTGAAACGAAGTCTTTCTTGTAGGAAGACTCAGAGCCTAGGATTTAACTCCATTTCTGAAGTGAAACACACAACAGAGTTCTCATCCCTTGATCACCCTCTGCTTTAGAGCAAGAAGCACACTCTAGCTTTCTAGAATCTCTAAGACAGCAGGAAACTTGTGTGTGCTGAGAAGAAATGAACGGTGTTTCCTACACATACAGATCATATCTAGTCCAACTCTGCTTCTGAAACTGATACAAAGCACTTGTCCTCTAACATCCAATGCTTGTCAGTTAAGATGAGGAACGTGTGAAATTCCTGAACGATGTTGTTCATTTGAGATGAAAAGTGACTGCCATTACCTGAAATGAAGTCCTGCTTGTAGGAAGACTCAGAGCCTGGGATTTAACATCATTTCTGAAGTGAAACACACAACAGAGTTCTCATCCATTGATCACACTCTGCTTTAGAGCAAGAAGCACGCTCTTCCTTTCTAGAGTCTCAAAGACAGCAAGAACATGAGTGTGATGAGAACAAAAGAACGGTGTTTCCTACCCATTCGGACCATATCTTGTCCAACTCTGCTTCTGAAATTGAAACAAACCACTGGTCCTCTAACATCCAATGCTAGTCAGTTAAGATGAAAACGTGTGAGCTTCGTGACCGATGTAATTCGTTTGACCTGATAAGTGACTGCCCTTACCTGAAACGAAGTCTTTCTTGTAGGAAGACTCAGAGCCTGGGATTTAACTCCATTTCTGAAGTGAAACACACAACAGAGTTCTCATCCATTGATCACACTCTGCTTTAGAGCAAGAAGCACGCACTTGCTTTCTAGAGTCTCAAATACAGCAAGAAACATGAGTGTGCTGAGAACAAAAGAACGGTGTTTCTTACACAAACGGACTATATCTAGTCCAACTCTGCTTCTGAGACTGATACAAAGCACTGGTCCTCTAACATCCAATGCTTGTCAGTTAAGATGAGAAACGTGTGAGCTTCCTGAACGATGTAGTTCGTTTGAGCTGAAAAGTGACTGCCCTTACCTGAAACGAAGTCTTGCGTGTAGGAAGACTCAGAGCCTGGGATTTAAAAACATTTCTGAAGTGAAAAACACAACAGAGTTCTCATCCATTGATCACACTCTGTTTTAGATAAAGAAGCACGCTCTTGCTTTCTAGAGTCTCTAATACAGCAGGAAACATGAGTGTGGTGAGAACAAAAGAATGGTGTTTCTTACACAAACGGACTGTCTAGTCCAACTCTGCTTCTGAGACTGATACAAAGCACTGGTCCTCTAACATCCAATGCTTGTCAGTTAAGATGAGAAACGTGTGAGCTTCCTGAACGATGTAGTTCGTTTGAGCTGAAAAGTGACTGCCCTTACCTGAAACGAAGTCTTGCTTTTAGTAAGACTCAGAGCCTGGGATTTAACAACATTTCTGAAGGGAAACACACAGCAGAATTCTCATCCATTGTTCACACTCTACTTTAAAGCAAGAAGCACGCTCTTGATTTCTAGACTCTCTAAGACGGCAAGACACATGAGTGTGTTGAGAACAAAAGAACGGTATTTCCTACACCTACGGACCATATCTAGTCCAACTCTGCTTCTGAAATTGAAAAAAACCACAGGCCCTCTAACATCCAATGCTTGTCAGTAAAGATGAGCAACGTGCGAGCTCCCTGAACGATTTAGTTCGTTTGAGCTGAAAAGTGAGTGCCCTTACCTGAAACGAAGTCTTGCTTGTAGGAAGACTCAGAGCCTAGGATTTAACTCCATTTCTGAAGTGAAACACACAACAGAGTTCTCATCCCTTGATCACCCTCTGCTTTAGAGCAAGAAGCACACTCTAGCTTTCTAGAATCTCTAAGACAGCAGGAAACTTGTGTGTGCTGAGAAGAAATGAACGGTGTTTCCTACACATACAGATCATATCTAGTCCAACTCTGCTTCTGAAACTGATACAAAGCACTTGTCCTCTAACATCCAATGCTTGTCAGTTAAGATGAGGAACGTGTGAAATTCCTGAACGATGTTGTTCATTTGAGATGAAAAGTGACTGCCATTACCTGAAATGAAGTCCTGCTTGTAGGAAGACTCAGAGCCTGGGATTTAACAACATTTCTGAAATGAAACACACAGCAGAGTTCTCATCCATTGTTCACACTCTGCTATACAGCAAGAAGCACGCTCTAGCTTTCTAGATTCTCCAAAACAGCAGGAAATATGAGTGTGATGAGAACAAAAAAACGGTGTTTCGTACCCATACAGACCATATCTTGTCCAACTCTGCTTCTGAAATTGAAACAAACCACTGGTCCTCTTACATCAAATGCTTGGCAGTTAAAATGAGAAATGTGTGAGCTTCGTGAACGATGTATTTCGTTTGAGATTAAAGTATCTGCCCTTACTTGAAACGAAGTCTTGCTTGTAGGAAGACTCAGAGCCTAGGATTTAACTCCATTTCTGAAGTGAAACACACAGCAGAGTTCTCATCCATTGATCACACTCCGCTTTAGGGGAAGAAGCAAGCTCTAGCTCTCTAGAGTCTCTAAGACAGCATGAAACGTGAGTGTGCTGAGAAGAAAAGAACGGTGTTTCCTACACATACGGACCATATCTAGTCCAACTCTGCTTATGAAAATGATAGAAATCACTGGTCCTCTAACATCCGATGATTGCCAGTTAAGATGAGAAACGTGTGAGCTTCCTGAACGATGTAGTTCGTTTGAGATGAAAAGTGACTGCCCTTCCCTGAAACGAAGTCTTGCTTGTAGGAAGACTCAGAGCCTGGGATTTAACAACATTTCAGAAGTGAAACACACAACAGAGTTCTCATCCATTGATCACACTCTGCTTTAGAGCAAAAAGCACGCTCTTGCTTTCTAGAATCTCTAAGACAGCAGGAAACATGAGTGTGATGAGAACAAAAGAACGGTGTTTCCTACCCATACGGACAATAACTTGTCCAACTCTGCTTCTGAAATTGAAACAAACCACTGGTCCTCTAACATCCAATGCTTGTCAGTTAAGATGAGAAATGTGTGATCTTCGTGAACGATGTAGTTCTTTTGAACTGTAAAGTAACTTCCATTACCTGAAACGAAGTCTTGCTTAGAGGAAGACTCAGAGCCTGGGATTTAACTCCATTTCTGAAGTGAAACACACAGCACAGTTCTCATCCATTGATCACCCTCTGCTTTAGGGCAAGAAGCAAGCTCTTGCTCTCTAGAGTCTCTAAGACAGCATCAAACGTGAGTGTGCTGTGAAGAAACGAACGGTGTTTCCTACACATATGGACCATATCTAGTCCAACTCTGCTTATGGAACTGATACAAATCACTGGTCCTCAAACATCCGATGCTTGCCAGTTAAGATGAGAAACGTGTGAGCTTCCTGAACGATGTAGTTCGTTTGAGCTGAAAAGTGACTGCCCTTACCTGAAACGAAGTCTTGCTTTTAGTAAGACTCAGAGCCTGGGATTTAACAACATTTCTGAAGGGAAACACACAGCAGAATTCTCATCCATTGTTCACACTCTACTTTACAGCAAGAAGCACGCTCTTGATTTCTAGACTCTCTAAGACGGCAAGACACATGAGTGTGTTGAGAACAAAAGAACGGTATTTCCTACACCTACGGACCATATCTAGTCCAACTCTGCTTCTGAAATTGAAACAAACCACTGGTCCTCTAACATCCAATGCTAGTCTGTTAAGATGAACATGTGTGCTTCGTGACCGATGTAATTCCTTTGACCTGATAAGTGACTGCCCTTACCTGAAACGAAGTCTTTCTTGTAGGAAGACTCAGAGCCAGGGATTTAACTCCATTTCTGAAGTGAAACACACAACAGAGTTCTCATCCCTTGATCACCCTCTGCTTGAGAGCAAGAAGCACACTCTAGCTTTCTAGAATCTCTAAGACAGCAGGAAACTTGAGTGTGCTGAGAAGAAATGAACGGTGTTTCCTATACATATGGACCATATCGAGTTCAACTCTGCTTGAAATTGATGCAAAGCAAAGGTCCTCTAACATCAAATGCTTGTCAGTTAAGATGAGATACGTTTGAGCTTCTTGAAGGATATAGTTCGATTGAGCTGTAAAGTAAATGCCCTTACCTGAAACGAAGTCTTGTTTGTAGGAAGATTCAGAGATAGTGATTTAACTCCATTTCTGAAGTGAAACACACAACAGAGTTCTCATCCTTTGATCACACTCTGCTTTAGAGCAAGAAGCACGCTCTAGCTTTCTAGATTCTCTAAGACAGCAGGAAACTTGAGTGTGCTGAGAACAAATGAACGGTGTTTCGTACACATACTGGTCATATCCAGTCCAACTCTGCTTCTGAAACTGATACAAAGCCCTGGTCCTCTAACATCAAATGCTTGGCAGTTAAGATGGGAAACATGTGAGCTTCGTGAACGATGTATTTTGTTTGAGATTAAAGTATCTGCCCTTACTTGAAACGAAGTCTTCCTTGTAGAAAGACTCAGAGCCTGGGATTTAACTCCATTTCTGAAGTGAAACACACAGCAGAGTTCTCTTCCATTGATCACACTCTGCTTTAGGGCAAGAAGCAAGCTCTAGCTCTCTAGAGTCTCTAAGACAGCATGAAACGTGAGTGTGCTGAGAAGAAAAGAACGGTGTTTCCTACACATATAGACCATATCTAGTCCAACTCTGCTTATGAAGCAGATACAAATCACTGGTCCTCTAACATCCGATGCTTGCCAGTTAAGATGAGAAACGTGTGAGCTTCCTGAACGATGTAGTTCGTTTGAGATGAAAAGTGACTGCCCCTCCCTGAAACGAAGTCTTGCTTGTAGGCAGACTCAGAGCCTGGGATTTAACAACATTTCTGAAGTGAAACACACAACAGAGTTCTCATCCATTGATCACACTCTGCTTTAGAGCAAGAAGCACGCTCTTGCTTTCTAGAGTCTGTAAGACAGCAGGAAACCTGAGTGTGCTGAGAACAAAAGAACGGTGTTTCTTACACTTACGGACCATATCTAGTACAACTCTGCTTCTGAAACTGATACAAAGCACTGGTCCTCTACATCCAATGCTTGTCAGTTAAGATGAGAAACGTGTGAGGTTCCTGAACGATGTATTTTGTGTGAGCTAAAAAGTGACTGCCCTTACCTGAAACGAAGTCTTGCTTGTAGGAAGACAGAGACCTGGGATTTAACTCCATTTCTGAAGGGAAACACACAACACAGTTCCCATCCATGGATCACACTCTGCTTTAGAGCAAGAAGCACACTCTTGTTTTCTAGAGTCTCTAAGGCAGCAGGTAATGTGAGTGTTGCAGAAGAAAAGAACCATGTTTCCTATACATACAGACCATATCTAGTTCAACTCTGCTTGAAATTGATACAAAGCAAAGGTCCTCCAACATCCAATGCTTGCCAGTTAAGATGAGAAACGTGTGAGCTTCCTGAACGATGTAGTTGGTTTGAGGTGAAAAGTGACTGCCCTTACCTGAAACGAAGTCTTGCTTGTAGGAAGACTCAGAGCCAGGGATTTACCTCCATTTCTGAAGTGAACCACACAACAGAGTTCTCATCCCTTGATCACCCTCTGCTTTAAAACAAGAAGCACACTCTAGCTTTCTAGAATCTCTAAGACAGCAGGAAACTTGTGTGTGCTGAGAACAAATGAACGGTGTTTCCTACACATACGGATCCTATATAGTCCAACTCTGCTTCTGAAACTGATAAAAAGCACTGGTCCTCTAACATGCAATGCTTGTCAGTTAAGATGAGAAACGTGTGAGCTTCCTGAATGATGTAGTTCATTTTTGCTGAAAAGTGACTGCCCTTTCCTGAAACGAAGTCTTTCTTGTAGGAAGACTCAGAGCCTGGGATTTAACTCCATTTCTGAAATGAAACACACAACACAGTTCTCATCCATGGATCACACTCTGCTTTAGAGCAAGAAGCACACTCTAGCTTTCTAGAATCTCTAAGACAGCAGGAAACTTGTGTGTGCTGAGAACAAATGAACGGTGTTTCCTACACATACGGATCCTATCTAGTCCAACTCTGCTTCTGAAACTGATACAAAGCACTAGTCCTCTAACGTCCAATGCTTGTCAGTTAAGATGAGGAACGTGTGAATTCGTGAATGATGTAGTTCGTTTGAGCTGAAAAGTGACTGTATTAACCTGAAACAAAGTCTTGCTTGTAGGAAGACTCACAGCCTGGGATTTTACTCCATTTCTGAAGTGAAACACACTGTAGAGTTCTCATCCATTGTTCACACTGTGCTTTAGAGCAAGAAGCACGCTCTTGCTCTCTAGAATCTCTAATACAGCAGGAAACGTGAGTGTGCTCAGAAGAAAAGAACCGTGTTTCCTATACATATGGACCATATCCAGTTCAACTCTGCTTGAAATTGATGCAAAGCAAAGGTCCTCTAACATCCAATGCTTCTCAGTTAAGATGAGATACGTGTGAGCTTCGTGAACGATATATTTTGATTGAGCTGTAAAGTAAATGCCCTTACCTGAAACGAAGTCTTGCTTTTAGAAAGATTCAAAGCCAGGGATTTAACTCCATTTCTGAAGTGAAACACACAGCATAGTTCTCATCCATTGATCACACTCTGCTTTAGAGCAAGAAGCACGCTCTTGCTTTCTAGAGTATCTAAGACAGCAGGAAACATGAGTGTGATGAGAACAAAAGAACGGTGTTTCCTACCCATTCGGACCATATCTTGTCCAACTCTGCTTCTGAAATTGAAACAAACCACTGGTCCTCTAACATCCAATGCTATTCAGTTAAGATGAACACGTGTGAGTTTCGTGACCGATGTAATTCGTTTGACCTGATAAGTGACTGCCCTTAACTGAAAAGAAGTCTTTCTTGTAGGAAGACTCAGAGCCTGGGATTTAACTCCATTTCTGAAGTGAAACACACAACAGAGTTCTCATCCATTGTTCACACTCTGGTTTAGAACAAGAAGCACGCTCTTGCTTTCTAGAGTCTCTAATACAGCAGGAAACATGAGTGTGCTGAGAACAAAAGAACGGTGTTTCTTACACAAACGGACTATATCTAGTCCAACTCTGCTTCTGAGACTGATACAAAGCACTAGTCTTCTAACATCCAATGCTTGTCAGTTAAGATGAGAAACGTGTGAGCTTCCTGAACGATGTAGTTCGTTTGAGCTGAAAAGTGACTGCCCTTACCTGAAATGTAGTCTTGATGGTAGGAAGACTCAGAGGCAAGGATTTAACTCAATTTCTGAAGTGAAACACACAACAGAGTTCTCATCCCTTGATCACCCTCTGCTTTAGAGCAAGAAGCACACTCTAGCTTTCTAGATTCTCTAAGACAGCGGGAAACTTGAGTGTGCTGAGAAGAAATGGACGGTGTTTCCTATACATATGGACCATATCGAGTTCAACTCTGCTTGAAATTGATGCAAAGCAAAGGTCCTCTAACATCCAATGCTTCTCAGTTAAGATGAGATACATTTGACCTTCGTGAAGGATATAGTTCGATTGAGCTGTAAAGTAAATGCCCTTACCTGTAACGAAGTCTTGCTTGTAGGAAGATTCAGAGCCAGGGATTTAACTCCATTTCTGAAGTGAAACACACAACAGAGTTCTCATCCATTGATCACACTCTGCTTTAGAGCAAGAAGCAAGCTCTTGCTTTCTAGAGTCTCTAATACAGCAGGAAACCTGAGTGTGCTGAGAACAAAAGAACGGTGTTTCTTACAGATACGGACCATATCTAGTCCAACTCTGCTTCTGAAACTGATACAAAGCACTGGTCCTCTAACATCCAATGCTTGTCAGTTAAGATGAGAAATGTGTGAGGTTCCTGAATGATGTAGTTTGTGTGAGCTAAAAAGTGACTGCCCTTACCTGTAACGAAGTTTTGCTTGTAGGAAGACTCAGAGCCTGGGATTTAACTCCATTTCTGAAGTGAAACACACAACACAGTTCTCATCCATTGATCACACTCTGCTTTAGAGCAAGAAGCACGCTCTTGCTTTCTAGAATCTCTAAGACAGCAGGAAGCTTGAGCGTGCTGAGAACAAATGAACAGTGTTTCCTAAACATACGGATCCTATCTAGCCAACTCTGCTTCTGAAACTGATACAAAGCACTGGTCCTCTAACATCCAATGCTTGTCAGTTAAGATGAGGAACGTGTGAGCTTCGTGAACGATGTAGTTCGTTTGAGCTGAAAAGTGACTGCCCTAACCTGAAATAAAGTCTTGCTTATAGGAAGACTCAGAGCCTGGGATTTAACTCCATTTCTGAAGTGAAACACACAGCAGAGTTCTCATCCATTGTTCACACTCTGCTTTACAGCAAGAAGCTCGCTCCTGCTTTCTAGACTCTCTAAGACAGCAGGAAACATGAGTGTGATGAGAACAAAAGAACGGTGTTTCCTACACATACGGACCATATCTAGTCCAACTCTGCTTCTGAAATTGAAACAAACCACAGGTCCTCTAACATCCAATGCTTGTCAGTTAAGATGAGAAACGTGTGAGTTTCGTGAACGATGTAGTTCGTTTGAGCTGTAAAGTAACTTCCCTTACCTGAAACGAAGTCTTTCTTATAGGAAGACTCAGAACCTGGGATTTAACTCCATTTCTGAAGTGAAACACACAACAGAGTTCTCATCCATTGATCACACTCTGCTTTAGAGCAAGAAGCAAGCTCTTGCTTTCTAGAGTCTCTAATACAGCAGGAAACATGAGTGTGCTGAGAACAAAAGAACGGTGTTTCTTACTCATACGGACCATATCTAGTCCAACTCTACTTCTGAAACTGATACAAAGCACTGGTCCTCTAACATCCAATGCTTGTCAGTTAAGAAGAGAAATGTGTGAGGTTCCTGAACGATGTAGTTTGTATGAGCTAAAAAGTGACTGCCCTTACCTGAAACGAAGTCTTGCTTGTAGGAAGACTCAGAACCTGGGATTTAACACCATTTCTGAAGTGAAACACACAACAGAGTTCTCATCCATTGATCACACTCTGCTTTAGAGCAAGAAGCATGCTCTTACTTTCTAGAATCTCTAAGACAGCAGGAAGCTCGAGTGTGCTGAGAACAAATGAACAGTGTTTCCTAAACATACGGATCCTATCTAGCCAACTCTGCTTCTGAAACTGATACAAAGCACTGGTCCTCTAACATCCAATGCTTGTCAGTTAAGATGAGGAACGTGTGAGCTTCGTGAACGATGTAGTTCGTTTGAGCTGAAAAGTGACTGCCCTAACCTGAAACGAAGTCTTGCTTGTAGGAAGACTCAGAGCCTGAGATTTAACTCCATTTCTGAAGTGAAACACACAACAGAGTTCTCATCCATTGTTCACACTCTGCTTTACAGCAAGAACCACGCTCTTGCTTTCCAGAGTCTGTAATACAGCAGGAAACCTTAGTGTGCTCAGAAAAAAAGAACGGTGTTTCCTAGACATAAGGACCATATCTAGTCCAACTCTGCTTCTGAAATTGAAACAAACCACAGGTCCTCTAACATCAAATGCTTCTCAGTTAAGATGAGAAACGTGTGAGTTTCGTGAACGATGTAGTTCGTTTGAGCTGTAAAGTAACTTCCCTTACCTGAAACGAAGTCTTGCTTGTAGGAAGACTCAGAGCCTGGGATTTAACTCCATTTCTGAAGTGAAACACACAACACAGTTCTCATCCATTGATCACACTCTGCTTTAGAGCAAGAAGCATGCTCTTGCTTTCTAGAATCTCTAAGACAGCAGGAAGCTTGAGTGTGCTGAGAACAAATGAACAGTGTTTCCTAAACATACGGATCCTATCTAGCCAACTCTGCTTCTGAAACTGATACAAAGCACTGGTCCTCTAACATCCAATGCTTGTCAGTTAAGATGAGGAACGTGTGAGCTTCGTGAATGATGTAGTTCGTTTGAGCTGAAAAGTGACTGCCCTAACCTGAAACGAAGTCTTGCTTGTAGGAAGACTCAGATCCTGGGATTTAACTCCATTTCTGAAGTGAAACACACAACAGAGTTCTCATCCATTGTTCACACTCTGCTTTAGAGCAAGAACCACGCTCTTGCTTTCCAGAGTCTGTAATACAGCAGGAAACCTTAGTGTGCTCAGAAAAAAAGAACGGTGTTTCCTACACATAAGGACCATATCTAGTTCAACTCTGCTTCTGAAACTGAAACAAACCACAGGTCCTCCAACATCCAATGTTTGTCAGTGAAGATGAGAAACGTGTGATTTCCGTGAACGATGTAGTTTGTTTGAGCTGAAAAGGGACTGCCCTTACCTGAAAAGAAGTCTTGCTTTTAGTAAGACTCAGAGCCTGGGATTTAACAACATTTCTGAAGGGAAACACACAGCAGAGTTCTCATCCATTGTTCACACTCTGCTTTACAGCAAGAAGCACGCTCTTGCTTTCCAGACTCTCTAAGACAGCAGGAAACATGAGTGTGATGAGAACAAAAGAACGGTGTTTCCTACACATACGGACCATATCTAGTCCAACTCTGCTTCTGAAATTGAAACAAACCACAGGTCCTCTAACATGCAATGCTTGTCAGTTAAGATGAGAAACGTGTGAGTTTCGTGAACGATGTAGTTCGTTTGAGCTGTAAAGTAACTTCCCTTACCTGAAACGAAGTCTTGCTTATAGGAAGACTCAGAGCCTGGGATTTAACTCCATTTCTGAAGTGAAACACACAACACAGTTCTCATCCATTGATCACACTCTGCTTTAGAGCAAGAAGCAAGCTCTTGCTTTCTATAGTCTCTAATACAGCAGGAAACCTGAGTGTGCTGAGAACAAAAGAACGGTGTTTCTTACACATACGGACCATATCTAATCCAACTCTGCTTCTGAAACTGATACAAAGCACTGGTCCTCTAACATCCAATGCTTGTCAGTTAAGATGAGAAATGTGTGAGGTTCCTGAACGATGTAGTTTGTGTGAGCTAAAAAGTGACTGCCCTTACCTGAAACGAAGTCTTGCTTGTAGGAAGACTCAGACCCTGGGATTTAACTCCATTTCTGATGTGAAACACACAACACAGTTCTCATCCATTGATCACACTCTGCTTTAGAGCAAGAAGCACGCTCTTGCTTTCTAGAATCTCTAAGACAGCAGGAAGCTTGAGTGTGCTGAGAACAAATGAACAGTGTTTCCTAAACATACGGATCCTATCTAGCCAACTCTGCTTCTGAAACTGATACAAAGCACTGGTCCTCTAACATCCAATGCTTGTCAGTTAAGATGAGGAACGTGTGAGCTTCATGAACGATGTAGTTCGTTTGAGCTGAAAAGTGACTGCCCTAACCTGAAACGAAGTCTTGCTTATAGGAAGACTCAGAGCCTGGGAATTAACATCCATTTCTGAACTGAAACACACAACAGAGTTCTCATCCATTGTTCACACTCTGCTTTAGAGCAAGAACCACGCTCTTGCTTTCCAGAGTCTGTAATACAGCAGGAAACCTTAGTGTGCTCAGAAAAAAAGAACGGTGTTTTCTACACATAAGGACCATATCTAGTTCAACTCTGCTTCTGAAACTGAAACAAACCACAGGTCCTCCAACATCCAATGTTTGTCAGTGAAGATGAGAAACGTGTGATCTTCGTGAACGATGTAGTTTTTTTGAGCTGAAAAGGGACTGCCCTTACCTGAAAAGAAGTCTTGCTTTTAGTAAGACTCAGAGCCTGGGATTTAACAACATTTCTGAAGGGAAACACACAGCAGAGTTCTCATCCATTGTTCACACTCTGCTTTACAGCAAGAAGCACGCTCCTGCTTTCTAGACTCTCTAAGACAGCAGGAAACATGAGTGTGATGAGAACAAAAGAACGGTGTTTCCTACACATACGGACCATATCTAGTCCAACTCTGCTTCTGAAATTGAAACAAACCACAGGTCCTCTAACATCCAATGCTTGTCAGTTAAGATGAGAAACGTGTGAGTTTCGTGAACGATGTAGTTCGTTTGAGCTGTAAAGAAACTTCCCTTACCTGAAACGAAGTCTTTCTTATAGGAAGACTCAGAGCCTGGGATTTAACTCCATTTCTGAAGTGAAACACACAACAGAGTTCTCATCCATTGATCACACTCTGCTTTAGAGCAAGAAGCAAGCTCTTGCTTTCTAGAGTCTCTAATACAGCAGGAAACATGAGTGTGCTGAGAAAAAAAGACCGGTGTTTCTTACACATACTGACCATATCTAGTCCAACTCTACTTCTGAAACTGATACAAAGCACTGGTCCTCTAACATCCAATGCTTGTCAGTTAAGATGAGGAACGTGTGAGCTTCGTGAACAATGTAGTTCATTTGAGCTGAAAAGTGACTGCCCTAACCTGAAAGGAAGTCTTGCTTGTAGGAAGACTCAGAGCCTAGGATTTAACTCCATTTCTGAAGTGAAACACACAACAGAGTTCTCATCCATTGTTCACACTCTGCTTTAGAGCAAGAACTACACTCTTGCTTTCCAGAGTCTGTAAAACAGCAGGAAATCTTACTGTGCTCAGAAAAAAAGAACAGTGTTTCCTACACATAAGGACCATATCTAGTTCAACTCTGCTTCTGAAACTGAAACAAACCACAGGTCCTCCAACATCCAATGTTTGTCAGTGAAGATGAGAAAAGTGTGATCTTCGTGAACGATGTAGTTTGTTTGAGCTGAAAAGTGATTGCCCTTAACTGAAAAGAAGTCTTGCTTTTAGTAAGACTCAGAGCCTGGGATTTAACAAAATTTCTGAAGGGAAACATACAGCAGAGTTCTCATCCATTGTTCACACTCTGCTTTACAGCAAGAAGCACGCTCTTGCTTTCTAGACTCTCTAAGACAGCAGGAAACATGAGTGTGATGAGAACAAAAGAACGGTGTTTCCTACACATACGGACCATATCTAGTCCAACTCCGCTTCTGAAATTGAAACAAACCACAGGTCCTCTAACATCCAATGCTTGTCAGTTAAGATGAGAAACGTGTGAGTTTCGTGAACGATGTAGTTCGTTTGAGCTGTAAAGAAACTTCCCTTACCTGAAACGAAGTCTTGCTTATAGGAAGACTCAGAGCCTGGGATTTAACTCCATTTCTGAAGTGAAACACACAACAGAGTTCTCATCCATTGATCACACTCTGCTTTAGAGCAAGATGCACGCTCTTGCTTTCTATAGTCTGTAATACAGCAGGAAACTTGTGTGTGCTGAGAACAAATGAACGGTGTTTCCTACACATACGGATCCTATCTAGTCCAACTCTGCTTCTGAAACTGATACAAAGCACTGGTCCTCTAACATCCAATGCTTGTCAGTTAAGATGAGGAACGTGTGAACTTCGTGAATGATGTAGTTCCTTTGAGCTGAAATGTGACTGCCCTAACCTGAAACGAAGTCTTGCTTGTAGGAAGACTCAGAGCCTGGGATTTTACTCCATTTCTGAAGTGAAACACACAGCAGAGTTCTCATCCATTGTTCACACTGTGCTTTAGAGCAAGAAGCACGCTCTTGCTCTCTAGAATCTCTAATACAGCAGGAAACGTGAGTGTGCTCAGAAGAAAAGAACCGGGTTTCCTAAACATATGGACCATATCGAGTTCAACTCTGCTTGAAATTGATGCAAAGCAAAGGTCCTCTAACATCCAATGCTTCTCAGTTAAGATGAAATACATTTGACCTTCGTGAAGGATATAGTTCGATTGAGCTGTAAAGTAACTTCCCTTACCTGAAACGAAGTCTTGCTTATAGGAAGACTCAGAGCCTGGGATTTAACTCCATTTCTGAAGTGAAACACACAACACAGTTCTCATCCATTGATCACACTCTGCTTTAGAGCAAGAAGCAAGCTCTTGCTTTCTATAGTCTCTAATACAGCAGGAAACCTGAGTGTGCTGAGAACAAAAGAACGGTGTTTCTTACACATACGGACCATATCTAGTCCAACTCTGCTTCTGAAACTGATACAAAGCACTGGTCCTCTAACATCCAATGCTTGTCAGTTAAGATGAGAAATGTGTGAGGTTCCTGAACGATGTAGTTTGTGTGAGCTAAAAAGTGACTGCCCTTACCTGAAACGAAGTCTTGCTTGTAGGAAGACTCAGAGCCTGGGATTTAACTCTATTTCTGAAGTGAAACACACAACACAGTTCTCATCCATTGATCACACTCTGCTTTAGAGCAAGAAGCACGCTCTTGCTTTCTAGAATCTCTAAGACAGCAGGAAGCTTGAGTGTGCTGAGAACAAATGAACAGTGTTTCCTAAACATCTGGATCCTATCTAGCCAACTCTGATTCTGAAACTGATACAAAGCACTGGTCCTCTAACATCCAATGCTTGTCAGTTAAGATGAGGAACGTGTGAGCTTCGTGAACAATGTAGTTCATTTGAGCTGAAAAGTGACTGCCCTAACCTGAAACGAAGTCTTGCTTGTAGGAAGACTCAGAGCCTGGGATTTAACTCCATTTCTGAAGTGAAACACACAACAGAGTTCTCATCCATTGTTCACACTCTGCTTTAAAGCAAGAACTACACTCTTGCTTTCCAGAGTCTGTAAAACAGCAGGAAACCTTAGTGTGCTCAGAAAAAAAGAACGGTGTTTCCTACACATAAGGACCATATCTAGTTCAACTCTGCTTCTGAAACTGAAACAAACCACAGGTCCTCCAACATCCAATGTTTGTCAGTGAAGATGAGAAAAGTGTGATCTTCGTGAACGATGTAGTTTGTTTGAGCTGAAAAGTGATTGCCCTTAACTGAAAATAAGTCTTGCTTTTTCTAAGACTCAGAGCCTGGGATTTAACAAAACTTCTGAAGGGAAACATACAGCAGAGTTCTCATCCATTGTTCACACTCTGCTTTACAGCAAGAAGCACGCTCTTGCTTTCTAGAATCTCTAAGACAGCAGGAAGCTTGAGTGTGCTGAGAACAAATGAACAGTGTTTCCTAAACATACGGATCCTATCTAGCCAACTCTGCTTCTGAAACTGATACAGAGCACTGGTCCTCTAACATCCAATGCTTGTCAGTTAAGATGAGGAACGTGTGAGCTTCGTGAACAATGTAGGACGTTTGAGCTGAAAAGTGACTGCCCTAACCTGAAACGAAGTCTTGCTTGTAGGAAGACTCAGAGCCTGGGATTTTACTCCATTTCTGAAGTGAAACACACAGCGGAGTTCTCAACCATTGTTCACACCGTGCTTAAGAGCAAGAAGCACGCACTTGCTCTCTAGAATCTCTAATACAGCAGGAAACGTGAGTGTGCTCAGAAGAAAAGAACCGTGTTTCCTATACATATGGACCATATCGAGTTCAACTCTGCTTGAAATTGATGCAAAGCAAAGTTCCTCTAACATCCAATGCTTCTCAGGTAAGATGAGATACGTGTGATCTTCGTGAACGACATATTTCGATTGAGCTGTAAAGTAAATGCCCTTACCTGAAACGAAGTTTTGCTTGTAGAAAGATTCAGAGCCAGGGATTTAACTCCAATTCTGAAGTGAAACACACAACAGAGTTCTCATCTATTGATTACACTCTGCTTTAGAGCAAGAAGCACGCTCTTGCTTTCTAGAATCTCCACAACAGCAGGAAACCTGAGTGTGCTGAGAACAAAAGAACGGTGTTACTTACACATACAGACCATATCTAGTCCAACTCTGCTTCTGAAACTGATACAAAGCACTGGTCCTCTAACATCCAATGCTAGTCAGTTAAGATGAAAACGTGTGAGCTTCGTGACCGATGTAATTCGTTTGACCTGAAAAGTGACTGCCCTTACCTGAAATGAAGTCTTTCTTGTTTGAAGACTCAGAGCCTTGGATTTAACTCCATTTCTGAAGTGAAACACACAACACAGTTCTCATCCATTGATCACACTCTGCTTTAGAGCAAGAAGCACACTCTAGCTTTCTAGAGTCTGTAATAGAGCAGGAAACATGAGTGTGCTGAGAACAAAAGAACTGTGTTTCTTACACAAACAGACTATATCTAGTCCAACTCTGCTTCGGAGACTGATACAAAGCACTGGTCCTCTAACATCCAATGCTTGTCAGTTAAGATGAGAAACGTGCGAGCTTCCTGAACGATGTAGTTCATTTGAGCTGAAAAGTACTGCCCTTACCTGAAACGAATTCTTGCTTGTAGGAATATTCAGAGACAAGGATTTAAATCCATTTCTGAAGTGAAACACACAACAGAGTTCTCATCCCTTGATCACCCTCTGCTTTAGAGCAAGAAGCACACTCTAGCTTTCTAGAATCTCTAAGACAGCAGGAAACTTGAGTTTGCTGAGAAGAAATGAACGGTGTTTCCTACACATACGGATCATATCTAGTCCAACTCTGCTTCTGAAACTGACACAAAGCACTTGTCCTCTAACATCCAATGCTTGTCAGTTAAGATGAGGACCGTGTGAAATTCCTGAACGATGTAGTTCATTTGAGATGAAAAGTGACTGCCATTACCTGAAACGAAGTCTTGCTTGTAGGAAGACTCAGAGCCTGGGATTTAACAACATTTCTGAAGTGAAACACACAGCCGAGTTCTCATCCATTGATCACACTCTGCTTTAGAGCAAGATGCATGCTCTTGCTTTCTATAGTCTGTAATACAGCAGGAAACTTGTGTGTGCTGAGAACAAATGAACGGTGTTTCCTACACATACGGATCCTATCTAGTCCAACTCTGCTTCTGAAACTGATACAAAGCACTGGTCCTCTAACATCCAATGCTTGTCAGTTAAGATGAGGAACGTGTGAACTTCGTGAATGATGTAGTTCGTTTGAGCTGAAATGTGACTGCCCTAACCTGAAACGAAGTCTTGCTTGTAGGAAGACTCAGAGCCTGGGATTTTACTCCATTTCTGAAGTGAAACACACAGCAGAGTTCTCATCCATTGTTCACACTGTGCTTTAGAGCAAGAAGCACGCTCTTGCTCTCTAGAATCTCTAATACAGCAGGAAACCTGAGTGTTCTCAGAAGAAAAGAACCGTGTTTCCTATACATATGGACCATATCGAGTTCAACTCTGCTTGAAATTGATGCAAAGCAAAGGTCCTCTAACATCCAATGCTTCTCAGTTAAGATGAGATACATTTGACCTACGTGAAGGATATAGTTCGATTGAGCTGTAAAGTAAATGCCCTTACCTGTAACGAAGTCTTGCTTGTAGGAAGATTCAGAGCCAGGGATTTAACTCCATTTCTGAAGTGAAACACACAACAGAGTTCTCATCCATTGATCACACTCTGCTTTAGAGCAAGAAGCACGCTCTAGCTTTCTAGAGTCTCTAAGACAGCAGGAAACTTGAGTGTGCTGAGAACAAATGAACGGTGTTTCGTACACATACTGTTCATATCCAGTCCAACTCTGCTTCTGAAACTGATACAAAGCACTGGTCCTCTAACATCAAATGCTTGGCATTAAGATGGGAAACATGTGAGCTTCGTGAACGATGTATTTCGTTTGAGATTAAAGTATCTGCCCTTACTTGAAACGAAGTCTTCCTTGTAGGAAGACTCAGAGCCTGGGATTTAACTCCATTTCTGAAGTGAAACACACAGCGAGTTCTCATCCATTGATCACACTCGGTTTTAAGGCAAGAAGCAAGCTCTAGCTCTCTAGAGTCTCTAAGACAGCATGAAACGTGAGTGTGCTGAGAAGAAAAGAACAGTGTTTCCTACACATACGGACCATATCTAGTCCAACTCTGCTTATGAAACTGATACAAATCACTGGTCCTCTAACATCCGATGCTTACCAGTTAAGATGAGAAACGTGTGACCTTCCTGAACGATGTAGTTCGTTTTAGATGAAAAGTGGCTGCCCTTCCCTGAAACGAAGTCTTGGTTGTAGGAAGACTCAGAGCCTGGGATTTATCAACATCTCAGAAGTGAAACACACAACAGAGTTCTCATCCATTGATCACACTCTGCTTTAGAGCATGAAGCACGCTCTTGCTTTCTAGAGTCTCTAAGACAGCAGGAAACATGAGTGTGATGAGAACAATGAACGGTGTTGCCTACCCATTCGGACCATATCTTGTCCAACTCTGTTTCTGAAATTTAAACAAACCACTGGTCCTCTAACGTCCAATGCTAGTCAGTTAAGATGAAAACGTGTGAGCTTCGTGACCGATGTAATTTGTTTGACCTGAAAAGTGACTGCCCTTACCTGAAACGAAGTCTTGCTTGTAGGAAGACTCAGAGCCTGGGATTTAACAACATTTTTGAAGTGAAACACACAGCAGAGTTCTCATCCATTGATCACACTCTGCTTTAGAGCAAGAAGCACGCTCTTGCTTTCTAGAGTCTCTAATACATCAGGAAACATGAGTGAGCTGAGAACAAAAGAACGGTGTTTCTTACACCTACGGACCATATCTCGTCCAACTCTGCTTCTGAGACTGATACAAAGCACTGGTCCTCTAACATCCAATGCTTGTCAGTTAAGATGAGAAACGTGTGAGCTTCCTGAACTATGTAGTTCGTTTGAGCTGAAAAGTGACTGCCCTTACCTGAAATGAAGTCTTGCTTTTTTAAGACTCAGAGCCTGGGATTTAACTCCATTTCTGAAGTGAAACACACAACACAGTTCTCATCCATTGATCACACTCTGCTTTAGAGCAAGAAGCACGCTCTTGCTTTCTAGAATCTCTAAGACAGCAGGAAGCTTGAGTGTGCTGAGAACAAATGAACAGTGTTTCCTAAACATACGGATCCTATCTAGCCAACTCTGCTTCTGAAACTGATACAAAGCACTGGTCCTCTAACATCCAATGCTTGTCAGTTAAGATGAGGAACGTGTGAGCTTCGTGAACGATGTAGTTCGTTTGAGCTGAAAAGTGACTGCCTTAACCTGAAACGAAGTCTTGCTTGTAGGAAGACTCAGAGCCTGGGATTTAACTCCATTTCTGAAGTGAAACACACAACAGAGTTCTCATCCATTGTTCACACTCTGCTTTAGAGCAAGAACCACGCTCTTGCTTTCCAGAGTCTGTAATACAGCAGGAAACTTTAGTGTGCTCAGAATAATAGAACGGTGTTTCCTACACATAAGGACCATATCTAGTCCAACTCTGCTTCTGAAATTGAAACAAACCACAGGTCCTCTAACATCCAATGCTTGTCAGTTAAGATGAGAAACGTGTGAGTTTCGTGAACGATGTAGTTCGTTTGAGCTGTAAATTAACTACCCTTACCTGAAACGAAGTCTTGCTTATAGGAAGACTCAGAGCCTGGGATTTAACTCCATTTCTGAAGTGAAACACACAACAGAGTTCTCATCCATTGATCACACTCTGCTTTAGAGCAAGAAGCAAGCACTTGCTTTCTAGAGTCTCTAATACAGCAGGAAACCTGAGTGTGCTGAGAACAAAAGAATGGTGTTTCTTACACAAACGGACCATATCTAGTCCAACTATGCTTCTGAAACTGATACAAAGCACTGGTCCTGTAACATCCAATGCTTGTCAGTTAAGAAGAGAAATGTGTGAGGTTCCTGAACGATGTAGTTTGTGTGAGCTAAAAAGTGACTGCCCTTACCTGAAACGAAGTCTTGCTTGTAGGAAGACTCAGAGCCTGGGATTTAACTCCATTTCTGAAGTGAAACACACAACACAGTTCTCATCCATTGATCACACTCTGCTTTAGAGCAAGAAGCACGCTCTTGCTTTCTAGAATCTCTAAGACAGCAGGAAGCTTGAGTGTGCTGAGAACAAATGAACAGTGTTTCCTAAACATACGGATCCTATCTAGCCAACTCTGCTTCTGAAACTGATACAAAGCACTGGTCCTCTAAAATCCAATGCTTGTCAGTTAAGATGAGGAACGTGTGAGCTTCCTGAACGATGTAGTTCGTTTGAGCTGAAAAGTGACTGCCCTAACCTGAAACGAAGTCTTGCTTGTAGGAAGACTCAGATCCTGGGATTTAACTCCATTTCTGAAGTGAAACACACAACAGACTTCTCATCCATTGTTCACACTCTGCTTTGGAGCAAGAACCACGCTCTTGCTTTCCAGAGTCTGTAATACAGCAGGAAACCTTAGTGTGCTCAGAAAAAAAGAACGGTGTTTCCTACACATAAGGACCATATCTAGTTCAACTCTGCTTCTGAAACTGAAACAAACCACAGGTCCTCCAACATCCAATGTTTGTCAGTGAAGATGAGAAACGTGTGATTTTCGTGAACGATGTAGTTTGCTTGAGCTGAAAAGAGACTGCCCTTACCTGAAAAGAAGTCTTGCTTTTAGTAAGACTCAGAGCCTGGGATTTAACAACATTTCTGAAGGGAAACACACAGCAGAGTTCTCATCCATTGTTCACACTCTGCTTTACAGCAAGAAGCACGCTCTTGCTTTCTAGACTCTCTAAGACAGCAGGAAACATGAGTGTGATGAGAACAAAAGAACGGTGTTTCCTAGACATACGGACCATATCCAGTCCAACTCTGCTTCTGAAATTGAAACAAACCACAGGTCCTCTAACATCCAATGCTTGTCAGTTAAGATGAGAAACGTGTGAGTTTCGTGAACGATGTAGTTCGTTTGAGCTGTAAAATAACTTCCCTTACCTGAAACGAAGTTTTGCTTATAGGAAGACTCAGAGCCTGGGATTTAACTCCATTTCTGAAGTGAAACACACAACAGAGTTCTCATCCATTGATCACACTCTGCTTTAGAGCAAGAAGCAAGCTCTTGCTTTCTATAGTCTCTAATACAGCAGGAAACCTGTGTGTGCTGAGAACAAAAGAATGGTGTTTCTTACACATACGGACCATATCTAGTCCAACTTTGCTTCTGAAACTGATACAAAGCACTGGTCCTCTAACATCCAATGCTTGTCAGTTAAGATGAGAAATGTGTGAGGTTCCTGAACGATGTAGTTTGTGTGAGCTAAAAAGTGACTACCCTTACCTGAAACGAAGTCTTGCTTGTAGGAAGACTCAGAGCCTGGGATTTAACTCCATTTCTGAAGTGAAACACACAACACAGTTCTCATCCATTGATCACACTCTGCTTTAGAGCAAGAACTACGCTCTTGCTTTCCAGAGTCTGTAATACAGCAGGAAACCTTAGTGTGCTCAGAAAAAAAGAACGGTGTTTCCTACACATAAGGACCATATCTAGTTCAACTCTGCTTCTGAAACTGAAACAAACCACAGGTCCTCCAACATCCAATGTTTGTCAGTGAAGATGAGAAAAGTGTGAGCTTCGTGACCGATGTAATTCGTTTGACCTGAAAAGTGACTGCCCTTACCTGAAATGAAGTCTTTCTTGTAGGAAGACTCAGAGCCTTGGATTTAACTCCATTTCTGAAGTGAAACACACAACACAGTTCTCATCCATTGATCACACTCTGCTTTAGAGCAAGAAGCACGCTCTTGCTTTCTAGAGTCTGTAATACAGCAGGAAACATGAGTGTGCTGAGAACAAAAGAACGGTGTTTCTTACACAAACAGACTATATCTAGTCCAACTCTGCTTCGGAGACTGATACAAAGCACTGGTCCTCTAACATCCAATGCTTGTCAGTTAAGATAAGAAACGTGCAAGCTTCCTGAACGATGTAGTTCATTTGAGCTGAAAAGTGACTGCCCTTACCTGAAACGAATTCTTGCTTGTAGGAATATTCAGAGACAAGGATTTAAATCCATTTCTGAAGTGAAACACACAACAGAGTTCTCATCCCTTGATCACCCTCTGCTTTAGAGCAAGAAGCACACTCTAGCTTTCTAGAATCTCTAAGACAGCAGGAAACTTGAGTTTGCTGAGAAGAAATGAACGGTGTTTCCTACACATACGGATCATATCTAGTCCAACTCTGCTTCTGAAACTGATACAAAGCACTTGTCCTCTAACATCCAATGCTTGTCAGTTAAGATGAGGAACGTGTGAAATTCCTGAACGATGTAGTTCGTTTGAGATGAAAAGTGACTGCCATTACCTGAAACGAAGTCTTGTTTGTAGGAAGACTCAGAGCCTGGGATTTAACAACATTTCTGAAGTGAAACACACAGCCGAGTTCTCATCCATTGATCACACTCTGCTTTAGAGCAAGATGCACGCTCTTGCTTTCTATAGTCTGTAATACAGCAGGAAACTTGTGTGTGCTGAGAACAAATGAACGGTGTTTCCTACACATACGGATCCTATCTAGTCCAACTCTGCTTCTGAAACTGATACAAAGCACTGGTCCTCTAACATCCAATGCTTGTCAGTTAAGATGAGGAACGTGTGAACTTCGTGAATGATGTAGTTCGTTTGAGCTGAAATGTGACTGCCCTAACCTGAAACGAAGTCTTGCTTGTAGGAAGACTCAGAGCCTGGGATTTTACTCCATTTCTGAAGTGAAACACACAGCAGAGTTCTCATCCATTGTTCACACTGTGCTTTAGAGCAAGAAGCACGCTCTTGCTCTCTAGAATCTCTAATACAGCAGGAAACGTGAGTGTGCTCAGAAGAAAAGAACCGTGTTTCCTATACATATGGACCATATCGAGTTCAACTCTGCTTGAAATTGATGCAAAGCAAAGGTCCTCTAACATCCAATGCTTCTCAGTTAAGATGAGATACATTTGACCTTCGTGAAGGATATAGTTCGATTGAGCTGTAAAGTAAATGCCCTTACCTGTAACGAAGTCTTGCTTGTAGGAAGATTCAGAGCCAGGGATTTAACTCCACTTCTGAAGTGAAACACACAACAGAGTTCTCATCCATTGATCACACTCTGCTTTAGAGCAAGAAGCACGCTCTAGCTTTCTAGAGTCTCTAAGACAGCAGGAAACTTGAGTGTGCTGAGAACAAATGAACGGTGTTTCGTACACATACTGTTCATATCCAGTCCAACTCTGCTTCTGAAACTGATACAAAGCACTGGTCCTCTAACATCAAATGCTTGGCATTAAGATGGGAAACATGTGAGCTTCGTGAACGATGTATTTCGTTTGAGATTAAAGTATCTGCCCTTACTTGAAACGAAGTCTTCCTTTTAGGAAGACTCAGAGCCTGGGATTTAACTCCATTTCTGAAGTGAAACACACAGCAGAGTTCTCATCCATTGATCACACTCTGCTTTAAGGCAAGAAGCAAGCTCTAGCTCTCTAGAGTCTCTAAGACAGCATGAAACGTGAGTGTGCTGAGAAGAAAAGAACAGTGTTTCCTACACATACGGACCATATCTAGTCCAACTCTGCTTCTGAAACTGATACAAAGCACTGGCCCTCTAACATCCAATGCTTGTCAGTTAAGATGAGGAACGTGTGAGCTTCGTGAACGATGTAGTTCGTTTGAGCTGAAAAGTGACTGCCCTAACCTGAAACGAAGTCTTGCTTGTAGGAAGACTCAGATCCTGGGATTTAACTCCATTTCTGAAGTGAAACACACAACAGAGTTCTCATCCATTGTTCACACTCTGCTTTAGAGCAAGAACCACGCTCTTGCTTTCCAGAGTCTGTAATACAGCAGGAAACCTTACTGTGCTCAGAAAAAAAGAACGGTGTTTCCTACACATAAGGACCATATCTAGTTCAACTCTGCTTCTGAAACTGAAACAAACCACAGGTCCTCCAATATCAAATGTTTGTCAGTGAAGATGAGAAACGTGTGATTTTCGTGAACGATGTAGTTTGTTTGAGCTGAAAAGGGACTGCCCTTACCTGAAAAGAAGTCTTGCTTTTAGTAAGACTCAGAGCCTGGGATTTAACAACATTTCTGAAGGGAAACACACAGCAGAGTTCTCATCCATTGTTCACACTCTGCTTTACAGCAAGAAGCACGCTCTTGCTTTCTAGACTCTCTAAGACAGCAGGAAACATGAGTGTGATGAGAACAAAAGAACGGTGTTTCCTAGACATACGGACCATATCTAGTCCAACTCTGCTTCTGAAATTGAAACAAACCACAGGTCCTCTAACATCCAATGCTTGTCAGTTAAGATGAGAAATGTGTGAGGTTCCTGAACGATGTAGTTTGTGTGAGCTAAAAAGTGACTGCCCTTACCTGAAACGAAGTCTTGCTTGTAGGAAGACTCAGAGCCTGGGATTTAACTCCATTTCTGAAGTGAAACACACAACACAGTTCTCATCCATTGATCACACTCTGCTTTAGAGCAAGAAGGACGCTCTTGCTTTCTAGAATCTCTAAGACAGCAGGAAGCTTGAGTGTGCTGAGAACAAATGAACAGTGTTTCCTAAACATATGGATCCTATCTAGCCAACTCTGCTTCTTAAACTGATACAAAGCACTGGTCCTCTAACATCCAATGCTTGTCAGTTAAGATGAGGAACGAGTGAGCTTCGTGAACAATGTAGTTCATTTGAGCTGAAAAGTGACTGCCCTTAACTGAAAAGAAGTCTTGCTTTTAGTAAGACTCAGAGCCTGGGATTTAACAAAATTTCTGAAGGGAAACATACAGCAGAGTTCTCATCCATTGTTCACACTCTGCTTTACAGCAAGAAGCACGCTCTTGCTTTCTAGACTCTCTAAGACAGCAGGAAACATGAGTGTGATGAGAACAAAAGAACGGTGTTTCCTACACATAGGGACCATATCTAGTCCAACTCTGCTTCTGAAATTGAAACAAACCACAGGTCCTCTAACATCCAATGCTTGTCAGTTAAGATGAGAAACGTGTGAGTTTCGTGAACGATGTAGTTCGTTTGAGCTGTAAAGTAACTTCCCTTACCTGAAACGAAGTCTTGCTTATAGGAAGACTCAGAGCCTGGGATTTAACTCCATTTCTGAAGTGAAACACACAACAGAGTTCTCATCCATTGATCACACTCTGCTTTAGAGCAAGATGCACGCTCTTGCTTTCTATAGTCTGTAATACAGCAGGAAACTTGTGTGTGCTGAGAACAAATGAACGGTGTTTCCTACACATACGGATCCTATCTAGTCCAACTCTGCTTCTGAAACTGATACAAAGCACTGGTCCTCTAACATCCAATGCTTGTCAGTTAAGATGAGGAACGTGTGAACTTCGTGAATGATGTAGTTCGTTTGAGCTGAAAAGTGACTGCCCAAACCTGAAACGAAGTCTTGCTTGTAGGAAGACTCAGAGCCTGGGATTTTACTCCATTTCTGAAGTGTAACACACAGCAGAGTTCTCATCCATTGTTCACACTGTGCTTTAGAGCAAGAAGCACGCTCTTGCTCTCTAGAATCTCTAATACAGCAGGAAACATGAGTGTGCTCAGAAGAAAAGAACCGTGTTTCCTGTACATATGGACCATATCGAGTTCAACTCTGCTTGAAATTGATGCAAAGCAAAGGTCCTCTAACATCCAATGCTTCTCAGTTAAGATGAGATACATTTGACCTTCGTGAAGGATATTGTTCGATTGAGCTGTAAAGTAAATGCCCTTACCTGTAACGAAGTCTTGCTTGTAGGAAGATTCAGAGCCAGGGATTTAACTCCATTTCTGAAGTGAAACACACAACAGAGTTCTCATCCATTGATCACACTCTGCTTTAGAGCAAGAAGCACGCTCTAGCTTTCTAGAGTCTCTAAGACAGCAGGAAACTTGAGTGTGCTGAGAACAAATGAACGGTGTTTCGGACACATACTGTTCATATCCAGTCCAACTCTGCTTCTGAAACTGATACAAAGCACTGGTCCTCTAACATCAAATGCTTGGCATTAAGATGGGAAACATGTGAGCTTCGTGAACGATGTATTTCGTTTGAGATTAAAGTATCTGCCCTTACTTGAAACGAAGTCTTCCTTGTAGGAAGACTCAGAGCCTGGGATTTAACTCCATTTCTGAAGTGAAACACACAGCAGAGTTCTCATCCATTGATCACACTCTGCTTTAAGGCAAGAAGCAAGCTCTAGCTCTCTAGAGTCTCTAAGACAGCATGAAACGTGAGTGTGCTGAGAAGAAAAGAACAGTGTTTCCTACACATACGGACCATATCTAGTCCAACTCTGCTTATGAAACTGATACAAATCACTGGTCCTCTAACATCCGATGCTTACCAGTTAAGATGAGAAACGTGTGACCTTCCTGAACGATGTAGTTCGTTTGAGATGAAAAGTGGCTGCACTTCCCTGAAACGAAGTCTTGGTTGTAGGAAGACTCAGAGCCTGGGATTTAACAACATTTCAGAAGTGAAACACACAACAGAGTTCTGATCCATTGATCACACTCTGCTTTAGAGCAAGAAGCATGCTCTTGCTTTCTAGAGTCTCTAAGACAGCAGGAAACATGAGTGTGATGAGAACAAAGAATGGTGTTGCCTACCCATTCGGACCATATCTTGTCCAACTCTGCTTCTGAAATTTAAACAAACCACTGGTCCTCTAACGTCCAATGCTAGTCAGTTAAGATGAAAACGTGTGAGCTTCGTGACCGATGTAATTTGTTTGACCTGAAAAGTGACTGCCCTTACCTGAAACGAAGTCTTGCTTGTAGGAAGACTCAGAGCCTGGGATTTAACAACATTTTTGAAGTGAAACACACAGCAGAGTTCTCATCCATTGTTCACACTCTGCTTTAGAGCAAGAAGCACGCTCTTGCTTTCTAGAGTCTCTAATACATCAGGAAACATGAGTGAGCTGAGAACAAAAGAACGGTGTTTCTTACACCTACGGACCATATCTCGTCCAACTCTGCTTCTGAGACTGATACAAAGCACTGGTCCTCTAACATCCAATGCTTGTCAGTTAAGATGAGGAACGTGTGAGCTTCCTGAACAATGTAGTTCATTTCAGCTGAAAAGTGACTGCCCTTAACTGAAAAGAAGTCTTGCTTTTAGTAAGACTCAGAGCCTGGGATTTAACAAAATTTCTGAAGGGAAACATACAGCAGAGTTCTCATCCATTGTTCACACTCTGCTTTACAGCAAGAAGCACGCTCTTGCTTTCTAGACTCTCTAAGACAGCAGGAAACATGAGTGTGATGAGAACAAAAGAACGGTGTTTCCTACACATAGGGACCATATCTAGTCCAACTCTGCTTCTGAAATTGAAACAAACCACAGGTCCTCTAACATCCAATGCTTGTCAGTTAAGATGAGAAACGTGTGAGTTTCGTGAACGCTGTAGTTCGTTTGAGCTGTAAAGTAACTTCCCTTACCTGAAACGAAGTCTTGCTTATAGGAAGACTCAGAGCCTGGGATTTAACTCCATTTCTGAAGTGAAACACACAACAGAGTTCTCATCCATTGATCACACTCTGCTTTAGAGCAAGATGCACGCTCTTGCTTTCTATAGTCTGTAATACAGCAGGAAACCTGTGTGTGCTGAGAACAAATGAACGGTGTTTCCTACACATACGGATCCTATCTAGTCCAACTCTGCTTCTGAAACTGATACAAAGCACTGGTCCTCTAAAATCCAATGCTTGTCAGTTAAGATGAGGAACGTGTGAACTTCGTGAATGATGTAGTTCGTTTGAGCTGAAAAGTGACTGCCCAAACCTGAAACGAAGTCTTGCTTGTAGGAAGACTCAGAGCCTGGGATTTTACTCCATTTCTGAAGTGTAACACACAGCAGAGTTCTCATCCATTGTTCACACTGTGCTTTAGAGCAAGAAGCACGCTCTTGCTCTCTAGAATCTCTAATACAGCAGGAAACGTGAGTGTGCTCAGAAGAAAAGAACCGTGTTTCCTGTACATATGGACCATATCGAGTTCAACTCTGCTTGAAATTGATGCAAAGCAAAGGTCCTCTAACATCCAATGCTTCTCAGTTAAGATGAGATACATTTGACCTTCGTGAAGGATATTGTTCGATTGAGCTGTAAAGTAAATGCCCTTACCTGTAACGAAATCTTGCTTGTAGGAAGATTCAGAGCCAGGGATTTAACTCCATTTCTGAAGTGAAACACACAACAGAGTTCTCATCCATTGATCACACTCTGCTTTAGAGCAAGAAGCATGCTCTAGCTTTCTAGAGTCTCTAAGACAGCAGGAAACTTGAGTGTGCTGAGAACAAATGAACGGTGTTTCGTACACATACTGTTCATATCCAGTCCAACTCTGCTTCTGAAACTGATACAAAGCACTGGTCCTCTAACATCAAATGCTTGGCATTAAGATGGGAAACATGTGAGCTTCGTGAACGATGTATTTCGTTTGAGATTAAAGTATCTGCCCTTACTTGAAACGAAGTCTTCCTTGTAGGAAGACTCAGAGCCTGGGATTTAACTCCATTTCTGAAGTGAAACACACAGCAGAGTTCTCATCCATATATCACACTCTGCTTTAAGGCAAGAAGCAAGCTCTAGCTCTCTAGAGTCTCTAAGACAGCATGAAACGTGAGTGTGCTGAGAAGAAAAGAACAGTGTTTCCTACACATACGGACCATATCTAGTCCAACTCTGCTTATGAAACTGATACAAATCACTGGTCCTCTAACATCCGATGCTTACCAGTTAAGATGAGAAACGTGTGACCTTCCTGAACGATGTAGTTCGTTTGAGATGAAAAGTGGCTGCGCTTCCCTGAAACGAAGTCTTGGTTGTAGGAAGACTCAGAGCCTGGGATTTAACAACATTTCAGAAGTGAAACACACAACAGAGTTCTGATCCATTGATCACACTCTGCTTTAGAGCAAGAAGCACGCTCTTGCTTTCTAGAGTCTCTAAGACAGCAGGAAACATGAGTGTGATGAGAACAAAGAATGGTGTTGCCTACCCATTCGGACCATATCTTGTCCAACTCTGCTTCTGAAATTTAAACAAACCACTGGTCCTCTAACGTCCAATGCTAGTCAGTTAAGATGAAAACGTGTGAGCTTCGTGACCGATGTAATTTGTTTGACCTGAAAAGTGACTGCCCTTACCTGAAACGAAGTCTTGCTTGTAGGAAGACTCAGAGCCTGGGATTTAACAACATTTTTGAAGTGAAACACACAGCAGAGTTCTCATCCATTGTTCACACTCTGCTTTAGAGCAAGAAGCACGCTCTTGCTTTCTAGAGTCTCTAATACATCAGGAAACATGAGTGAGCTGAGAACAAAAGAACGGTGTTTCTTACACCTACGGACCATATCTCGTCCAACTCTGCTTCTGAGACTGATACAAAGCACTGGTCCTCTAACATCCAATGCTTGTCAGTTAAGATGAGGAACGTGTGAGCTTCCTGAACAATGTAGTTCATTTCAGCTGAAAAGTGACTGCCCTTACCTGAAATGAAGTCTTGCTTTTAGTAAGACTCAGAGCCTGGGATTTAACAACATTTCTGAAGGGAAACACACAACAGAGTTCTCATCCATTGATCACACTCTGCTTTAGAGCAAGAAGCAAGCTCTTGCTTTCTAGAGTCTCTAATACAGCAGGAAACCTGAGTGTTCTGAGAACAAAAGAACGGTGTTTCTTACACATACGGACCATATCTAGTCCAACTCTGCTTCTGAAACTGATACAAAGCACTGGTCCTCTAACATCCAATGCTTGTCAGTTAAGATGAGAAATGTGTGAGGTTCCTGAACGATGTAGTTTGTGTGAGCTAAAAAGTGACTGCCCTTCCCTGAAACGAAGTCTTGCTTGTAGGAAGACTCAGAGCCTGGGATTTAACTCCATTTCTGAAGTGAAACACACAACACAGTTCTCATCCATTGATCACACTCTGCTTTAGAGCAAGAAGCACGCTCTTGCTTTCTAGAATCTCTAAGACAGCAGGAAGCTTGAGTGTGCTGAGAACAAATGAACAGTGTTTCCTAAACATACGGATCCTATCTAGCCAACTCTGCTTCTGAAACTGATACAAAGCACTGGTCCTCTAACATCCAATGCTTGTCAGTTAAGATGAGGAACGTGTGAGCTTCGTGAACGATGTAGTTCGTTTGAGCTGAAAAGTGCCTGCCCTAACCTGAAACGAAGTCTTGCATGTAGGAAGACTCAGAGCCTGGGATTTAACTCCATTTCTGAAGTGAAACACACAACAGATTTCTCATCCATTGTTCACACTCTGCTTTAGAGCAAGAACCACGCTCTTGCTTTCCAGAGTCTGTAATACAGCAGGAAACCTTAGTGTGCTCAGAAAAAAAGAACGGTGTTTCCTACACATAAGGACCATATCTAGTCCAACTCTGCTTCTGAAATTGAAACAAACCACAGGTCCTCTAACATCCAATGCTTGTCAGTTAAGATGAGAAACGTGTGAGTTTCGTGAACGATGTAGTTCGTTTGAGCTGTAAAGTAACTTCCCTTACCTGAAACGAAGTCTTGCTTATAGGAAGACTCAGAGCCTGGGATTTAACTACATTTCTGAAGTGAAACACACAACAGAGTTCTCATCCATTGATCACACTCTGCTTTAGAGCAAGAAGCACGCTCTTGCTTTCTAGAATCTCTAAGACAGCAGGAAGCTTGAGTGTGCTGAGAACAAATGAACAGTGTTTCCTAAACATACGGATCCTATCTAGCCAACACTGCTTCTGAAGCTGATACAAAGCACTGGCCCTCTAACATCCAATGCTTGTCAGTTAAGATGAGGAACGTGTGAGCTTCGTGAACGATGTAGTTCGTTTGAGCTGAAAAGTGACTGCCCTAACCTGAAACGAAGTCTTGCTTGTAGGAAGACTCAGATCCTGGGATTTAACTCCATTTCTGAAGTGAAACACACAACAGAGTTCTCATCCATTGTTCACACTCTGCTTTAGAGCAGGAACCACGCTCTTGCTTTCCAGAGTCTGTAATACAGCAGGAAACCTTACTGTGCTCAGAAAAAAAGAACGGTGTTTCCTACACATAAGGACCATATCTAGTTCAACTCTGCTTCTGAAACTGAAACAAACCACAGGTCCTCCAATATCAAATGTTTGTCAGTGAAGATGAGAAACGTGTGATTTTCGTGAACGATGTAGTTTGTTTGAGCTGAAAAGGGACTGCCCTTACCTGAAAAGAAGTCTTGCTTTTAGTAAGACTCAGAGCTTGGGATTTAACAACATTTCTGAAGGGAAACACACAGCAGAGTTCTCATCCATTGTTCACACTCTGCTTTACAGCAAGAAGCACGCTCTTGCTTTCTAGACTCTCTAAGACAGCAGGAAACATGAGTGTGATGAGAACAAAAGAACGGTGTTTCCTAGACATACGGACCATATCTAGTCCAACTCTGCTTCTGAAATTGAAACAAACCACAGGTCCTCTAACATCCAATGCTTGTCAGTTAAGATGAGAAATGTGTGAGGTTCCTGAACGATGTAGTTTGTGTGAGCTAAAAAGTGACTGCCCTTACCTGAAACGAAGTCTTGCTTGTAGGAAGACTCAGAGCCTGGGATTTAACTCCATTTCTGAAGTGAAACACACAACAGAGTTCTCATCCATTGATCACACTCTGCTTTAGAGCAAGAAGGACGCTCTTGCTTTCTAGAATCTCTAAGACAGCAGGAAGCTTGAGTGTGCTGAGAACAAATGAACAGTGTTTCCTAAACATACGGATCCTATCTAGCCAACTCTGCTTCTGAAACTCATACAAAGCACTGGTCCTCTAACATCCAATGCTTGTCAGTTAAGATGAGGAACGTGTGAGCTTCGTGAACAATGTAGTTCATTTGAGCTGAAAAGTGACTGCCCTTAACTGAAAAGAAGTCTTGCTTTTAGTAAGACTCAGAGCCTGGGATTTAACAAAATTTCTGAAGGGAAACATACAGCAGAGTTCTCATCCATTGTTCACACTCTGCTTTACAGCAAGAAGCACGCTCTTGCTTTCTAGACTCTCTAAGACAGCAGGAAACATGAGTGTGATGAGAACAAAAGAACGGTGTTTCCTACACATACGGACCATATCTAGTCCAACTCTGCTTCTGAAATTGAAACAAACCACAGGTCCTCTAACATCCAATGCTTGTCAGTTAAGATGAGAAACGTGTGAGTTTCGTGAACGATGTAGTTCGTTTGAGCTGTAAAGTAACTTCCCTTACCTGAAACGAAGTCTTGCTTATAGGAAGACTCAGAGCCTGGGATTTAACTACATTTCTGAAGTGAAACACACAACAGAGTTCTCATCCATTGATCACACTCTGCTTTAGAGCAAGATGCACGCTCTTGCTTTCTATAGTCTGTAATACAGCAGGAAACTTGTGTGTGCTGAGAACAAATGAACGGTGTTTCCTACACATACGGATCCTATCTAGTCCAACTCTGCTTCTGAAACTGATACAAAGCACTGGTCCTCTAACATCCAATGCTTGTCAGTTAAGATGAGGAACGTGTGAACTTCGTGAATGATGTAGTTCGTTTGAGCTGAAAAGTGACTGCCCAAACCTGAAACGAAGTCTTGCTTGTAGGAAGACTCAGAGCCTGGGATTTTACTCCATTTCTGAAGTGTAACACACAGCAGAGTTCTCATCCATTGTTCACACTGTGCTTTAGAGCAAGAAGCACGCTCTTGCTCTCTAGAATCTCTAATACAGCAGGAAACGTGAGTGTGCTCAGAAGAAAAGAACCGTGTTTCCTGTACATATGGACCATATCGAGTTCAACTCTGCTTGAAATTGATGCAAAGCAAAGGTCCTCTAACATCCAATGCTTCTCAGTTAAGATGAGATACATTTGACCCTCGTGAAGGATATTGTTCGATTGAGCTGTAAAGTAAATGCCCTTACCTGTAACGAAGTCTTGCTTGTAGGAAGATTCAGAGCCAGGGATTTAACTCCATTTCTGAAGTGAAACACACAACAGAGTTCTCATCCATTGATCACACTCTGCTTTAGAGCAAGAAGCACGCTCTAGCTTTCTAGAGTCTCTAAGACAGCAGGAAACTTGAGTGTGCTGAGAACAAATGAACGGTGTTTTGTACACATACTGTTCATATCCAGTCCAACTCTGCTTCTGAAACTGATACAAAGCACTGGTCCTCTAACATCAAATGCTTGGCATTAAGATGGGAAACATGTGAGCTTCGTGAACGATGTATTTCGTTTGAGATTAAAGTATCTGCCCTTACTTGAAACGAAGTCTTCCTTGTAGGAAGACTCAGAGCCTGGGATTTAACTCCATTTCTGAAGTGAAACACACAGCAGAGTTCTCATCCATTGATCACACTCTGCTTTAAGGCAAGAAGCAAGCTCTAGCTCTCTAGAGTCTCTAAGACAGCATGAAACGTGAGTGTGCTGAGAAGAAAAGAACAGTGTTTCCTACACATACGGACCATATCTAGTCCAACTCTGCTTATGAAACTGATACAAAACACTGGTCCTCTAACATCCGATGCTTACCAGTTAAGATGAGAAACGTGTGACCTTCCTGAACGATGTAGTTCGTTTGAGATGAAAAGTGGCTGCGCTTCCCTGAAACTAAGTCTTGGTTGTAGGAAGACTCAGAGCCTGGGATTTAACAACATTTCAGAAGTGAAACACACAACAGAGTTCTGATCCATTGATCACACTCTGCTTTAGAGCAAGAAGCACGCTCTTGCTTTCTAGAGTCTCTAAGACAGCAGGAAACATGAGTGTGATGAGAACAAAGAACGGTGTTGCCTACCCATTCGGACCATATCTTGTCCAACTCTGCTTCTGAAATTTAAACAAACCACTGGTCCTCTAACGTCCAATGCTAGTCAGTTAAGATGAAAACGTGTGAGCTTCGTGACCGATGTAATTTGTTTGTCCTGATAAGTGACTGCCCTTACCTGAAACGAAGTCTTGCTTGTAGGAAGACTCAGAGCCTGGGATTTAACAACATTTTTGAAGTGAAACACACAGCAGAGTTCTCATCCATTGTTCACACTCTGCTTTAGAGCAAGAAGCACGCTCTTGCTTTCTAGAGTCTCTAATACATCAGGAAACATGAGTGAGCTGAGAACAAAAGAACGGTGTTTCTTACACCTACGGACCATATCTCGTCCAACTCTGCTTCTGAGACTGATACAAAGCACTGGCCTCTAATATCCAATGCTTGTCAGTTAAGATGAGAAACGTGTGAGCTTCCTGAACTATGTAGTTCGTTTGAGCTGAAAAGTGACTGCCCTTACCTGAAATGAAGTCTTGCTTTTAGTAAGACTCAGAGCCTGGGATTTAACAACATTTCTGAAGGGAAACACACAACAGAGTTCTCATCCATTGATCACACTCTGCTTTAGAGCAAGAAGCACGCTCTTGCTTTCTAGAATCTCTAAGACAGCAGGAAGCTCGAGTGTGCTGAGAACAAATGAACAGTGTTTCCTAAACATACGGATCCTATCTAGCCAACTCTGCTTCTGAAACTGATACAAAGCACTGGTCCTCTAACATCCAATGCTTGTCAGTTAAGATGAGGAACGTGTGAGCTTCGTGAACGATGTAGTTCGTTTGAGCTGAAAAGTGACTGCCCTAACCTGAAACGAAGTCTTGCATGTAGGAAGACTCAGAGCCTGGGATTTAACTCCATTTCTGAAGTGAAACACACAACAGATTTCTCATCCATTGATCACACTCTGCTTTAGAGCAAGAAGCACGCTCTTGCTTTCTAGAATCTCCACAACAGCAGGAAACCTGAGTGTGCTGAGAACAAAAGAACGGTGTTACTTACACATAGGGACCATATCTAGTCCAACTCTGCTTCTGAAACTGATACAAAGCACTGGTCCTCTAACATCCAATGCTAGTCAGTTAAGATGAAAACGTGTGAGCTTCGTGACCGATGTAATTTGTTTGACCTGAAAAGTGACTGCCCTTACCTGAAACGAAGTCTTGCTTGTAGGAAGACTCAGAGCCTGGGATTTAACAACATTTTTGAAGTGAAACACACAGCAGAGGTCTCATCCATTGTTCACACTCTGCTTTAGAGCAAGAAGCATGCTCTTGCTTTCTAGAGTCTCTAATACATCAGGAAACATGAGTGAGCTGAGAACAAAAGAACGGTGTTTCTTACACCTACGGACCATATCTCGTCCAACTCTGCTTCTGAGACTGATACAAAGCACTGGTCCTCTAACATCCAATGCTTGTCAGTTAAGATGAGAAATGTGTGAGGTTCCTGAACGATGTAGTGTGTGTGAGCTAAAAAGTGACTGCCCTTCCCTGAAACGAAGTCTTGCTTGTAGGAAGACTCAGAGCCTGGGATTTAACTCCATTTCTGAAGTGAAACACACAACACAGTTCTCATCCATTGATCACACTCTGCTTTAGAGCAAGAAGCACGCTCTTGCTTTCTAGAATCTCTAAGACAGCAGGAAGCTTGAGTGTGCTGAGAACAAATGAACAGTGTTTCCTAAACATACGGATCCTATCTAGCCAACTCTGCTTCTGAAACTGATACAAAGCACTGGTCCTCTAACATCCAATGCTTGTCAGTTAAGATGAGGAACGTGTGAGCTTCGTGAACGATGTAGTTCTTTTGAGCTGAAAAGTGACTGCCCTAACCTGAAACGAAGTCTTGCATGTAGGAAGACTCAGAGCCTGGGATTTAACTCCATTTCTGAAGTGAAACACACAACAGATTTCTCATCCATTGTTCACACTCTGCTTTAGAGCAAGAAGCACGCTCTTGCTTTCTAGAATCTCCACAACAGCAGGAAACCTGAGTGTGCTGAGAACAAAAGAACGGTGTTACTTACACATACGGACCATATCTAGTCCAACTCTGCTTCTGAAACTGAAACAAAGCACTGGTCCTCTAACATCCAATGCTAGTCAGTTAAGATGAAAACGTGTGAGCTTCGTGACCGATGTAATTTGTTTGACCTGAAAAGTGACTGCCCTTACCTGAAACGAAGTCTTGCTTGTAGGAAGACTCAGAGCCTGGGATTTAACAACATTTTTGAAGTGAAACACACAGCAGAGTTCTCATCCATTGTTCACACTCTGCTTTAGAGCAAGAAGCATGCTCTTGCTTTCTAGAGTCTCTAATACATCAGGAAACATGAGTGAGCTGAGAACAAAAGAACGGTGTTTCTTACACCTACGGACCATATCTCGTCCAACTCTGCTTCTGAGACTGATACAAAGCACTGGTCCTCTAACATCCAATGCTTGTCAGTTAAGATGAGAAATGTGTGAGGTTCCTGAACGATGTAGTTTGTGTGAGCTAAAAAGTGACTGCCCTTCCCTGAAACGAAGTCTTGCTTGTAGGAAGACTCAGAGCCTGGGATTTAACTCCATTTCTGAAGTGAAACACACAACACAGTTCTCATCCATTGATCACACTCTGCTTTAGAGCAAGAAGCATGCTCTTGCTTTCTAGAATCTCTAAGACAGCAGGAAGCTTGAGTGTGCTGAGAACAAATGAACAGTGTTTCCTAAACATACGGATCCTATCTAGCCAACTCTGCTTCTGAAACTGATACAAAGCACTGGTCCTCTAACATCCAATGCTTGTCAGTTAAGATGAGGAACGTGTGAGCTTCGTGAACGATGTAGTTCTTTTGAGCTGAAAAGTGACTGCCCTAACCTGAAACGAAGTCTTGCATGTAGGAAGACTCAGAGCCTGGGATTTAACTCCATTTCTGAAGTGAAACACACAACAGATTTCTCATCCATTGTTCACACTCTGCTTTAGAGCAAGAACCACGCTCTTGCTTTCCAGAGTCTGTAATACAGCAGGAAACCTTAGTGTGCTCAGAAAAAAAGAACGGTGTTTCCTACACATAAGGACCATATCTAGTCCAACTCTGCTTCTGAAATTGAAACAAACCACAGGTCCTCTAACATCCAATGCTTGTCAGTTAAGATGAGAAACGTGTGAGTTTCGTGAACGATGTAGTTCGTTTGAGCTGTAAAGTAACTTCCCTTACCTGAAACGAAGTCTTGCTTATAGGAAGACTCAGAGCCTGGGATTTAACTCCATTTCTGAAGTGAAACACACAACAGAGTTCTCATCCATTGATCACACTCTGCTTTACAGCAAGAAGCACGCTCTTGCTTTCTAGACTCTCTAAGACAGCAGGAAACATGAATGTGATGAGAACAAAAGAACGGTGTTTCCTAGACATACGGACCATATCTAGTCCAACTCTGCTTCTGAAATTGAAACAAACCACAGGTCCTCTAACATCCAATGCTTGTCAGTTAAGATGAGAAATGTGTGATGTTCCTGAACGATGTAGTTTTTGTGAGCTAAAAAGTGACTGCCCTTACCTGAAACGAAGTCTTGCTTGTAGGAAGACTCAGAGCCTGGGATTTAACTCCATTTCTGAAGTGAAACACACAACACAGTTCTCATCCATTGATCACACTCTGCTTTAGAGCAAGAAGCACGCTCTTGCTTTCTAGAATCTCTAAGACAGCAGGAAGCTTGAGTGTGCTGAGAACAAATGAACAGTGTTTCCTAAACATACGGATCCTATCTAGCCAACTCTGCTTCTTAAACTGATACAAAGCACTGGTCCTCTAACATCCAATGCTTGTCAGTTAAGATGAGGAACGTGTGAGCTTCGTGAACAATGTAGTTCATTTGAGCTGAAAAGTGACTGCCCTTAACTGAAAAGAAGTCTTGCTTTTAGTAAGACTCAGAGCCTGGGATTTAACAAAATTTCTGAAGGGAAGCATACAGCAGAGTTCTCATCCATTGTTCACACTCTGCTTTACAGCAAGAAGCACGCTCTTGCTTTCTAGACTCTCTAAGACAGCAGGAAACATGAGTGTGATGAGAACAAAAGAACGGTGTTTCCTACACATACGGACTATATCTAGTCCAACTCTGCTTCTGAAATTGAAACAAACCACAGGTCCTCTAACATCCAATGCTTGTCAGTTAAGATGAGGAACGTGTGAGTTTCGTGAACGATGTAGTTCGTTTGAGCTGTAAAGTAACTTCCCTTACCTGAAACGAAGTCTTGCTTATAGGAAGACTCAGAGCCTGGGATTTAACTCCATTTCTGAAGTGAAACACACAACAGAGTTCTCATCCATTGATCACACTCTGCTTTAGAGCAAGATGCACGCTCTTGCTTTCTATAGTCTGTAATACAGCAGGAAACTTGTGTGTGCTGAGAACAAATGAACGGTGTTTCCTACACATACGGATCCTATCTAGTCCAACTCTGCTTTTGAAACTGATACAAAGCACTGGTCCTCTAACATCCAATGCTTGTCAGTTAAGATGAGGAACGTGTGAACTTCGTGAATGATGTAGTTCGTTTGAGCTGAAATGTGACTGCCCTAACCTGAAACGAAGTCTTGCTTGTAGGAAGACTCAGAGCCTGGGATTTTACTCCATTTCTGAAGTGAAACCCACAGCAGAGTTCTCATCCATTGCTCACACTGTGCTTTAGAGCAAGAAGCACGCTCTTGCTCTCTAGAATCTCTTATACAGCAGGAAACGTGAGTGTGCTCAGAAGAAAAGAACCGTGTTTCCTATACATATGGACCATATCGAGTTCAACTCTGCTTGAAATTGATGCAAAGCAAAGGTCCTCTAACATCCAATGCTTCTCAGTTAAGATGAGATACATTTGACCTTCGTGAAGGATATAGTTCGATTGAGCTGTAAAGTAAATGCCCTTACCTGTAACGAAGTCTTGCTTGTAGGAAGATTCAGAGCCAGGGATTTAACTCCATTTCTGAAGTGAAACACACAACAGAGTTCTCATCCATTGATCACACTCTGCTTTAGAGCAAGAAGCAAGCTCTTGCTTTCTATAGTCTCTAATACAGCAGGAAACCTGAGTGTGCTGAGAACAAAAGAACGGTGTTTCTTACACATACGGACCATATCTAGTCAAACTCTGCTTCTGAAACTGATACAAAGCACTGGTCCTCTAACATCCAATGCTTGTCAGTTAAGATGAGAAATGTGTGAGGTTCCTGAACGATGTAGTTTGTGTGAGCTAAAAAGTGACTGCCCTTACCTGAATCGAAGTCTTGCCTGTAGGAAGTCTCAGAGCCTGGGATTTAACTCCATTTCTGAAGTAAAACACACAACACAGTTCTCATCCATTGATCACACTCTGCTTTAGAGCAAGAAGCACGCTCTTGCTTTCTAGAATCTCTAAGACAGCAGGAAGCTTGAGTGTGCGGAGAACAAATGAACAGTGTTTCCTAAACATATGGATCCTATCTAGCCAACTATGCTTCTGAAACTGATATAAAGCACTGGTCCTCTAACATCCAATGCTTGTCAGTTAAGATGAGGAACGTGTGAGCTTCGTGAACAATGTAGTACGTTTGAGCTGAAAAGTGACTGCCCTAACCTGAAACAAAGTCTTGCTTGTAGGAAGACTCAGAGCCTGGGATTTTACTCCATTTCTGAAGTGAAACACAGCGGAGTTCTCAACCATTGTTCACACTGTGCTTAAGAGCAAGAAGCACGCTCTTGCTCTCTAGAATCTCTAATACAGCAGGAAACATGAGTGTGCTCAGAAGAAAAGAACCGTGTTTCCTATACATATGGACCATATCGAGTTCAACTCTGCTTGAAATTGATGCAAAGCAAAGGTCCTCTAACATCCAATGCTTCTCAGTTAAGATGAGATACGTGTGATCTTCGTGAACGACAGATTTCGATTGAGCTGTAAAGTAAATGCCCTTACCTGAAACGAAGTCTTGCTTGTAGAAAGATTCAGAGCCAGGGATTTAACTCCAATTCTGAAGTGAAACACACAACAGAGTTCTCATCTATTGATTACACTCCGCTTTAGAGCAAGAAGCACGCTCTAGGTTTCTAGAGTCTCTAAGACAACAGGAAACTTGAGTGTGCTGAGAACAAATGAACGGTGTTTCATACACATACTGATCATATCCAGTCAAACTCTGCTTCTGAAACTGATACAAAGCACTGGTCCTCTAACATCAAATTCTTCGCAGTTAAGATGAGAAACGTGTGAGCTTGCTGAACGATGTAGTTCGTTTGAGATTAAAGTATCTGCCCTTACTTGAAACGAAGTCTTCTTTGTAGGAAGATCACAGCCTGGGATTTAACTCCATTTCTGAAGTGAAACACACAACACAGTTCTCATCCATTGATCAAATTCTGCTTTAGAGCAAGAAGCACGCTCTTGCTTTCTAGAATCTCCACAACAGCAGGAAACCTGAGTGTGCTGAGAACAAAAGAACGGTGTTACTTACACATACTGACCATATCTAGTCCAACTCTGCTTCTGAAACTGATACAAAGCACTGGTCCTCTAACATCCAATGCTTGTCAGTTAAGATGAGAAATGTGTGAGGTTCCTGAACGATGTAGTTTCTGTGAGCTAAAAGGTGGCTGCCCTTACCTGAAATGAAGTCTTTCTTGTAGGAAGACTCAGAGCCTGGGATTTACCTCCATTTCTGAAGTGAAACACACAACACAGTTCTCATCCATTGATCACACTCTGCTTTAGAGCAAGAAGCAAGCTCTTGCTTTCTAGAGTCTCTAATACAGCAGGAAACATGAGTGTGCTTAGAACAAAAGAACGGTGTTTCTTACAAAAACAGACTATATCTAGTCCAACTCTGCTTCAGAGACTGATACAAAGCACTGGTCCTCTAACATCCAATGCTTGTCAGTTAAGATGAGAAACGTGCGAGCTTCCTGAACGATGTAGTTCATTTGAGCTGAAAAGTGACTGCCCTTATCTGAAACGAATTCTTGATGTAGGAATATTCAGAGACAAGGATTTAAATCCATTTCTGAAGTGAAACACACAACAGAGTTTTCATCCCTTGATCACCCTCTGCTTTAGAGCAAGAAGCACACTCTAGCTTTCTAGAATCTCTAAGACAGCAGGAAACTTGAGATTGCTGAGAAGAAATGAACGGTGTTTCCTACACATACGGATCATATCTAGTCCAACTCTGCTTCTGAAACTGATACAAAGCACTTGTCCTCTAACATCCAATGCTTGTCAGTTAAGATGAGGACCGTGTGAAATTCCTGAACGATGTAGTTAGTTTGAGATGAAAAGTGACTGCCATTACCTGAAACGAAGTCTTGCTTGTAGGAAGACTCAGAGCCTGGGATTTAACAACATTTCTGAAGTGAAACACACAGCCGAGTTCTCATCCATTGATCACAATCTGATTTAGAGCAAGATGCACACTCTTGCTTTCTATAGTCTGTAATACAGCAGGAAACTTGTGTGTGCTGAGAACAAATGAACGGTGTTTCCTACACATACGGATCCTATCTAGTCCAACTCTGCTTCTGAAACTGATACAAAGCACTGGTCCTCTAACATCCAATGCTTGTCAGTTAAGATGAGGAACGTGTGAACTTCGTGAATGATGTAGTTCGTTTGAGCTGAAATGTGACTGCCCTAACCTGAAACGAAGTCTTGCTTGTAGGAAGACTCAGAGCCTGGGATTTTACTCCATTTCTGAAGTGAAACACACAGCAGAGTTCTCATCCATTGTTCACACTGTGCTTTAGAGCAAGAAGCACGCTCTTGCTCTCTAGAATCTCTAATACAGCAGGAAACGTGAGTGTGCTCAGAAGAAAAGAACCGTGTTTCCTATACATATGGACCATATCGAGTTCAACTCTGCTTGAAATTGATGCAAAGCAAAGGTCCTCTAACATCCAATGCTTCTCAGTTAAGATGAGATACATTTGACCTTCGTGAAGGATATAGTTCGATTGAGCTGTAAAGTAAATGCCCTTACCTGTAACGAAGTCTTGCTTGTAGGAAGATTCAGAGCCAGGGATTTAACTCCATTTCTGAAGTGAAACACACAACAGAGTTCTCATCCATTGATCACACTCTGCTTTAGAGCAAGAAGCAAGCTCTTGCTTTCTATAGTCTCTAATACAGCAGGAAACCTGAGTGTGCTGAGAACAAAAGAACGGTGTTTCTTACACATACGGACCATATCTAGTCCAACTCTGCTTCTGAAACTGATACAAAGCACTGGTCCTCTAACATCCAATGCTTGTCAGTTAAGATGAGAAATGTGTGAGGTTCCTGAACGATGTAGTTTGTGTGAGCTAAAAAGTGACTGCCCTTACCTGAAATGAAGTCTTGCTTGTAGGAAGACTCAGAGCCTGGGATTTAACTCCATTTCTGAAGTGAAACACACAACACAGTTCTCATCCATTGATCACACTCTGCTTTAGAGCAAGAAGCACGCTCTTGCTTTCTAGAATCTCTAAGACAGCAGGAAGCTTGAGTGTGCTGAGAACAAATGAACAGTGTTTCCTAAACATACGGATCCTATCTAGCCAACTCTGCTTCTGAAACTGATAAAAAGCACTGGTCCTCTAACATCCAATGCTTGTCAGTTAAGATGAGGAACGTGTGAACTTCGTGAATGATGTAGTTCGTTTGAGCTGAAATGTGACTGCCCTAACCTTAAACGAAGTATTGCTTGTAGGAAGACTCAGAGCCTGGGATTTTACTCCATTTCTGAAGTGAAACACACAGCAGAGTTCTCATCCATTGTTCACACTGTGCTTTAGAGAAAGAAGCACGGTCTTGCTCTCTAGAATCTCTAATACAGCAGGAAACGTGAGTGTGCTCAGAAGAAAAGAACCGTGTTTCCTATACATATGGACCATATCGAGTTCAACTCTGCTTGAAATTGATGCAAAGCAAAGGTCCTCTAACATCCAATGCTTCTCAGTTAAGATGAGATACATTTGCCCTTCGTGAAGGATGTAGTTCGATTGAGCTGTAAAGTAAATGCCCTTACCTGTAACGAAGTCTTGCTTGTAGGAAGATTCAGAGCCAGGGATTTAACTCCATTTCTGAAGTGAAACACACAACAGAGTTCTCATCCATTGATCACACTCTGCTTTAGAGCAAGAAGCAAGCTCTTGCTTTCTATAGTCTCTAATACAGCAGGACCTGAGTGTGCTGAGAACAAAAGAACAGTGTTTCTTACACATACGGACCATATCTAGTCCAACTCTGCTTCTGAAACTGATACAAAGCACTGGTCCTCTAACATCCTTGCTTGTCAGTTAAGATGAGAAATGTGTGAGGTTCCTGAACGATGTAGTTTGTGTGAGCTAAAAAGTGACTGCCCTTACCTGAAACGAAGTCTTGCTTGTAGGAAGACTCAGAGCCTGGGATTTAACTCCATTTCTGAAGTGAAACACACAACACAGTTCTCATCCATTGATCACACTCTGCTTTAGAGCAAGAAGCACGCTCTTGCTTTCTAGAATCTCTAAGACAGCAGGAAGCTTGAGTGTGCTGAGAACAAATGAACAGTGTTTCCTAAACATACGGATCCTATCTAGCCAACTATGCTTCTGAAACTGATAAAAAGCACTGGTCCTCTAACATCCAATGCTTGTCAGTTAAGATGAGGAACGTGTGAGCTTCGTGAACAATGTAGTACGTTTGAGCTGAAAAGTGACTGCCCTAACCTGAAACGAAGTCTTGCTTGTAAGAAGACTCAGAGCCTGGGATTTTACTCCATTTCTGAAGTGAAACACACAGCGGAGTTCTCAACCATTGTTCACACTGTGCTTTAGAGCAAGAAGCACGGTCTTGCTCTCTAGAATCTCTAATACAGCAGGAAACGTGAGTGTGCTCAGAAGAAAAGAACCGTGTTTCCTATACATATGGACCATATCGAGTTCAACTCTGCTTGAAATTGATGCAAAGCAAAGGTCCTCTAACATCCAATGCTTCTCAGTTAAGATGAGATACGTGTGATCTTCGTTAACGATATATTTCGATTGAGCTGTAAAGTAAATGCCCTTACCTGTAACGAAGTCTTGCTTGTAGGAAGATTCAGAGCCAGGGATTTAACTCCATTTCTGAAGTGAAACACACAACAGAGTTCTCATCCATTGATCACACTCTGCTTTAGAGCAAGAAGCACGCTCTAGCTTTCTAGAGTCTCTAAGACAGCAGGAAACTTGAGTGTGCTGAGAACAAATGAACGGTGTTTCGTACACATACTGTTCATATCCAGTCCAACTCTGCTTCTGAAACTGATACAAAGCACTGGTCCTCTAACATCAAATGCTTGGCATTAAGATGGGAAACATGTGAGCTTCGTGAACGATGTATTTCGTTTGAGATTAAAGTATCTGCCCTTACTTGAAACGAAGTCTTCCTTGTAGGAAGACTCAGAGCCTGGGATTTAACTCCATTTCTGAAGTGAAACACACAGCAGAGTTCTCATCCATTGATCACACTCTGCTTTAAGGCAAGAAGCAAGCTCTAGCTCTCTAGAGTCTCTAAGACAGCATGAAACGTGAGTGTGCTGAGAAGAAAAGAACAGTGTTTCCTACACATACGGACCATATCCAGTCCAACTCTGCTTATGAAACTGAAACAAATCACTGGTCCTCTAACATCCGATGCTTACCAGTTAAGATGAGAAACGTGTGACCTTCCTGAACGATGTAGTTCTTTTGAGATGAAAAGTGGCTGCCCTTCCCTGAAACGAAGTCTTGCTTATAGGCAGACTCAGAGACTGGGACTTAACAACATTTCAGAAGTGAAACACACAACAGAGTTCTCATCCATTGATCACACTCTGCTTTAGAGCAAGAAGCACGCTCTTGCTTTCTATAGTCTCTAATACAGCAGGAAACCTGAGTGTGCTGAGAACAAAAGAACGGTGTTTCCTACATATAAGGACCATATCTAGTCCAACTCTGCTTCTGAAATTGAAACAAACCACAGGTCCTCTAATATCCAATGCTTGTCAGTTAAGATGAGAAACGTGTGTGTTTCGTGAACGATGTAGTTCGTTTGAGCTGTAAAGTAACTTCCCTTACATGAAACGAAGTCTTGCTTATAGGAAGACTCAGAGCCTGGGATTTAACTCCATTTCTGAAGTGAAACACACAACACAGTTCTCATCCATTGATCACACTCTGCTTTAGAGCAAGAAGCACGCTCTTGCTTTCTAGAATCTCTAAGACAGCAGGAAGCTTGAGTGTGCTGAGAACAAATGAACAGTGTTTCCTAAACATACGGATCCTATCTAGCCAACTCTGCTTCTGAAACTGATACAAAGCACTGGTCCTCTAACATCCAATGCTTGTCAGTTAAGATGAGGAACGTGTGAGCTTCGTGAACAATGTAGTTCATTTGAGCTGAAAAGTGACTGCCCTAACCTGAAACGAAGTCTTGCTTGTAGGAAGACTCAGAGCCTGGGATTTAACTCCATTTCTGAAGTGAAACACACAACAGACTTCTCATCCATTGTTCACACTCTGCTTTAGAGCAAGAACCACGCTCTTGCTTTCCAGAGTCTGTAATACAGCAGGAAACCTTAGTGAGCTCAGAAAAAAAGAACGGTGTTTCCTACACATAAGGACCATATCTAGTTCAACTCTGCTTCTGAAACTATAACAAACCACAGGTCCTCCAACATCCAATGTTTGTCAGTGAAGATGAGGAAAGTGTGATCTTCGTGAACGATGTAGTTTGTTTGAGATGAAAAGTGACCTCCCTTACCTGAAAAGAAGTCTTGCTTATAGGAAGACTCAGAGCCTGGGATTTAACAAAATTTCTGAAGGGAAACATACAGCAGAGTTCTCATCCATTGTTCACACTCTGCTTTACAGCAAGAAGCACGCTCTTGCTTTCTAGACTCTCTAAGACAGCAGGAAACATGAGTGTGATGAGAACAAAAGAACGGTGTTTCCTACACATACAGACCATATCTAGTGCAACTCTGCTTCTGAAATTGAAACAAACCACAGGTACTCTAACATCCAATGCTTGTCAGTTAAGATGAGAAACGTGTGAGTTTCGTGAAAGATGTAGTTCGTTTGAGCTGTAAAGTAACTTCCCTTACCTGAAACGAAGTCTTGCTTATAGGAAGACTCAGAGCCTGGGATTTAACTCCATTTCTGAAGTGAAACACACAACAGAGTTCTCATCCATTGATCACACTCTGCTTTAGAGCAAGAAGCACGCTCTTGCTTTCTAGAGTCTCTAAGACAACAGGAAACTTGAGTGTGCTCAGTAGAAAAGAACCGTGTTTCCTATACATATGGACCATATCGAGTTCAACTCTGCTTGAAATTGATGCAAAGCAAAGGTCCTCTAACCTCCAATGCTTCTCAGTTAAGATGAGATACGTGTGATCTTCGTGAACGATATATTTAAATTGAGCTGTAAAGTAAATGCCCTTACCTGAAACGAAGTCTTGCTTGTAGAAAGATTCAGAGCCAGGGATTTAACTCCAATTCTGAAGTGAAACACACAACAGAGTTCTCATCTATTGATTACACTCCGCTTTAGAGCAAGAAGCACGCTCTAGCTTTCTAGAGTCTCTAAGACAACAGGAAACTTGAGTGTGCTGAGAACAAATGAACGGTGTTTCATACACATACTGATCATATCCAGTCAAACTCTGCTTCTGAAACTGATACAAAGCACTGGTCCTCTAACATCAAATGCTTGGCAGTTAAGATGAGAAACGTGTGAGCTTCATGAACGATGTATTTCGTTTGAGATTAAAGTATCTGCCCTTACTTGAAACGAAGTCTTCCTTGTAGGAAGACTCAGAGCCTGGGATTTAACTCCATTTCTGAAGTGAAACACACAGCAGAGTTCTCATCCATTGATCACACTCTGCTTTAGGGCTACAAGCAAGCTCTAGCTCTCTAGAGTCTCTAAGACAGCATGAAACGTGAGTGTGCTGTGAAGAAAAGAACGGTGTTTCCTACACATACAGACCATATCTAGTCCAACTCTGCTTATGAAACTGACACAAAGCACTGGTCCTCTAACATCCAATGCTAGTCAGTTAAGATGAAAACGTGTGAGCTTCGTGACCGATGTAATTTGTTTGACCTGAAAAGGGACTGCCCTTACCTGAAACGAAGTCTTTCTTGTAGGAAGACTCAGAGCCTGGTATTTAACTCCATTTCTGAAGTGAAACACACAACACAGTTCTCATCCATTGATCACACTCTGCTTTAGAGCAAGAAGCAAGCTCTTGCTTTCTAGAGTCTCTAATACAGCAGGAAACCTGAGTGTGCTGAGAACAAAAGAACGGTGTTTCTTACACATACGGACCATATCTAGTCCAATTCTGCTTCTGAAACTGATACAAAGCGCTGGTCCTCTAACATCCAATGCTTGTCAGTTAAGATGAGAAATGTGTGAGGTTCCTGAACGATGTTTTTTGTGTGAGCTAAAAAGTGACTGCCCTTACCTGAAACGAAGTCTTGCTTGTAGGAAGACTCAGAGCCTGGGATTTAACTCCATTTCTGAAGTGAAACACACAACACAGTTCTCATCCATTGATCACACTCTGCTTTAGAGCAAGAAGCACGCTCTTGCTTTCTAGAGTCTCTAATACAGCAGGAAACATGAGTGTGCTGAGAACAAAAGAACGGTGTTTCTTACACAAACAGACTATATCTAGTCCAACTCTGCTTCGGAGACTGATACAAAGCACTGGTCCTCTAACATCCAATGCTTGTCAGTTAAGATGAGAAACGTGCGAGCTTCCTGAATGATGTAGTTCATTTGAGCTGAAAAGTGACTGCCCTTACCTGAAACGAAGTCTTGCTTGTAGGAATATTCAGAGACAAGGATTTAAATCCATTTCTGAAGTGAAACACACAACAGAGTTCTCATCCCTTGATCACCCTCTGCTTTAGAGCAAGAAGCACACTCTAGCTTTCTAGAATCTCTAAGACAGCAGGAAACTTGAGTTTGCTGAGAAGAAATGAACGGTGTTTCCTACACATACGGATCATATCTAGTCCAACTCTGCTTCTGAAACTGATACAAAGCACTTGTCCTCTAACATCCAATGCTTGTCAGTTAAGATGAGGAACGTGTGAAATTCCTGAACGATGTAGTTCGTTTGAGATGAAAAGTGACTGCCATTACCTGAAACGAAGTCTTGCTTGTAGGAAGACTCAGAGCCTGGGATTTAACAACATTTCTGAAGTGAAACACACAGCAGAGTTCTCATCCATTGTTCACACTCTGCTTTACAGCAAGAAGCACGCTCTTGCTTTCTAGACTCTCTAAGACAGCAGGAAACATGAGTGTGATGAGAACAAAAGAACGGTGTTTCCTACACATACAGACCATATCTAGTCCAACTCTGCTTCTGATATTGAAACAAACCACAGGTACTCTAACATCCAATGCTTGTCAGTTAAGATGAGAAACGTGTGAGTTTCGTGAACGATGTAGTTCGTTTGAGCTGTAAAGTAACTTCCCTTACCTGAAACGAAGTATTGCTTATAGGAAGACTCAGAGCCTGGGATTTAACTCCATTCCTGAAGTGAAACACACAACAGAGTTCTCATCCATTGATCACACTCTGCTTTAGAGCAAGAAGCACGCTCTTGCTTTCTAGAGTCTCTAAGACAACAGGAAACTTGAGTGTGCTCAGAAGAAAAGAACCGTGTTTCCTATACATATGGACCATATCGAGTTCAACTCTGCTTGAAATTGATGCAAAGCAAAGGTCCGCTAACATCCAATGCTTCTCAGTTAAGATGAGATACGTGTGATCTTCGTGAACGATATATTTCGATTGAGCTGAAAAGGGACTGCCCTTACCTGAAAAGAAGTCTTGCTTTTAGTAAGACTCAGAGCCTGATATTTAACAACATTTCTGAAGGGAAACACACAGCAGAGTTCTCATCCATTGTTCACACTCTGCTTTACAGCAAGAAGCACGCTCTTGCTTTCTAGAATCTCTAAGACAGCAGGAAACATGAGTGTGATGAGAACAAAAGAACGGTGTTTCCTACGCATACGGACCATATCTAGTCCAACTCTGCTTCTGAAATTGAAACAAACCACAGGTCCTCTAACATCCAATGCTTCTCAGTTAAGATGAGAAACGTGTGAGTTTCGTGAACGATGTAGTTCGTTTGAGCTGTAAAGTAACTTCCCTTACCTGAAACGAAGTCTTGCTTATAGGAAGACTCAGAGCCTGGGATTTAACTCCATTTCTGAAGTGAAACACACAACAGAGTTCTCATCCATTGATCACACTCTGCTTTAGAGCAAGAAGCAAGCTCTTGCTTTCTATAGTCTCTAATACAGCAGGAAACCTGAATGTGCTGAGAACAAAAGAACGGTGTTTCTTACACATACGGACCATATCTAGTCCAACTCTGCTTCTGAAACTGATACAAAGCGCTGGTCCTCTAACATCCAATGCTTCTCAGTTAAGATGAGAAATGTGTGAGGTTCCTGAACGATGTAGTTTGTGTGAGCTAAAAAGTGACTGCCCTTACCTGAAACGAAGTCTTGCTTGTAGGAAGACTCAGAGCCTGGTATTTAACTCCATTTCTGAAGTGAAACACACAACAGAGTTCTCATCCATTGATCACACTCTGCTTTAGAGCAAGAAGCAAGCTCTTGCTTTCTAGAGTCTCTAATATAGCAGGAAACCTGAGTGTGCTGAGAACAAAAGAACGGTGTTTCTTACACATACGGACCATATCTAGTCCAACTCTGCTTCTGAAACTGATACAAAGCGCTGGTCTTCTAACATACAATGCTTGTCAGTTAAGATGAGAAATGTGTGAGGTTCCTGAACGATGTTTTTTGTGTGAGCTAAAAAGTGACTGCCCTTACCTGAAACGAAGTCTTGCTTGTAGGAAGACTCAGAGCCTGGGATTTAACTCCATTTCTGAAGTGAAACACACAACACAGTTCTCATCCATTGATCACACTCTGCTTTAGAGCAAGAAGCACGCTCTTGCTTTCTAGAGTCTCTAATACAGCAGGAAACATGAGTGTGCTAAGAACAAAAGAACGGTGTTTCTTACACAAACAGACTATATCTAGTCCAACTCTGTTTCGGAGACTGATACAAAGCACTGGTCCTCTAACATCCAATGCTTGTCAGTTAAGATGAGAAACGTGCGAGCTTCCTGAATGATGTAGTTCATTTGAGCTGAAAAGTGACTGCCCTTAACTGAAACGAAGTCTTGCTTGTAGGAATATTCAGAGACAAGGATTTAAATCCATTTCTGAAGTGAAACACACAACAGAGTTCTCATCCCTTGATCACCCTCTGCTTTAGAGCAAGAAGCACACTCTAGCTTTCTAGAATCTCTAAGACAGCAGGAAACTTGAGTTTGCTGAGAAGAAATGAACGGTGTTTCCTACACATACGGATCATATCTAGTCCAACTCTGCTTCTGAAACTGATACAAAGCACTTGTCCTCTAACATCCAATGCTTGTCAGTTATGATGAGGAACGTGTGAAATTCCTGAACGATGTAGTGCGTTTGAGATGAAAAGTGACTGCCATTACCTGAAACGAAGACTTGCTTGTAGGAAGACTCAGAGCCTGGGATTTAACAACATTTCTGAAGTGAAACACACAGCAGAGTTCTCATCCATTGTTCACACTCTGCTTTACAGCAAGAAGCACGCTCTTGCTTTCTAGACTCTCTAAGACAGCAGGAAACATGAGTGTGATGAGAACAAAAGAACGGTGTTTCCTACACATACAGACCATATCTAGTCCAACTCTGCTTCTGAAATTGAAACAAACCACAGGTACTCTAACATCCAATGCTTGTCAGTTAAGATGAGAAACGTGTGAGTTTCGTGAACGATGTAGTTCGTTTGAGGTGTAAAGTAACTTCCCTTACCTGAAACGAAGTCTTGATTATAGGAAGACTCAGAGCCTGGGATTTAACTCCATTCCTGAAGTGAAACACACAACAGAGTTCTCATCCATTGATCACACTCTGCTTTAGAGCAAGAAGCACGCTCTTGCTTTCTAGAGTCTCTAAGACAACAGGAAACTTGAGTGTGCTCAGAAGAAAAGAACCGTGTTTCCTATACATATGGACCATATCGAGTTCAACTCTGCTTGAAATTGATGCAAAGCAAAGGTTCTCTAACATCCAATGCTTCTCAGTTAAGATGAGATACGTGTGATCTTCGTGAACGATATATTTCGATTGAGCTGAAAAGGGACTGCCCTTACCTGAAAAGAAGTCTTGCTTTTAGTAAGACTCAGAGCCTGGGATTTAACAACATTGCTGAAGGGAAACACACAGCAGAGTTCTCATCCATTGTTCACACTCTGCTTTACAGCAAGAAGCACGCTCTTGCTTTCTAGAATCTCTAAGACAGCAGGAAACATGAGTGTGATGAGAACAAAAGAACAGTGTTTCCTACGCATACGGACCATATCTAGTCCAACTCTGCTTCTGAAATTGAAACAAACCACAGGTCCTCTAACATCCAATGCTTCTCAGTTAAGATGAGAAACGTGTGAGTTTCGTGAACGATGTAGTTCGTTTGAGCTGTAAAGTAACTTCCCTTACCTGAAACGAAGTCTTGCTTATAGGAAGACTCAGAGCCTGGGATTTAACTCCATTTCTGAAGTGAAACACACAACAGAGTTCTCATCCATTGATCACACTCTGCTTTAGAGCAAGAAGCAAGCTCTTGCTTTCTATAGTCTCTAATACAGCAGGAAACCTGAGTGTGCTGAGAACAAAAGAACGGTGTTTCTTACACATACGGACCATATCTAGTCCAACTCTGCTTCGGAAACTAATACAAAGCACTGGTCCTCTAACATCCAATGCTTGTCAGTTAAGATGAGAAACGTGCGAGCTTCCTGAATGATGTAGTTCATTTGAGCTGAAAAGTGACTGCCCTTACCTGAAACGAAGTCTTGCTTGTAGGAATATTCAGAGACAAGGATTTAAATCCATTTCTGAAGTGAAACACACAACAGAGTTCTCATCCCTTGATCACCCTCTGCTTTAGAGCAAGAAGCACACTCTAGCTTTCTAGAATCTCTAAGACAGCAGGAAACTTGAGTTTGCTGAGAAGAAATGAACGGTGTTTCCTACACATACGGATCATATCTAGTCCAACTCTGCTTCTGAAACTGATACAAAGCACTTGTCCTCTAACATCCAATGCTTGTCAGTTAAGATGAGGAACGTGTGAAATTCCTGAACGATGTAGTTCGTTTGAGATGAAAAGTGACTGCCATTACCTGAAACGAAGTCTTGCTTGTAGGAAGACTCAGAGCCTGGGATTTAACAACATTTCTGAAGTGAAACACACAGCCGAGTTCTCATCCATTGTTCACACTCTGCTTTACAGCAAGAAGCACCCTCTTGCTTTCTAGAGTCTCTAAGACAGCAGGAAACATGTGTGTTATGAGAACAAAAGAACGGTGTTTCCTATACATATGGACCATATCGAGTTCAACTCTGCTTGAAATTGACGCAAAGCAAAGGTCCTCTAACATCCAATGATTATCAGTTAAGATGAGATACCTGTGAGCTTCGTGAACGATATAGTTCGATTGAGCTATAAAGTAAATGCCCTTACCTGAAACGAAGTCTTGCTTGTAGGAAGATTCAGAGCCAGGGATTTAACTCCATTTCTGAAGTGAAACACACAACAGAGTTCTCATCCATTGATCACACTCTGCTTTAGAGCAAGAAGCACGCTCTAGCTTTCTAGCGTCTCTAAGACAGCAGGAAACTTGAGTGTGCTGAGAACAAATGAACGGTGTTTCGTACACATACTGATCATATCCAGTCCAACTCTGCTTCTGAAACTGATACAAAGCACTGGTCCTCTAACATCAAATGCTTGGCAGTTAAGATGAGAAACGTGTGAGCTTCATGAACGATGTATTTCGTTTGAGATTAAAGTATCTGCCCTTACTTGAAACGAAGTCTTCCTTGTAGGAAGACTCAGAGCCTGGGATTTAACTCCATTTCTGAAGTGAAACACACAGAGGAGTTCTCATCCATTGATCACACTCTGCTTTAGGGCTAGAAGCAAGCTCTAGCTCTCTAGAGTCTCTAAGACAGCATGAAACGTGAGTGTGCTGTGAAGAAAAGAACGGTGTTTCCTACACATACAGACCATATCTAGTCCAACTCTGCTTATGAAACTGACACAAAGCACTGGTCCTCTAACATCCAATGCTAGTCAGTTAAGATGAAAACGTGTGAGCTTCGTGACCGATGTAATTTGTTTGACCTGAAAACTGACTGCCCTTACCTGAAACGAAGTCTTTCTTGTAGTAAGACTCAGAGCCTGGTATATAACTCCATTTCTGAAGTGAAACACACAACAGAGTTCTCATCCATTGATCACACTCTGCTTTACAGCAAGAAGCACGCTCCTGCTTTCTAGACTCTCTAAGACAGCAGGAAACATGAGTGTGATGAGAACAAAAGAACGGTGTTTCCTACACATACGGACCATATCTAGTCCAACTCTGCTTCTGAAATTGAAACGAACCACAGGTCCTCTAACATCCAATGCTTGTCAGTTAAGATGAGAAACGTGTGAGTTTCGTGAACGATGTAGTTCGTTTGAGCTGTAAAGTAACTTCCCTTACCTGAAACGAAGTCTTGCTTGTAGGAAGACTCAGAGCCTGGGATTATCTCCATTTCTGAAGTGAAACACACAACAGAGTTCTCATCCATTGATCACACTCTGCTTTAGAGCAAGAAGCAAGCTCTTGCTTTCTAGAGTCTCTAATACAGCAGGAAACCTGAGTGTGCTGAGAACAAAAGAACGGTGTTTCTTACACATACGGACCATATCTAGTCCAAACCTGCTTCTGAAACTGATACAAAGCGCTGGTCCTCTAACTTCCAATGCTTGTCAGTTAAGATGAGAAATGTGTGAGGTTCCTGAACGATGTTTTTTGTGTGAGCTAAAAAGTGACTGCCCTTACCTGAAACGAAGTCTTGCTTGTAGGAAGACTCAGAGCCTGGGATTTAACTCCATTTCTGAAGTGAAACACACAACACAGTTCTCATCCATTGATCACACTCTGCTTTAGAGCAAGAAGCACGCTCTTGCTTTCTAGAATCTCTAAGACAGCAGGAAACGTGAGTGTGATGAGAACAAATGAACAGTGTTTCCTAAACATACGGATCCTATCTAGCCAACTCTGCTTCTGAAACTGATACAAAGCACTGGTCCTCTAACATCCAATGCTTGTCAGTTAAGATGAGGAACGTGTGAGCTTCGTGAACAATGTAGTTCGTTTGAGCTGAAAAGTGACTGCCCTAACCTGAAACGAAGTCTTGCTTGTAGGAAGACTCAGAGCCTGGGATTATCTCCATTTCTGAAGTGAAACACACAACAGAGTTCTCATCCATTGATCACACTCTGCTTTAGAGCAAGAAGCACGCTCTTGCTTTCTAGAGTCTCTAAGACAACAGGAAACTTGAGTGTGCTCAGAAGAAAAGAACCGTGTTTCCTATACACATGGACCATATCGAGTTCAACTCTGCTTGAAATTGATGCAAAGCAAAGGTCCTCTAACATCCAATGCTTCTCAGTTAAGATGAGATACGTGTGATCTTCGTGAACGATATATTTCGATTGAGCTGAAAAGGGACTGCCCTTACCTGAAAAGAAGTCTTGCTTTTATTAAGACTCAGAGCCTGGGATTTAACAAAATTTCTGAAGGGAAACATACAGCAGAGTTCTCATCCATTGTTCACACTCTGCTTTACAGCAAGAAGCACGCTCTTGCTTTCTAGACTCTCTAAGACAGCAGGAAACATGAGTGGGATGAGAACAAAAGAACGGTGTTTCCTACACATACAGACCATATCTAGTCCAACTCTGCTTCTGAAATTGAAACAAACCACAGGTACTCTAACATCCAATGCTTGTCAGTTAAGATGAGAAACGTGTGAGTTTCGTGAACGATGTAGTTCGTTTGAGCTGTAAAGTAAATGCCCTTACCTGAAACGAAGTCTTGCTTGTAGAAAGATTCAGAGCCAGGGATTTAACTCCAATTCTGAAGTGAAACACACAACAGAGTTCTCATCTATTGATTACACTCCGCTTTAGAGCAAGAAGCACGCTCTAGCTTTCTAGAGTCTCTAAGACAACAGGAAACTTGAGTGTGCTGAGAACAAATGAACGGTGTTTCATACACATACTGATCATATCCAGTCAAACTCTGCTTCTGAAACTGATACAAAGCACTGGTCCTCTAACATCAAATGCTTCGCAGTTAAGATGAGAAACGTGTGAGCTTCCTGAACGATGTAGTTCGTTTGAGATTAAAGTATCTGCCCTTACTTGAAACGAAGTCTTCCTTGTAGGAAGATCAGAGCCTGGGATTTAACTCCATTTCTGAAGTGAAACACACAACAGAGTTCTCATCCATTGATCACACGCTGCTTTAGAGCAAGAAGCACGCTCTTGCTTTCTAGAATCTCCACAACAGCAGGAAACCCGAGTGTGCTGAGAACAAAAGAACGGTGTTACTTACACATACGGACCATATCTAGTCCAACTCTGCTTCTGAAACTGATACAAAGCGCTGGTCCTCTAACATCCAATGCTTGTCAGTTAAGATGAGAAATGTGTGAGGTTCCTGAACGATGTAGTTTGTGTGAGCTAAAAAGTGACTGCCCTTACCTGAAACGAAGTCTTGCTTGTAGGAAGACTCAGAGCCTGGGATTTAACTCCATTTCTGAAGTGAAAAACACAACAGAGTTCTCATCCATTGATCACACTCTGCTTTAGAGCAAGAAGCACGCTCTTGCTTTCTAGAATCTCTAAGACAGCAGGTAGCTTGAGTGTGCTGAGAACAAGTGAACAGTGTTTCCTAAACATACGGATCCTATCTAGCCAACTCTGCTTCTGAAACTGATACAAAGCACTGGTCCTCTAACATCCAATGCTTGTCAGTTAAGATGAGGAACGTGTGAGCTTCGTGAACAATGTAATTCGTTTGACCTGAAAAGTGACTGCCCTTACCTGAAATGAAGTCTTTCTTGTAGGAAGACTCAGAGCCTGGGATTTAACTCCATTTCTGAAGTGAAACACACAACACAGTTCTCATCCATTGATCACACTCTGCTTTAGAGCAAGAAGCACGCTCTTGCTTTCTAGAGTCTCTAATACAGCAGGAAACATGAGTGTGCTGAGAACAAAAGAACGGTGTTTCTTACACAAACAGACTATATCTAGTCCAACTCTGCTTCGGAAACTAATACAAAGCACTGGTCCTCTAACATCCAATGCTTGTCAGTTAAGATGAGAAACGTGCGAGCTTCCTGAACGATGTAGTTCATTTGAGCTGAAAAGTGACTGCCCTTACCTGAAACGAAGTCTTGCTTGTAGGAATATTCAGAGACAAGGATTTAAATCCATTTCTGAAGTGAAACACACAACAGAGTTCTCATCCCTTGATCACCCTCTGCTTTAGAGCAAGAAGCACACTCTAGCTTTCTAGAATCTCTAAGACAGCAGGAAACTTGAGTTTGCTGAGAAGAAATGAACGGTGTTTCCTACACATACGGATCATATCTAGTCCAACTCTGCTTCTGAAACTGATACAAAGCACTTGTCCTCTAACATCCAATGCTTGTCAGTTAAGATGAGGAACGTGTGAAATTCCTGAACGATGTAGTTTGTTTGAGATGAAAAGTGACTGTCGTAACCTGAAACGAAGTCTTGCTTGTAGGAAGACTCAGAGCCTGGGATTTAACAACATTTCTGAAGTGAAACACACAGCCGAGTTCTCATCCATTGTTCACACTCTGCTTTACAGCAAGAAGCACGCTCTTGCTTTCTAGAGTCTCTAAGACAGCAGGAAACATGAGTGTTATGAGAACAAAAGAACGGTGTTTCCTATACATATGGACCATATCGAGTTCAACTCTGCTTGAAATTGACGCAAAGCAAAGGTCCTCTAACATCCAATGATTATCAGTTAAGATGAGATACGTGTGAGCTTCGTGAACGATATAGTTCGATTGAGCTATAAAGTAAATGCCCTTACCTGAAACGAAGTCTTGCTTGTAGGAAGATTCAGAGCCAGGGATTTAACTCCATTTCTGAAGTGAAACACACAACAGAGTTCTCATCCATTGATCACACTCTGCTTTAGAGCAAGAAGCACGCTCTAGCTTTCTAGCATCTCTGAGACAGCAGGAAACTTGAGTGTGCTGAGAACAAATGAACGGTGTTTCGTACACATACTGATCATATCCAGTCCAACTCTGCTTCTGAAACTGATACAAAGCACTGGTCCTCTAACATCAAATGCTTGGCAGTTAAGATGAGAAACGTGTGAGCTTCATGAACGATGTATTTCGTTTGAGATTAAAGTATCTGCCCTTACTTGAAACGAAGTCTTCCTTGTAGGAAGACTCAGAGCCTGGGATTTAACTCCATTTCTGAAGTGAAACACACAGCAGAGTTCTCATCCATTGATCACACTCTGCTTTAGGGCTACAAGCAAGCTCTAGCTCTCTAGAGTCTCTAAGACAGCATGAAACGTGAGTGTGCTGTGAAGAAAAGAACGGTGTTTCCTACACATACAGACCATATCTAGTCCAACTCTGCTTATGAAACTGACACAAAGCACTGGTCCTCTAACATCCAATGCTAGTCAGTTAAGATGAAAACGTGTGAGCTTCGTGACCGATGTAATTTGTTTGACCTGAAAAGGGACTGCCCTTACCTGAAACGAAGTCTTTCTTGTAGGAAGACTCAGAGCCTGGTATTTAACTCCATTTCTGAAGTGAAACACACAACACAGTTCTCATCCATTGATCACACTCTGCTTTAGAGCAAGAAGCAAGCTCTTGCTTTCTAGAGTCTCTAATACAGCAGGAAACCTGAGTGTGCTGAGAACAAAAGAACGGTGTTTCTTACACATACGGACCATATCTAGTCCAATTCTGCTTCTGAAACTGATACAAAGCGCTGGTCCTCTAACATCCAATGCTTGTCAGTTAAGATGAGAAATGTGTGAGGTTCCTGAACGATGTTTTTTGTGTGAGCTAAAAAGTGACTGCCCTTACCTGAAACGAAGTCTTGCTTGTAGGAAGACTCAGAGCCTGGGATTTAACTCCATTTCTGAAGTGAAACACACAACACAGTTCTCATCCATTGATCACACTCTGCTTTAGAGCAAGAAGCACGCTCTTGCTTTCTAGAGTCTCTAATACAGCAGGAAACATGAGTGTGCTGAGAACAAAAGAACGGTGTTTCTTACACAAACAGACTATATCTAGTCCAACTCTGCTTCGGAGACTGATACAAAGCACTGGTCCTCTAACATCCAATGCTTGTCAGTTAAGATGAGAAACGTGCGAGCTTCCTGAATGATGTAGTTCATTTGAGCTGAAAAGTGACTGCCCTTACCTGAAACGAAGTCTTGCTTGTAGGAATATTCAGAGACAAGGATTTAAATCCATTTCTGAAGTGAAACACACAACAGAGTTCTCATCCCTTGATCACCCTCTGCTTTAGAGCAAGAAGCACACTCTAGCTTTCTAGAATCTCTAAGACAGCAGGAAACTTGAGTTTGCTGAGAAGAAATGAACGGTGTTTCCTACACATACGGATCATATCTAGTCCAACTCTGCTTCTGAAACTGATACAAAGCACTTGTCCTCTAACATCCAATGCTTGTCAGTTAAGATGAGGAACGTGTGAAATTCCTGAACGATGTAGTTCGTTTGAGATGAAAAGTGACTGCCATTACCTGAAACGAAGTCTTGCTTGTAGGAAGACTCAGAGCCTGGGATTTAACAACATTTCTGAAGTGAAACACACAGCAGAGTTCTCATCCATTGTTCACACTCTGCTTTACAGCAAGAAGCACGCTCTTGCTTTCTAGACTCTCTAAGACAGCAGGAAACATGAGTGTGATGAGAACAAAAGAACGGTGTTTCCTACACATACAGACCATATCTAGTCCAACTCTGCTTCTGATATTGAAACAAACCACAGGTACTCTAACATCCAATGCTTGTCAGTTAAGATGAGAAACGTGTGAGTTTCGTGAACGATGTAGTTCGTTTGAGCTGTAAAGTAACTTCCCTTACCTGAAACGAAGTATTGCTTATAGGAAGACTCAGAGCCTGGGATTTAACTCCATTCCTGAAGTGAAACACACAACAGAGTTCTCATCCATTGATCACACTCTGCTTTAGAGCAAGAAGCACGCTCTTGCTTTCTAGAGTCTCTAAGACAACAGGAAACTTGAGTGTGCTCAGAAGAAAAGAACCGTGTTTCCTATACATATGGACCATATCGAGTTCAACTCTGCTTGAAATTGATGCAAAGCAAAGGTCCGCTAACATCCAATGCTTCTCAGTTAAGATGAGATACGTGTGATCTTCGTGAACGATATATTTCGATTGAGCTGAAAAGGGACTGCCCTTACCTGAAAAGAAGTCTTGCTTTTAGTAAGACTCAGAGCCTGATATTTAACAACATTTCTGAAGGGAAACACACAGCAGAGTTCTCATCCATTGTTCACACTCTGCTTTACAGCAAGAAGCACGCTCTTGCTTTCTAGAATCTCTAAGACAGCAGGAAACATGAGTGTGATGAGAACAAAAGAACGGTGTTTCCTACGCATACGGACCATATCTAGTCCAACTCTGCTTCTGAAATTGAAACAAACCACAGGTCCTCTAACATCCAATGCTTCTCAGTTAAGATGAGAAACGTGTGAGTTTCGTGAACGATGTAGTTCGTTTGAGCTGTAAAGTAACTTCCCTTACCTGAAACGAAGTCTTGCTTATAGGAAGACTCAGAGCCTGGGATTTAACTCCATTTCTGAAGTGAAACACACAACAGAGTTCTCATCCATTGATCACACTCTGCTTTAGAGCAAGAAGCAAGCTCTTGCTTTCTATAGTCTCTAATACAGCAGGAAACCTGAATGTGCTGAGAACAAAAGAACGGTGTTTCTTACACATACGGACCATATCTAGTCCAACTCTGCTTCTGAAACTGATACAAAGCGCTGGTCCTCTAACATCCAATGCTTCTCAGTTAAGATGAGAAATGTGTGAGGTTCCTGAACGATGTAGTTTGTGTGAGCTAAAAAGTGACTGCCCTTACCTGAAACGAAGTCTTGCTTGTAGGAAGACTCAGAGCCTGGTATTTAACTCCATTTCTGAAGTGAAACACACAACAGAGTTCTCATCCATTGATCACACTCTGCTTTAGAGCAAGAAGCAAGCTCTTGCTTTCTAGAGTCTCTAATATAGCAGGAAACCTGAGTGTGCTGAGAACAAAAGAACGGTGTTTCTTACACATACGGACCATATCTAGTCCAACTCTGCTTCTGAAACTGATACAAAGCGCTGGTCTTCTAACATACAATGCTTGTCAGTTAAGATGAGAAATGTGTGAGGTTCCTGAACGATGTTTTTTGTGTGAGCTAAAAAGTGACTGCCCTTACCTGAAACGAAGTCTTGCTTGTAGGAAGACTCAGAGCCTGGGATTTAACTCCATTTCTGAAGTGAAACACACAACACAGTTCTCATCCATTGATCACACTCTGCTTTAGAGCAAGAAGCACGCTCTTGCTTTCTAGAGTCTCTAATACAGCAGGAAACATGAGTGTGCTAAGAACAAAAGAACGGTGTTTCTTACACAAACAGACTATATCTAGTCCAACTCTGTTTCGGAGACTGATACAAAGCACTGGTCCTCTAACATCCAATGCTTGTCAGTTAAGATGAGAAACGTGCGAGCTTCCTGAATGATGTAGTTCATTTGAGCTGAAAAGTGACTGCCCTTAACTGAAACGAAGTCTTGCTTGTAGGAATATTCAGAGACAAGGATTTAAATCCATTTCTGAAGTGAAACACACAACAGAGTTCTCATCCCTTGATCACCCTCTGCTTTAGAGCAAGAAGCACACTCTAGCTTTCTAGAATCTCTAAGACAGCAGGAAACTTGAGTTTGCTGAGAAGAAATGAACGGTGTTTCCTACACATACGGATCATATCTAGTCCAACTCTGCTTCTGAAACTGATACAAAGCACTTGTCCTCTAACATCCAATGCTTGTCAGTTATGATGAGGAACGTGTGAAATTCCTGAACGATGTAGTGCGTTTGAGATGAAAAGTGACTGCCATTACCTGAAACGAAGACTTGCTTGTAGGAAGACTCAGAGCCTGGGATTTAACAACATTTCTGAAGTGAAACACACAGCAGAGTTCTCATCCATTGTTCACACTCTGCTTTACAGCAAGAAGCACGCTCTTGCTTTCTAGACTCTCTAAGACAGCAGGAAACATGAGTGTGATGAGAACAAAAGAACGGTGTTTCCTACACATACAGACCATATCTAGTCCAACTCTGCTTCTGAAATTGAAACAAACCACAGGTACTCTAACATCCAATGCTTGTCAGTTAAGATGAGAAACGTGTGAGTTTCGTGAACGATGTAGTTCGTTTGAGGTGTAAAGTAACTTCCCTTACCTGAAACGAAGTCTTGATTATAGGAAGACTCAGAGCCTGGGATTTAACTCCATTCCTGAAGTGAAACACACAACAGAGTTCTCATCCATTGATCACACTCTGCTTTAGAGCAAGAAGCACGCTCTTGCTTTCTAGAGTCTCTAAGACAACAGGAAACTTGAGTGTGCTCAGAAGAAAAGAACCGTGTTTCCTATACATATGGACCATATCGAGTTCAACTCTGCTTGAAATTGATGCAAAGCAAAGGTTCTCTAACATCCAATGCTTCTCAGTTAAGATGAGATACGTGTGATCTTCGTGAACGATATATTTCGATTGAGCTGAAAAGGGACTGCCCTTACCTGAAAAGAAGTCTTGCTTTTAGTAAGACTCAGAGCCTGGGATTTAACAACATTGCTGAAGGGAAACACACAGCAGAGTTCTCATCCATTGTTCACACTCTGCTTTACAGCAAGAAGCACGCTCTTGCTTTCTAGAATCTCTAAGACAGCAGGAAACATGAGTGTGATGAGAACAAAAGAACAGTGTTTCCTACGCATACGGACCATATCTAGTCCAACTCTGCTTCTGAAATTGAAACAAACCACAGGTCCTCTAACATCCAATGCTTCTCAGTTAAGATGAGAAACGTGTGAGTTTCGTGAACGATGTAGTTCGTTTGAGCTGTAAAGTAACTTCCCTTACCTGAAACGAAGTCTTGCTTATAGGAAGACTCAGAGCCTGGGATTTAACTCCATTTCTGAAGTGAAACACACAACAGAGTTCTCATCCATTGATCACACTCTGCTTTAGAGCAAGAAGCAAGCTCTTGCTTTCTATAGTCTCTAATACAGCAGGAAACCTGAGTGTGCTGAGAACAAAAGAACGGTGTTTCTTACACATACGGACCATATCTAGTCCAACTCTGCTTCGGAAACTAATACAAAGCACTGGTCCTCTAACATCCAATGCTTGTCAGTTAAGATGAGAAACGTGCGAGCTTCCTGAATGATGTAGTTCATTTGAGCTGAAAAGTGACTGCCCTTACCTGAAACGAAGTCTTGCTTGTAGGAATATTCAGAGACAAGGATTTAAATCCATTTCTGAAGTGAAACACACAACAGAGTTCTCATCCCTTGATCACCCTCTGCTTTAGAGCAAGAAGCACACTCTAGCTTTCTAGAATCTCTAAGACAGCAGGAAACTTGAGTTTGCTGAGAAGAAATGAACGGTGTTTCCTACACATACGGATCATATCTAGTCCAACTCTGCTTCTGAAACTGATACAAAGCACTTGTCCTCTAACATCCAATGCTTGTCAGTTAAGATGAGGAACGTGTGAAATTCCTGAACGATGTAGTTCGTTTGAGATGAAAAGTGACTGCCATTACCTGAAACGAAGTCTTGCTTGTAGGAAGACTCAGAGCCTGGGATTTAACAACATTTCTGAAGTGAAACACACAGCCGAGTTCTCATCCATTGTTCACACTCTGCTTTACAGCAAGAAGCACGCTCTTGCTTTCTAGAGTCTCTAAGACAGCAGGAAACATGAGTGTTATGAGAACAAATGAACGGTGTTTCCTATACATATGGACCATATCGAGTTCAACTCTGCTTGAAATTGACGCAAAGCAAAGGTCCTCTAACATCCAATGATTATCAGTTAAGATGAGATACGTGTGAGCTTCGTGAACGATATAGTTCGATTGAGCTATAAAGTAAATGCCCTTACCTGAAACGAAGTCTTGCTTGTAGGAAGATTCAGAGACAGGGATTTAACTCCATTTCTGAAGTGAAACACACAACAGAGTTCTCATCCATTGATCACACTCTGCTTTAGAGCAAGAAGCACGCTCTAGCTTTCTAGCATCTCTGAGACAGCAGGAAACTTGAGTGTGCTGAGAACAAATGAACGGTGTTTCGTACACATACTGATCATATCCAGTCCAACTCTGCTTCTGAAACTGATACAAAGCACTGGTCCTCTAACATCAAATGCTTGGCAGTTAAGATGAGAAACGTGTGAGCTTCATGAACGATGTATTTCGTTTGAGATTAAAGTATCTGCCCTTACTTGAAACGAAGTCTTCCTTGTAGGAAGACTCAGAGCCTGGGATTTAACTCCATTTCTGAAGTGAAACACACAGCAGAGTTCTCATCCATTGATCACACTCTGCTTTAGGGCTAGAAGCAAGCTCTAGCTCTCTAGAGTCTCTAAGACAGCATGAAACGTGAGTGTGCTGTGAAGAAAAGAACGGTGTTTCCTACACATACAGACCATATCTAGTCCAACTCTGCTTATGAAACTGACACAAAGCACTTGTCCTCTAACATCCAATGCTAGTCAGTTAAGATGAAAACGTGTGAGCTTCGTGACCGATGTAATTTGTTTGACCTGAAAAGGGACTGCCCTTACCTGAAACGAAGTCTTTCTTGTAGGAAGACTCAGAGCCTGGTATTTAACTCCATTTCTGAAGTGAAACACACAACACAGTTCTCATCCATTGATCACACTCTGCTTTAGAGCAAGAAGCAAGCTCTTGCTTTCTAGAGTCTCTAATACAGCAGGAAACCTGAGTGTGCTGAGAACAAAAGAACGGTGTTTCTTACACATACGGACCATATCTAGTCCAACTCTGCTTCTGAAACTGATACAAAGCGCTGGTCCTCTAACATCCAATGCTTGTCAGTTAAGATGAGAAATGTGTGAGGTTCCTGAACGATGTTTTTTGTGTGAGCTAAAAAGTGACTGCCCTTACCTGAAACGAAGTCTTGCTTGTAGGAAGACTCAGAGCCTGGGATTTAACTCCATTTCTGAAGTGAAACACACAACACAGTTCTCATGCATTGATCACACTCTGCTTTAGAGCAAGAAGCACACTCTTGCTTTCTAGAGTCTCTAATACAGCAGGAAACATGAGTGTGCTGAGAACAAAAGAACAGTGTTTCTTACACAAACAGACTATATCTAGTCCAACTCTGCTTCGGAGACTGATACAAAGCACTGGTCCTCTAACATCCAATGCTTGTCAGTTAAGATGAGAAACGTGCGAGCTTCCTGAATGATGTAGTTCATTTGAGCTGAAAAGTGACTGCCCTTACCTGAAACGAAGTCTTGCTTGTAGGAAGATTCAGAGACAAGGATTTAAATCCATTTCTGAAGTGAAACACACAACAGAGTTCTCATCCCTTGATCACCCTCTGCTTTAGAGCAAGAAGCACACTCTAGCTTTCTAGAATCTCTAAGACAGCAGGAAACTTGAGTTTGCTGAGAAGAAATGAACGGTGTTTCCTACACATACGGATCATATCTAGTCCAACTCTGCTTCTGAAACTGATACAAAGCACTTGTCCTCTAACATCCAATGCTTGTCAGTTAAGATGAGGAACGTGTGAAATTCCTGAACGATGTAGTTCGTTTGAGATGAAAAGTGACTGCCATTACCTGAAACGAAGTCTTGCTTGTAGGAAGACTCAGAGCCTGGGATTTAACAACATTTCTGAAGTGAAACACACAGCCGAGTTCTCATCCATTGTTCACACTCTGCTTTACAGCAAGAAGCACGCTCTTGCTTTCTAGAGTCTCTAAGACAGCAGGAAACATGAGTGTTATGAGAACAAAAGAACGGTGTTTCCTATACATATGGACCATATCGAGTTCAACTCTGCTTGAAATTGACGCAAAGCAAAGGTCCTCTAACATCCAATGATTATCAGTTAAGATGAGATACGTGTGAGCTTCGTGAACGATATAGTTCGATTGAGCTATAAAGTAAATGCCCTTACCTGAAACGAAGTCTTGCTTGTAGGAAGATTCAGAGCCAGGGATTTAACTCCATTTCTGAAGTGAAACACACAACAGAGTTCTCATCCATTGATCACACTCTGCTTTAGAGCAAGAAGCACGCTCTAGCTTTCTAGCGTCTCTAAGACAGCAGGAAACTTGAGTGTGCTGAGAACAAATGAACGGTGTTTCGTACACATACTGATCATATCCAGTCCAACTCTGCTTCTGAAACTGATACAAAGCACTGGTCCTCTAACATCAAATGCTTGGCAGTTAAGATGAGAAACGTGTGAGCTTCATGAACGATGTATTTCGTTTGAGATTAAAGTATCTGCCCTTACTTGAAACGAAGTCTTCCTTGTAGCAAGACTCAGAGCCTGGGATTTAACTCCATTTCTGAAGTGAAACACACAGCAGAGTTCTCATCCATTGATCACACTCTGCTTTAGGGCTAGAAGCAAGCTCTAGCTCTCTAGAGTCTCTAAGACAGCATGAAACGTGAGTGTGGTGTGAAGAAAAGAACGGTGTTTCCTACACATACAGACCATATCTAGTCCAACTCTGCTTATGAAACTGACACAAAGCACTGGTCCTCTAACATCCAATGCTAGTCAGTTAAGATGAAAACGTGTGAGCTTCGTGACCGATGTAATTTGTTTGACCTGAAAAGTGACTGCCCTTACCTGAAACGAAGTCTTTCTTGTAGGAAGACTCAGAGCCTGGTATTTAACTCCATTTCTGAAGTGAAACACACAACAGAGTTCTCATCCCTTGATCACACTCTGCTTTACAGCAAGAAGCACGCTCCTGCTTTCTAGACTCTCTAAGACAGCAGGAAACATGAGTGTGATGAGAACAAAAGAACGGTGTTTCCTACACATACGGACCATATCTAGTCCAACTCTGCTTCTGAAATTGAAACGAACCACAGGTCCTCTAACATCCAATGCTTGTCAGTTAAGATGAGAAACGTGTGAGTTTCGTGAACGATGTAGTTCGTTTGAGCTGTAAAGTAACTTCCCTTACCTGAAATGAAGTCTTGCTTGTAGGAAGACTCAGGGCCTGGGATTTAACTCCATTTCTGAAGTGAAACACACAACAGAGTTCTCATCCATTGATCACACTCTGCTTTAGAGCAAGAAGCAAGCTCTTGCTTTCTAGAGTCTCTAATACAGCAGGAAACCTGAGTGTGCTGAGAACAAAAGAACGGTGTTTCTTACACGTACGGACCATATCTAGTCCAACTCTGCTTCTGAAACTGATACAAAGTGCTGGTCCTCTAACATCCAATGCTTGTCAGTTAAGATGAGTAATGTGTGAGGTTCCTGAACGATGTTTTTTGTGTGAGCTAAAAAGTGACTGCCCTTACCTGAAAAGAAGTCTTGCTTGTAGGAAGACTCAGAGCCTGGGATTTAACTCCATTTCTGAAGTGAAACACACAACAGAGTTCTCATCCCTTGATCACACTCTGCTTTAGAGCAAGAAGCACGCTCTTGCTTTCTAGAGTCTCTAATACAGCAGGAAACATGAGTGTGCTGAGAACAAAAGAACGGTGTTTCTTACACAAACAGACTATATCTAGTCCAACTCTGCTTCGGAGACTGATACAAAGCACTGGTCCTCTAACATCCAATGCTTGTCAGTTAAGATGAGAAACGTGCGAGCTTCCTGAATGATGTAGTTCATTTGAGCTGAAAAGTGACTGCCCTTACCTGAAACGAAGTCTTGCTTGTAGGAATATTCAGAGACAAGGATTTAAATCCATTTCTGAAGTGAAACACACAACAGAGTTCTCATCCCTTGATCACCCTCTGCTTTAGAGCAAGAAGCACACTCTAGCTTTCTAGAATCTCTAAGACAGCAGGAAACTTGAGTTTGCTGAGAAGAAATGAACGGTGTTTCCTACACATACGGATCATATCTAGTCCAACTCTGCTTCTGAAACTGATACAAAGCACTTGTCCTCTAACATCCAATGCTTGTCAGTTAAGATGAGAAACGTGCGAGCTTCCTGAATGATGTAGTTCATTTGAGCTGAAAAGTGACTGCCCTTACCTGAAACGAAGTCTTGCTTGTAGGAATATTCAGAGACAAGGATTTAAATCCATTTCTGAAGTGAAACACACAGCAGAGTTCTCATCCTTTGTTCACACTCTGCTTTACAGCAAGAAGCACGCTCTTGCTTTCTAGACTCTCTAAGACAGCAGGAAACATGAGTGTGATGAGAACAAAAGAATGGTGTTTCCTACACATACGGACCATATCTAGTCCAACTCTGCTTCTGAAATTGAAACAAACCACAGGTACTCTAACATCCAATGCTTGTCAGTTAAGATGAGAAACGTGTGAGTTTCGTGAACGATGTAGTTCGTTTGAGCTGTAAAGTAACTTCCCTTACCTGAAACGAAGTCTTGCTTATAGGAAGACTCAGAGCCTGGGATTTAACTCCATTTCTGAAGTGAAACACACAACAGAGTTCTCATCCATTGATCACACTCTGCTTTAGAGCAAGAAGCACTCTCTTGCTTTCTAGAGTCTCTAAGACAACAGGAAACTTGAGTGTGCTCAGTAGAAAAGAACCGTGTTTCCTATACATATGGACCATATCGAGTTCAACTCTGCTTGAAATTGATGCAAAGCAAAGATCCTCTAACATCCAATGCTTCTCAGTTAAGATGAGATACCTGTGATCTTCGTGAACGATATATTTCGATTGAGCTGTAAAGTAAATGCTCTTACCTGAAACGAAGTCTTGCTTGTAGAAAGATTCAGAGCCAGGGATTTAACTCCAATTCTGAAGTGAAACACACAACAGAGTTCTCATCTATTGATTACACTCCGCTTTAGAGCAAGAGCACGCTCTAGCTTTCTAGAGTCTCTAAGACAACAGGAAACTTGAGTGTGCTGAGAACAAATGAACGGTGTTTCATACACATACTGATCATATCCAGTCAAACTCTGCTTCTGAAACTGATACAAAGCACTGGTCCTCTAACATCAAATGCTTCGCAGTTAAGATGAGAAACGTGTGAGCTTCCTGAACGATGTAGTTCGTTTGAGATTAAAGTATCTGCCCTTACTTGAAACGAAGTCTTCCTTGTAGGAAGATCAGAGCCTGGGATTTAACTCCATTTCTGAAGAGAAACACACAACAGAGTTCTCATCCATTGATCACACGCTGCTTTAGAGCAAGAAGCACGCTCTTGCTTTCTAGAATCTCCACAACAGCAGGAAACCTGAGTGTGCTGAGAACAAAAGAACGGAGTTACTTACACATACGGACCATATCTAGTCCAACTCTGCTTCTGAAACTGATACAAAGCACTGGTCCTCTAACATGCAATGTTAGTCAGTTAAGATGAAAACGTGTGAGCTTCGTGACCAATGTAATTCGTTTGACCTGAAAAGTGACTGCCCTTACCTGAAATGAAGTCTTTCTTGTAGGAAGACTCAGAGCCTGGGATTTAACTCCATTTCTGAAGTGAAACACACAACACAGTTCTCATCCATTGATCACACTCTGCTTTAGAGCAAGAAGCACGCTCTTGCTTTCTAGAATCTCTAATACAGCAGGAAACATGAGTGTGCTGAGAACAAAAGAACGGTGTTTCTTACACAAACAGACTATATCTAGTCCAACTCTGCTTCGGAGACTGATACAAAGCACTGGTCCTCTAACATCCAATGCTTGTCAGTTAAGATGAGAAACGTGCGAGCTTCCTGAACGATGTAGTTCATTTGAGCTGAAAAGTGACTGCCCTTACCTGAAACGAAGTCTTGCTTGTAGGAATATTCAGAGACAAGGATTTAAATCCATTTCTGAAGTGAAACACACAACAGAGTTCTCATCCCTTGATCACCCTCTGCTTTAGAGCAAGAAGCACACTCTAGCTTTCTAGAATCTCTAAGACAGCAGGAAACTTGAGTTTGCTGAGAAGAAATGAACGGTGTTTCCTACACATACGGATCATATCTAGTCCAACTCTGCTTCTGAAACTGATACAAAGCACTTGTCCTCTAACATCCAATGCTTGTCAGTTAAGATGAGGAACGTGTGAAATTCCTGAACGATGTAGTTCGTTTGAGATGAAAAGTGACTGCCATTACCTGAAACGAATCTTGCTTGTAGGAAGACTCAGAGCCTGGGTTTTAACAACATTTCTGAAGTGAAACACACAGCCGAGTTCTCATCCATTGTTCACACTCTGCTTTACAGCAAGAAGCACGCTCTTGCTTTCTAGAGTCTCTAAGACAGCAGGAAACATGAGTGTTATGAGAACAAAAGAACGGTGTTTCCTATACATATGGACCATATCGAGTTCAACTCTGCTTGAAATTGATGCAAAGCAAAGGTCCTCAAACATCCAATGATTATCAGTTAAGATGAGATACGTGTGAGCTTCGTGAACGATATAGTTCGATTGAGCTATAAAGTAAATGCCCTTACCTGAAACGAGGTCTTGCTAGTAGGAAGATTCAGAGCCAGGGATTTAACTCCATTTCTGAAGTGAAACACACAACAGAGTTCTCATCCATTGATCACACTCTGCTTTAGAGCAAGAAGCACGCTCTAGCTTTCTAGAGTCTCTAAGACAGCAGGAAACTTGAGTGTGCTGAGAACAAATGAACGGTGTTTCGTACACATACTGATCATATCCAGTCCAACTCTGCTTCTGAAACTGATACAAAGCACTGGTCCTCTAACATCAAATGCTTGGCAGTTAAGATGAGAAACGTGTGATCTTCATGAACGATGTATTTCGTTTGAGATTAAAGTATCTGCCCTTACTTGAAACGAAGTCTTCCTTGTAGGAAGACTCAGAACCTGGGATTTAACTCCATTTCTGAAGTGAAACACACAGCAGAGTTCTCAACCATTGATCACACTCTGCTTTAGGGCTAGAAGCAAGCTCTAGCTCTCTAGAGTCTCTAAGACAGCATGAAACGTGAGTGTGCTGTGAAGAAAAGAACGGTGTTTCCTACACATACAGACCATATCTAGTCCAACTCTGCTTATGAAACTGACACAAAGCACTGGTCCTCTAACATCCAATGCTAGTCAGTTAAGATGAAAACGTGTGAGCTTCGTGACCGATGTAATTTGTTTGACCTGAAAAGTGACTGCCCTTACCTGAAACGAAGTCTTTCTTGTAGGAAGACTCAGAGCCTGGTATTTAACTCCATTTCTGAAGTGAAACACACAACAGAGTTCTCATCCATTGATCACACTCTGCTTTACAGCAAGAAGCACGCTCCTGCTTTCTAGACTCTCTAAGACAGCAGGAAACATGAGTGTGATGAGAACAAAAGAACGGTGTTTCCTACACATACGGACCATATCTAGTCCAACTCTGCTTCTGAAATTGAAACGAACCACAGGTCCTCTAACATCCAATGCTTGTCAGTTAAGATGAGAAACGTGTGAGTTTCGTGAACGATGTAGTTCGTTTGAGCTGTAAAGTAACTTCCCTTACCTGAAACGAAGTCTTGATTGTAGGAAGACTCAGAGCCTGGGATTATCTCCATTTCTGAAGTGAAACACACAACAGAGTTCTCATTCATTGATCACACTCTGCTGTAGAGCAAGAAGCAACCTCTTGCTTTCTAGAGTCTCTAATACAGCAGGAAACATGAGTGTGCTGAGAAAAAAAGAACGGTGTTTCTTACACATACGGACCATATCTAGTCCAACTCTGCTTCTGAAACTGATACAAAGCGCTGGTCCTCTAACTTCCAATGCTTGTCAGTTAAGATGAGAAATGTGTGAGGTTCCTGAACGATGTTTTTTGTGTGAGCTAATAAGTGACTGCCCTTACCTGAAACGAAGTCTTGCTTGTAGGAAGACTCAGTGCCTGGGATTTAACTCCATTTCTGAAGTGAAACACACAACACAGTTCTCATCCATTGATCACACTCTGCTTTAGAGCAAGAAGCATGCTCTTGCTTTCTAGAATCTCTAAGACAGCAGGAAGCTTGAGTGTGCTGAGAACAAATGAACAGTGTTTCCTAAACATACGGATCCTATATAGCCAACTCTGCTTCTGAAACTGATACAAAGCACTGGTCCTCTAACATCCAATGCTTGTCAGTTAAGATGAGGAATGTGTGAGCTTCGTGAACAATGTAGTTCATTTGAGCTGAAAAGTGACTGCCCTAACCTGAAGCGAAGTCTTGCTTGTAGGAAGACTCAGAGCCTGGGATTTAACTCCATTTCTGAAGTGAAACACACAACAGAGTTCTCATCCATTGTTCACACTCTGCTTTAGAGCAAGAACCTTGCTCTTGCTTTCCAGAGTCTGTAATACAGCAGGAAACCTTAGTGTGCTCAGAAAAAAGAACGGTGTTTCCTACACATAAGGACCACATCTAGTTCAACTCTGCTTCTGAAACTGAAACAAACCACAGGTCCTCCAACATCCAATGTTTGTCAGTGAAGATGAGGAAATGTGATCTTTGTGAACGATGTAGTTTGTTTGAGCTGAAAAGTGACTGCCCTTACCTGAAAAGAAGTCTTGCTTTTAGTAAGACTCAGAGCATGGGATTTAACAAAATTTCTGAAGGGAAACATACAGCAGAGTTCTCATCCATTGTTCACACTCTGCTTTACAGCAAGAAGCACGCTCTTGCTTTCTAGACTCTCTAAGACAGCAGGAAACATGAGTGTGATGAGAACAAAAGAACGGTGTTTCCTACACATACAGACCATATCTAGTCCAACTCTGGTTCTGAAATTGAAACAAACGACAGGTACTCTAACATCCAATGCTTGTCAGTTAAGATGAGAAACGTGTGAGTTTCGTGAACGATGTAGTTCGTTTGAGCTGTAAAGTAACTTCCCTTACCTGAAACGAAGTCTTGCTTATAGGAAGACTTAGAGCCTGGGATTTAACTCCATTCCTGAAGTGTAACACACAACAGAGTTCTCATCCATTGATCACACTCTGCTTTAGAGCAAGAAGCAAGCTCTTGCTTTCTATAGTCTCTAATAAGCAGGAAAACTGAGTGTGCTGAGAACAAAAGAACGGTGTTTCTTACACATACGGACCATATCTAGTCCAAATCTGCTTCTGAAACTGATACAAAGCGCTGGTCCTCTATCATCCAATGCTTGTTAGTTAAGATGAGAAATGTGTGAGGTTCCTGAACGATGTAGTTTGTGTGAGCTAAAAAGTGACTGCCCTTACCTGAAACGAAGTCTTGCTTGTAGGATGACTCAGAGCCTGGGATTTAACTCCATTTCTTAAGTGAAACAGAGAACACTGTTCTCATCCATTGATCACACTCTGCTTTAGAGCAAGAAGCACGCTCTTGCTTTCTAGAGTCTCTAATACAGCAGGAAACATGAGTGTGCTGAGAACAAAAGAACGGTGTTTCTTACACAAACAGACGATATCTAGTCCAACTCTGCTTCGGAGACTGATACAAAGCACTGGTCCTCTAACATCCAATGCTTGTCAGTTAAGATGAGAAACGTGCAAGCTTCCTGAACGATGTAGTTCATTTCAGCTGAAAAGTGACTGCCCTTACTTGAAACGAAGTCTTGCTTGTAGGAATATTCAGAGACAAGGATTTAAATCCATTTCTGAAGTGAAACACACAACAGAGTTCTCATCCCTTGATCACCCTCTGCTTTAGAGCAAGAAGCACACTCTAGCTTTCTAGAATCTCTAAGACAGCAGGAAACTTGAGTTTGCTGAGAAGAAATGAACAGTGTTTCCTACACATACGGATCATATCTAGTCCAACTCTGCTTCTGAAACTGATACAAAGCACTTGTCCTCTCACATCCAATGCTTGTCAGTTAAGATGAGGAACGTGTGAAATTCCTGAATGATGTAGTTCGTTTGAGATGAAAAGTGACTGCCATTACCTGAAACGAAGTCTTGCTTGTAGGAAGACTCAGAGCCTGGGATTTAACAACATTTCTGAAGTGAAAAACACAGCCGAGTTCTCATCCATTGTTCACACTCTGCTTTACAGCAAGAAGCAAGCTCTTGCTTTCTAGAGTCTCTAAGACAGCAGGAAACATGAGTGTGATGAGAACAAAAGAACGGTGTTTCCTACCCATTCGGACCATATCTTGTCCAACTCTGCTTCTGAAATTGAAACAAACCACTGGTCCTCTAACATCCAATGCTAGTCAGTTAAGATGAAAACGTGTGAGCTTCGTGACCGATGTAATTCCTTTGACCTGATAAGTGACTGCCCTTACCTGAAACGAAGTCTTTCTTGTAGGAAGACTCAGACCTGGGATTTAACTCCATTTCTGAAGTGAAACACACAACAGAGTTCTCATCCATTGATCACACTCTGCTTTAGAGCAAGAAGCACGCACTTGCTTTCTAGAGTCTCTAACACAGCAAGAAACATGAGTGTGCTGAGAACAAAAGAACGGTGTTTCGTACACAAACGGACTAAATCTAGTCCAACTCTGCTTCTGAGACTGATACAAAGCACTGGTCCTCTAACATCCAACGCTTGTCAGTTAAGATGAGAAACGTGTGAGCTTCCTGAACGATGTAGTTCGTTTAAGCTGAAAGTGACTGCCCTTACCTGAAACGAAGTCTTGCTTGTAGGAAGACTCAGAGCCTGGGATTTAACAACATTTCTGAAGTGAAACACACAACAGAGTTCTCATCCATTGATCACACTCTGCTTTAGAGCAAGAAGCACGTTCTAGCTTTCTAGAGTCTCTAAGACAGCAGGAAACATGAGTGTGATGAGAACAAAAGAACGGTGTTTCCTACCCATTCGGACCGTATCTTGTCCAACTCTGCTTCTGAAATTGAAACAAACCACTGGTCCTCTAACATCCAATGCTAGTCAGTTAAGATGAACACGTGTGTGCTTCGTGACCGATGTAATTCGTTTGACCTGATAAGTGACTGCCCTTACCTGAAATGAAGTCTTTCTTGTAGGAAGACTCATAGCCTGGGATTTAACTCCATTTCTGAAGTGAAACTCACAACAGAGTTCTCATCCCTTGATCACCCTCTGCTTGAGAGCAAGAAGCACACTCTAGCTTTCTAGAGTCTCTAAGACAGCAGGAAACTTGAGTGTGCTGAGAAGAAATGAACGGTGTTTCCTATACATATGGACCATATCGAGTTCAACTCTGCTAGAAATTGATGCAAAGCAAAGGTCCTCTAACATCCAATGCTTCTCAGTTAAGATGAGATACGTTTGAGCTTCTTGAAGGATATAGTTCGAATGAGCTGTAAAGTAAATGCCCTTACCTGTAACGAAGTCTTGCTTGTAGGAAGATTCAGAGCTAGTGATTTAACTCCATTTCTGAAGTGAAACACACAACAGAGTTCTCATCCATTGATCACACTCTGCTTTAGAGCAAGAAGCACGCTCTAGCGTTCTAGAGTTTCAAAGACAGCAGGAAACTTGAGTGTGCTGAGAACAAATGAACCGTGTTTCGTACACATACTGGTCATATCCAGTCCAACTCTGCTTCTGAAACTGATACAAAGCACTGGTCCTCTAACATCAAATGCTTGGCAGTTAAGATGGGAAACATGTGAGCTTCGTGAACGATGTATTTGTTTGAGATTAAAGTATCTGCGCTTACTTGAAACGAAGTCTTCCTTGTAGAAAGACTCAGAGCCTGGGATTTAACTCCATTTCTGAAGTGAAACACACAGCAGAGTTCTCATCCATTGATCACACTCTGCTTTAGGGCAAGAAGCAAGCTCTAGCTCTCTAGAGTCTCTAAGACAGCATGAAACGTGAGTGTGCTGAGAAGAAAAGAACGGTGTTTCCTACACACATGGACCATATCTAGTCCAACTCTGCTTATGAAGCAGATACAAATCACTGGTCCTCTAACATCTGATGCTTGCCAGTTAAGATGAGAAACGTGTGAGCTTCCTGAACGATGTAGTTCGTTTGAGATGAAAAGTGACTGCCCTTCCCTGAAACGAAGTCTTGCTTGTAGGAAGACTCAGAGCCTGGGATTTAACAACATTTCTGAAGTGAAACACACAACAGAGTTCTCATCCATTGATCACACTCTGCTTTAGAGCAAGAAGCATGCTCTTGCTTTCTAGAGTCTCTAAGGCAGCAGGAAACGTGAGTGTCCTCAGAAGAAAAAAACCATGTTTCCTATACATATGGACCATATCTAGTTCAACTCTGCTTGAAATTGATACAAAGCAAAGGTCCTCCAACATCCAATGCTTGTCAGTTAAGATGAGAAACATGAGAGATTCGTGAACGATGTAGTTCGTTTGAGCTGTATAGTAACTGCCCTTACCTGAACCGATGTCTTGCTTGTAGGAAGACTCAGAGCCAGGGATTTAACTCCATTTCTGAAGTGAACCACACAACAGAGTTCTCATCCCTTGATCACCCTCTGCTTTAAAACAAGAAGCACACTCTAGTTTTCTAGAATCTCTAAGACAGCAGGAAACTTGTGTGTGCTGAGAACAAATGAACAGTGTTTCCTACACATACGGATCCTATCTAGTCCAACTCTGCTTCTGAAATTGAAACAAACCACTGGTCCTCTAACATCCAATGCTAGTCAGTTAAGATGAACACGTGTGAGCTTCGTGACCGATGTAATTCGTTTGACCTGATAAGTGACTGCCCTTACGTGAAACGAAGTCTTTCTTGTAGGAAGACTCAGAGCCTGGGATTTAACTCCATTTCTGAAGTGAAACACACAACAGAGTTCTCATCCATTGATCACACTCTGGTTTAGAGCTAGAAGCATGCTCTTCCTTTCAAGAGTCTCTAATACAGCAGGAAACATGAGTGTGCTGAGAACAAAAGAACGGTGTTTCTTACACAAACCGACTATATCTAGTCCAACTCTGCTTCTGAGACTGATACAAAGCACTGGACTTCTAACATCCAATGCTTGTCAGTTAAGATGAGAAACGTGTGAGCTTCCTGAACGATGTAGTTCGTTTGAGCTGAAAAGTGACTGCCCTTACCTGAAATGAAGTCTTGATTGTAGGAAGACTCAGAGCCAAGGATTTAACTCAATTTCTGAAGTGAAACACACAACAGAGTTCTCATCCCTTGATCACCCTCTGCTTTAGAGCAAGAAGCACACTCTAGCTTTCTAGAATCTCTAAGACAGCAGGAAACTTGAGTGTGCTGAGAAGAAATGGACGGTGGTTCCTATACATATGGACCATATCGAGTTCAACTCTGCTTGGAATTGATGCAAAGCAAAGGTCCTCTAACATCCAATGCTTCTCAGTTAAGATGAGATACATTTGACCTTCGTGAAGGATATAGTTCGATTGAGCTGTAAAGTAAATGCCCTTACCTGTAACGAAGTCTTGCTTGTAGGAAGATTCAGAGCCAGGGATTTAACTCCATTTCTGAAGTGAAACACACAACAGAGTTCTCAACCATTGATCACACTCTGATTTAGAGCAAGCAGCACGCTCTAGCTTTCTAGAGTCTCTAAAAGAGCAGGAAATTTGAGTGTGCTGAGAACAAATGAACGGTGTTTCATACACATATTGGTCATATCCAGTCCAACTCTGCTTCTGAAACTGATACAAAGCACTGGTCCTCTAACATCAAATGCTTGGCATTAAGATGGGAAACATGTGAGCTTTGTGAACGATGTATTTCATTTGAGATTAAAGTATCTGCCCTTACTTGAAACAGAGTCTTCCTTGTAGGAAGACTCAGAGCCTGGGATTTAACTCCATTTCTTAAGTTAAACACACAGCAGAGTTCTCATCCATTGATCACACTCTGCTTTAAGGCAAGAAGCAAGCTCTAGCTCTCTAGAGTCTCTAAGACAGCATGAAATGTGAGTGTGCTAAGAAGAAAAGAACAGTGTTTCCTACACATACGGACCATATCTAGTCCAACTCTGCTTATGACACTGATACAAATCACTGGTCCTCTAACATCCGATGCTTACCAGTTAAGATGAGAAACGTGTGACCTTCCTGAACGATGTAGTTCGTTTGAGATGAAAAGTGACTGCCCTTCCCTGAAACGAAGTCTTGCTTGTAGGAAGACTCAGAGCCTGGGATTTAACAACATTTCAGAAGTGAAACACACAACAGAGTTCTCATCCATTGATCACACTCTGCTTTAGAGCAAGAAGCACGCTATTGCTTTCTAGAGTCTCTAAGACAGCAGGAAACATGAGTGTGATGAGAACAAAGAACGGTGTTTCCTACCCATCGGACCATATCTTGTCCAACTTGCTTCTGAAATTGAAACAAACCACTGGTCCTCTAACGTCCAATGCTAGGCAGTTAAGATGAAAACGTTTGAGCTTCGTGACCGATGTAATTTGTTTGACCTGAAAAGTGACTGCCCTTACCTGAAACGAAGTCTTGCTTGTAGGAAGACAGAGACCTGGGATTTAACTCCATTTCTGAAGGGAAACACACAACACAGTTCCCATCCATGGATCACACTCTGCTTTAGAGCAAGAAGCACACTCTTCTTTTCTAGAGTCTCTAAGGCAGCAGGTAACGTGAGTGTCCGCAGAAGAAAAGAACCATGTTTCCTATACATATGGACCATATCTAGTTCAACTCTGCTTGAAATTGATACAAAGGAAAGGTCCTCCAACATCCAATGCTTGTCAGGTAAGATGAGAAACGTGTGAGCTTCCTGAACGATGTAGTTCGTTTGAGCTGTAAAGTAACTGCCCTTACCTGAAACGAAGTCTTGCTTGTAGGAAGACTCAGAGCCTGGGATTTAACTCCATTTCTGAAGTGAAACACACAACAGAGTTCTCATCCATTGATCACACTCTGGTTTAGAGCAAGAAGCATGCTCTTCCTTTCAAGAGTCTCTAATACAGCAGGAAACATGAGTGTGCTGAGAACAAAAGATCAGTGTTTCTTACACAAACCGACTATATCTAGTCCAACTCTGCTTCTGAGACTGATACAAAGCACTGGTCTTCTAACATCCAATGCTTGTCAGTTAAGATGAGAAACGTGTGAGCTTCCTGAACGATGTAGTTCGTTTGAGCTGAAAAGTGACTGCCCTTACCTGAAATGAAGTCTTGATTGTAGGAAGACTCAGAGCCAAGGATTTAACTCAATTTCTGAAGTGAAACACACAACAGAGTTCTCATCCCTTGATCACCCTCTGCTTTAGAGCAAGAAGCACACTCTAGCTTTCTAGAATCTCTAAGACAGCAGGAAACTTGAGTGTGCTGAGAAGAAATGGACGGTGGTTCCTATACATATGGACCATATCGAGTTCAACTCTGCTTGGAATTGATGCAAAGCAAAGGTCCTCTAACATCCAATGCTTCTCAGTTAAGATGAGATACATTTGACCTTCGTGAAGGATATAGTTCGATTGAGCTGTAAAGTAAATGCCCTTACCTGTAACGAAGTCTTGCTTGTAGGAAGATTCAGAGCCAGGGATTTAACTCCATTTCTGAAGTGAAACACACAACAGAGTTCTCAACCATTGATCACACTCTGATTTAGAGCAAGCAGCACGCTCTAGCTTTCTAGAGTCTCTAAAAGAGCAGGAAAATTGAGTGTGCTGAGAACAAATGAACGGTGTTTCATACACATATTGGTCATATCCAGTCCAACTCTGCTTCTGAAACTGATACAAAGCACTGGTCCTCTAACATCAAATGCTTGGCATTAAGATGGGAAACATGTGAGCTTCGTGAACGATGTATTTCGTTTGAGATTAAAGTATCTGCCCTTACTTGAAACAGAGTCTTCCTTGTAGGAAGACTCAGAGCCTGGGATTTAACTCCATTTCTTAAGTGAAACACACAGCAGAGTTCTCATCCATTGATCACACTCTGCTTTAAGGCAAGAAGCAAGCTCTAGCTCTCTAGAGTCTCTAAGACAGCATGAAACGTGAGTGTGCTAAGAAGAAAAGAACAGTGTTTCCTACACATACGGACCATATCTAGTCCAACTCTGCTTATGACACTGATACAAATCACTGGTCCTCTAACATCCGATGCTTACCCATTAAGATGAGAAAAGTGTGACCTTCCTGAACGATGTAGTTCGTTTGAGATGAAAAGTGACTGCCCTTCCCTGAAACAAAGTCTTGCTTGTAGGAAGACTCAGAGCCTGGGATTTAACAACATTTCAGAAGTGAAACACACAACAGAGTTCTCATCCATTGATCACACTCTGCTTTAGAGCAAGAAGCACGCTATTGCTTTCTAGAGTCTCTAAGACAGCAGGAAACATGAGTGTGATGAGAACAAAGAACGGTGTTTCCTACCCATCGGACCATATCTTGTCCAACTTGCTTCTGAAATTGAAACAAACCACTGGTCCTCTAACGCCCAATGCTAGGCAGTTAAGATGAAAACGTGTGAGCTTCGTGACCGATGTAATTTGTTTGACCTGAAAAGAGACTGCCCTTACCCGAAACGAAGTCTTGCTTGTAGGAAGACAGAGACCTGGGATTTAACTCCATTTCTGAAGGGAAACACACAACACAGTTCCCATCCATGGATCACACTCTGCTTTAGAGCAAGAAGCACACTCTTCTTTTCTAGAGTCTCTAAGGCAGCAGGTAACGTGAGTGTCCGCAGAAGAAAAGAACCATGTTTCCTATACATACGGACCATATCTAGTTCAACTCTGCTTGAAATTGATACAAAGCAAAGGTCCTCCAACATCCAATGCTTTTCAGGTAAGATGAGAAACGTGTGAGCTTCCTGAACGATGTAGTTCGTTTGAGCTGTAAAGTAACTGCCCTTACCTGAAACGAAGTCTTGCTTGTAGGAAGACTCAGAGCCAGGGATTTAACTCCATTTCTGAAGTGAACCACACAACAGAGTTCTCATCCCTTGATCACCCTCTGCTTTAAAACAAGAAGCACACTCTAGCTTTCTAGAATCTCTAAGACAGCAGGAAACTTGTGTTGGCTGAGAACAAATGAACGGAGTTTCCTACACATATGGACCATATCTAGTCCAACTCTGCTTCTGAAACTTATACAAATCACTGGTCCTCTAACATCCGATGCTTGCCAGTTAAGATGAGAAACGTGTGAGCTTCCTGAACGATGTAGTTCGTTTGAGATGAAAAGTGACTGCCCTTCCCTGAAACGAAGTCTTGCTTGTAGGAAGACTCAGAGCCTGGGATTTAACAACATTTCTGAAGTGAAACACACAACAGAGTTCTCATCCATTGATCACACTCTGCTTTAGAGCAAGAAGCACGCTCTTGCTTTCTAGAGTCTCTAAGACAGCAGGAAACATGAGTGTGATGAGAACAAAAGAACGGTGTTTCCTACCCATACGGACCATATCTTGTCCAACTCTGCTTCTGAAATTGAAACAAACCACTGGTCCTCTAACATCCAATGATTGTCAGTTAAGATGAGAAACGTGTGATCTTTGTGAACGATGTAGTTCGTTTGAGCTGTAAAGTAACTTCCCTTACCTGAAACGAAGTCTTGCTTATAGGAAGACTCAGAGCCTGGGATTTAACTCCATTTCTGAAGTGAAACACACAACAGAGTTCTCATCCATTGATCACACTCTGCTTTAGAGCAAGAAGCAAGCTCTTGCTTTCTAGAGTCTCTAATACAGCAGGAAACCTGAGTGTGCTGAGAACAAAAGAACGGTGTTTCTTACACATACGTACCATATCTAGTCCAACTCTGCTTCTCAAACTGATACAAAGCACTGGTCCTCTAACATCCAATGCTTGTCAGTTAAGATGAGAAATGTGTGAGGTTCCTGAACGATGTAGTTTGTGTGAGCTAAAAAGTGACTGCCCTTACCTGAAACGAAGTCTTGCTTGTACGAAGACAGAGACCTGGGATTTAACTCCATTTCTGAAGGGAAACACACAACCCAGTTCCCATCCATGGATCACACTCTGCTTTAGAGCAAGAAGCATACTCTTGTTTTCTAGAGTCTCTAAGGCAGCAGGTAACGTGAGTGTCAGCAGAAGAAAAGAACCATGTTTCCTATACATACGGACCATATCTAGTTCAACTCTGCTTGAAATTGATACAAAGCAAAGGTCCTCCAACATCCAATGCTTGTCAGTTAAGATGAGAAACGTGTGAGCTTCGTGAATGATGTAGTTCCTTTGAGCTGTAAAGTAACTGCCCTTACCTGAAACGAAGTCTTGCTTGTAGGAAGACTCAGAGCCAGGGATTTAACTCCATTTCTGAAGTGAACCACACAACAGAGTTCTCATCCCTTGATCACCCTCTGCTTTAAAGCAAAAAGCACACTCTAGCTCTCTAGAATCTCTAAGACAGCAGGAAACTTGTGTGTGCTGAGAACAAATGAACGGTGTTTCCTACACATACGGATCCTATCTAGTCGAACTCTGCTTCTGAAACTGATACAAAGCACTTGTCCTCTAACATCCAATGCTTGTCAGTTAAGATGAGGAACGTGTGAAATTCCTGAACGATGTAGTTCGTTTGAGGTGAAAAGTGACTGCCATTACCTGAATCGAAGACTTGCTTGTAGGAAGACTCAGAGCCTGGGATTTAACAACATTTCTGAAGTGAAACACACAGCAGAGTTCTCATCCATTGATCACACTCTGCTTTAGGGCAAGAAACAAGCTCTAGCTCTCTAGAGTCTCTAAGACAGCATGAAACGTGAGTGTGCTGTGAAGAAACGAACCGTGTTTCCTACACATACAGACCATATCTAGTCCAACTCTGCTTATGAAACTGATACAAATCACTGGTCCTCCAACATCCGATGCTTGCCAGTTAAGATGAGAAACGTGTGAGCTTCCTGAACGATGTAGTTCGTTTGAGGTGAAAAGTGACTGCCCTTACCTTAAATGAAGTCTTGCTTGTAGGAAGACTCAGAGCCTGGGATTTAACAACATTTCTGAAGTGAAACACACAACAGAGTTCTCATCCATTGATCACACTCTGCTTTAGAGCAAGAAGCACGCTCTTGCTTTCTAGAGTCTCTAAGACAGCAGGAAACCTGAGTGTGCTGAGAACAAAAGAACGGTGTTTCTTACACATACGGACCATATCTAGTCCAAATCTGCTTCTGAAACTGATACAAAGCACTAGTCCTCTAACATCCAATGCTTTTCAGTTAAGATGAGAAACCTGTGAGCCCCGTGACCGATGTAATTCGTTTAGCTGAAAGGAGACTCCCCTTTCCTGAAACGAATTCTTTCTTGTAGGAAGACTCAGAGCCTGGGATTTAACTCCATTTCTGAAATGAAACACACAACACAGTAATCATCCATTGATCACACTCTGCTTTAGAGCAAGAAGCATGCTCTTGCTTTCTAGAGTCTCTAATACAGCAGGAAACATGAGTGTGCTGAGAACAAAAGAACGGTGTTTCTTACACAAACAGACTATATCTAGTCCAACTCTGCTTCAGAGACTGATACAAAGCACTGGTCCTCTAACATCCAATGCTTCTCAGTTAAGATGAGAAACGTGCGAGCTTCCTGAACGATGTAGTTCATTTGAGCTGAAAAGTGACTGCCCTTACCTGAAACGAAGTCTTGCTTGTAGGAATATTCAGAGACAAGGATTTAAATCCATTTCTGAAGTGAAACACACAACAGAGTTCTCATACCTTGATCACCCTCTGCTTTAGAGCAAGAAGCACACTCTAGCTTTCTAGAATCTCTAAGACAGCAGGAAACTTGAGTTTGCTGAAAAGAAATGAACGGTGTTTCCTACACATACGGATCATATCTAGTCCAACTCTGCTTCTGAAACTGATACTAAGCACTTGTCCTCTAATATCCAATGCTTGTCAGTTAAGATGAGGAACGTGTGAAATTCCTAAACGATGTAGTTCGTTTGAGATGAAAAGTGACTGCCATTACCTGAAACGAGGTCTTGCTTGTAGGAAGACTCAGAGCCTGGGATTTAACAACATTTCTGAAGTGAAACACACAGCCGAGTTCTCATCCATTGTTCACACTCTGCTTTACAGCAAGAAGCACGCTCTTGCTTTCTAGAGTCTCTAAGACAGCAGGAAACATGAGTGTTATGAGAACAAAAGAACGGTGTTTCCTATACATATGGACCATATCGAGTTCAACTCTGCTTGAAATTGACGCAAAGCAAAGGTCCTCTAACATCCAATGATTATCAGTTAAGATGAGATACGTGGGAGCTTCGTGAAGGATATAGTTCGATTGAGCTATAAAGTAAATGCCCTTACCTGAAACGAATTCTTGCTTGTAGGAAGATTCAGAGCCAGGGATTTAACTCCATTTCTGAAGTGAAACACACAACAGAGTTCTCATCCATTTATCACACTCTGCTTTAGGGCTAGAAGCAAGCTCTAGCTCTCTAGAGTCTCTAAGACAGCATGAAACGTGAGTGTGCTGTGAAGAAAAGAACGGTGTTTCCTACACATACAGACCATATCTAGTCCAACTCTGCTTATGAAACTGACACAAAGCACTGGTCCTCTAACATCCAATGCTAGTCAGTTAAGATGAAAACGTGTGAGCTTCGTGACCGATGTAATTTGTTTGACCTGAAAAGTGACTGCCCTTACCTGAAACGAAGTCTTTCTTGTAGGAAGACTCAGAGCCTGGTATTTAACTCCATTTCTGAAGTGAAACACACAACAGAGTTCTCATCCATTGATCACACTCTGCTTTACAGCAAGAAGCACGCTCCTGCTTTCTAGACTCTCTAAGACAGGAGGAAACATGAGTGTGATGAGAACAAAAGAACGGTGTTTCCTACACATACGGACCATATCTAGTCCGACTCTGCTTCTGAAATTGAAACAAACCACAGGTGCTCTAACATCCAATGCTTGTCAGTTAAGATGAGAAACGTGTGAGTTTCGTGAACGATGTAGTTCGTTTGAGCTGTAAAGTAACTTCCCTTACCTGAAACGAAGTCTTGCTTGTAGGAAGACTCAGAGCCTGGGATTTAACTCCATTTCTGAAGTGAAACACACAACAGAGTTCTCATCCATTGTTCACACTCTGCTTTAGAGCAAGAACCACGCTCTTGCTTTCCAGTGTCTGTAATACAGCAGGAAAACTTAGTGTGCTCAGAAAAAAAGAACGGTGTTTCCTACACATACGGACCATATCTAGTTCAACTCTGCTTCTGAAACTGAAACAAACCACAGGTCCTCCAACATCCAATGTTTGTCAGTGAAGATGAGAAACGTGTGATCTTCGTGAACCATGTAGTTTGTTTGAGCTTAAAAGGGACTGCCCTTACCTGAAAAGAAGTCTTGCTTTTAGTAAGACTCAGAGACTGGGATTTAACAACATTTCTGAAGTGAAACACACAGCAGAGTTCTCATTCATTGTTCACACTCTGCTTTACAGCAAGAAGCACGCTCTTGCTTTCTAGACTCTCTAAGACAGCAGGAAACATGAGTGTGATGAGAACAAAAGAACGGTGTTTCCTACACATACGGACCATATCTAGTCCAACTCTGCTTCTGAAATTGAAACAAACCACAGGTCCTCTAACATCCAATGCTTCTCAGTTAAGATGAGAAACGTGTGAGTTTCGTGAACGATGTAGATGTTTGAGCTGAAAAGGGACTGCCCTTACCTGAAAAGAAGTCTTGCTTTTAGTAAGACTCAGAGCCTGGGATTTAACAAAATTTCTGAAGGGAAACATACAGCAGAGTTCTCATCTATTGTTCACACTCTGCTTTACAGCAAGAAGCACGCTCTTGCTTTCTAGACTCTCTAAGACAGCAGGAAACATGAGTGTGATGAGACCAAAAGAACGGTGTTTCCTACACATACGGACCATATCTATTACAACTCTGCTTCTGAAATTGAAACAAACCACAGGTCCTCTAACATCCAATGCTTGTCAGTTAAGATGAGAAACGTGTGAGTTTCGTGAACGATGTAGTTCGTTTGAGCTCTAAAGTAACTTCCCTTACCTGAAACGAAGTCTTGCTTATAGGAAGACTCAGAGCCTGGGATTTAACTCCATTTCTGAAGTGAAACACACAACAGAGTTCTCATCCATTGATCACACTCTGCCTTAGAGCAAGATGCACGCTCTTGCTTTCTATAGTCTGTAATACAGCAGGAAACTTGTGTGTGCTGAGAACAAATGAACGCTGTTTCCTACACATACGGATCCTATCTAATCCAACTCTGCTTCTGAAACTGATACAAAGCACTGGTCCTCTAACATCCAATGCTTGTCAGTTAAGATGAGGAACGTGTGAACTTCGTGAATGATGTAGTTCGTTTGAGCTGAAATGTGCCTGCCCTAACCTGAAACGAAGTCTTGCTTGTAGGAAGACTCAGAGCCTGGGATTTTACTCCATTTCTGAAGTGAAACACACAGCAGAGTTCTCATCCATTGTTCACACTGTGCTTTAGAGCAAGAAGCACGCTCTTGCTCTCTAGAATCTCTAATACAGCAGGAAACGTGAGTGTGCTCAGAAGAAAAGAACCGTGTTTCCTATACATATGGACCATATCGAGTTCAACTCTGCTTGAAATTGATGCAAAGCAAAGGTCCTGTAACATCCAATGCTTCTCAGTTAAGATGAGATACGTGTGATCTTCGTGAACGATATATTTCGATTGAGCTGTAAAGTAAATGCCCTTAAATGAAACGAAGTCTTGCTTGTAGAAAGATTCAGAGCCAGGTATTTAACTCCAATTCTGAAGTGAAACACACAACAGAGTTCTCATCCATTGACCACACTCTGCTTTAGAGCAAGAAGCAAGCTCTTGCTTTCTATAGTCTCTAATAAGCAGGAAACCTGAGTGTGCTGAGAACAAAAGAACAGTGTTTCTTACACATACGGACCATATCTAGTCCAACTCTGCTTCTGAAACTGATACAAAGCGCTGGTCCTCTAACATCCAATGCTTGTCAGTTAAGATGAGAAATGTGTGAGGTTCCTGAAAGATGTAGTTTGTGTGAGCTAAAAAGTGACTGCCCTTACCTGAAACGAAGTCTTGCTTGTAGGAAGACTCAGAGCCTGGGATTTAACTCCATTTCTGAAGTGAAACACACAACACAGTTCTCATCCATTGATCACACTCTGCTTTAGAGCAAGAAGCACGCTCTTGCTTTCTAGAGTCTCTAATACAGCAGAAAACATGAGTGTGCTGAGAACAAAAGAACGGTGTTTCTTACACAAACAGACGATATCTAGTCCAACTCTGCTTCGGAGACTGATACAAAGCACTGGTCCTCTAACATCCAATGCTTGTCAGTTAAGATGACAAACGTGCGAGCTTCGTGACCGAAGTAATTCCTTTGACCTGATAAGTGACTGCCCTTACCTGAAACGAAGTCTTTCTTGTAGGAAGACTCAGAGCCTGGGATTTAACTCCATTTCTGAAGTGAAACTCACAACAGAGTTCTCATCCCTTGATCACCCTCTGCTTGAGAGCAAGAAGCACACTCTAGCTTTCTAGAGTCTCTAAGACAGCAGGAAACTTGAGTGTGCTGAGAAGAAATGAACGGTGTTTCCTAATACATATGGACCATATCGAGTTCAACTCTGCTAGAAATTGATGCAAAGCAAAGGTCCTCTAACATCCAAAGCTTCTCAGTTAAGATGAGATACGTTTGAGCTTCTTGAAGGATATAGTTCGAATGAGCTGTAAAGTAAATGCCCTTACCTGTAACGAAGTCTTGCTTGTAGGAAGATTCAGAGCTAGTGATTTAACTCCATTTCTGAAGTGAAACACACAACAGAGTTCTCATCCATTGATTACACTCCGCTTTAGAGCAAGAAGCACGCTCTAGCTTTCTAGAGTTTCTAAGACAGCAGGAAACTTGAGTGTGCTGAGAACAAATGAACGGTGTTTCGTACACATACTGGTCATATCCAGTCCAACTCTGCTTCTGAAACTGATACAAAGCACTGGTCCTCTAACATCAAATGTTTGGCAGTTAAGATGGGAAACATGTGAGCTTCGTGAACGATGTATTTTGTTTGAGATTAAAGTATCTGCGCTTACTTGAAACGAAGCCTTCCTTGTAGAAAGACTCAGAGCCTGGGATTTAACTCCATTTCTGAAGTGAAACACACAGCAGAGTTCTCATCCATTGATCACACTCTGCTTTAGGGCAAGAAGCAAGCTCTAACTCTCTAGAGTCTCTAAGACAGCATGAAACGTGAGTGTGCTGAGAAGAAAAGAACGGTGTTTCCTACACATATGGACCATATCTAGTCCAACTCTGCTTATGAAGCAGATACAAATCACTGGTCCTCTAACATCTGATGCTTGCCAGTTAAGATGAGAAACGTGTGAGCTTCCTGAACGATGTAGTTCGTTTGAGATGAAAAGTGACTGCCCTTCCCCGAAACGAAGTCTTGCTTGTAGGAAGACTCAGAGCCTGGGATTTAACAACATTTCTGAAGTGAAACACACAACAGAGTTCTCATCCATTGATCACACTCTGCTTTAGAACAAGAAGCACGCTCTTGCTTTCTAGAGTCTCTAAGACAGCAGGAAACATGAGTGTGATGAGAACAAAAGAACGGTGTTTCCTACCCATATGGACCATATCTTGTCCAACTCTGCTTCTGAAATTGAAACAAACCACTGGTCCTCTAACATCCAATGCTTTTCAGTTGAGATGAGAAACGTGTGAGCTTCGTGACCGATGTAATTACTTTGAGCTGAAAAAGAGACTGCCCTTTCCTGAAACGAATTCTTTCTTGTAGGAAGACTCAGAGGCTGGCATTTAACTCCATTTCTGAAATGAAACACACAACACAGTTCTCATCCATGGATCACACTCTGCTTTAGAGCAAGAAGCACGCTCTTGCTTTCTAGAGTCTCTAAGGCAGCTGGAAACGTGAGTGCCCTCAGAAGAAAAAAACCATGTTTCCTATACATATGGACCATATCTAGTTCAACTCTGCTTGAAATTGATACAAAGCAAAGGTCCTCCAACATCCAATGCTTGTCAGTTAAGATGAGAAACGTGTGAGATTCGTGAACGATGTAGTTCGTTTGAGCTGTATAGTAACTGCCCTTACCTGAACCGATGTCTTGCTTGTAGGAAGACTCAGAGCCTGGGATTTAACTCCATTTCTGAAGTGAACCACACAACAGAGTTCTCATCCCTTGATCACCCTCTGCTTTAAAACAAGAAGCACACTCTAGCTTTCTAGAATCTCTAAGACAGCAGGAAACTTGTGTGTGCTGAGAACAAATGAACGGTGTTTCCTACACATACGGATTCTATCTAGTCCAACTCTGCTTCTGAAATTGAAACAAACCACTGGTCCTCTAACATCCAATGCTAGTTAATTAAGATGAGGAACGTGTGACTTCGTGAATGATGTAGTTCTTTTGAGCTGAAAAGTGACTGTCGTAAACTGAAACGAAGTCTTGCTTGTAGGAAGACTCAGAGCCTGTGATTTTACTCCATTTCTGATGTGAAACACACAGCAGAGTTCTCATCCATTGTTCACACTTTGCTTTAGAGCAAGAAGCACGCTCTTACTCTCTAGAATCTCTAATACAGCAGGAAACGTGAGTGTGATGAGAACAAAGAATGGTGTTTCCTACCCATTCGGACCATAACTTGTCCAACTCTGCTTCTAAAATTGAAACAAACCACTGGTCCTCTAACATCCAATGCTAGTCAGTTAAGATGAACACGTGTGAGCTTCGTGAACAATGTAATTCGTTTGACCTGATAAGTGACTGCCCTTACCTGAAACGAAGTCTTTCTTGTAGGAAGACTCAGAGCCTGGGATTTAACTCCATTTCTGAAGTGAAACACACAACAGAGTTCTCATCCATTGATCACACTCTGGTTTAGAGCAAGAAGCATGCTCTTCCTTTCAAGAGTCTCTAATACAGCAGGAAACATGAGTGTGCTGAGAACAAAAGAACGGTGTTTCTTACACAAACCGACTATATCTAGTCCAACTCTGCTTCTGAGACTGATACAAATCACTGGTCTTCTAACATCCAATGCTTGTCAGTTAAGATGAGAAACGTGTGAGCTTCCTGAACGATGTATTTCGTTTGAGATTAAAGTATCTGCCCTTACTTGAAACAGAGTCTTCCTTGTAGGAAGACTCAGAGCCTGGGATTTAACTCCAATTCTGAAGTGAAACACACAGCAGAGTTCTCATCCATTGATCACACTCTGCTTTAAGGCAAGAAGCAAGCTCCAGCTCTCTAGAGTCTCTAAGACAGCATGAAACGTGAGTGTGCTAAGAAGAAAAGAACAGTGTTTCCTACACATACGGACCATATCTAGTCCAACTCTGCTTATGACACTGATACAAATCACTGGTCCTCTAACATCCGATGCTTACCAGTTAAGATGAGAAACGTGTGACCTTCCTGAACGATGTAGTTCGTTTGAGATGAAAAGTGACTGCCCTTCCCTGAAACGAAGTCTTGCTTGTAGGAAGACTCAGAGCCTGGGCTTTAACAACATTTCAGAAGTGAAACACACAACAGAGTTCTCATCCATTGATCACACTCTGCTTTAGAGCAAGAAGCACGCTATTGCTTTCTTGAGTCTCTAACACAGCAGGAAACATGAGTGTGATGAGAACAAAGAACGGTGTTTCCTACCCATATGGACCATATCTTGTCCAACTTGCTTCTGAAATTGAAACAAACCACTGGTCTTCTAACGTCCAATGCTAGTCAGTTAAGATGAAAACGTGTGAGCTTCGTGACCGATGTAATTTGTTTGACCTGAAAAGTGACTGCCCTTACCTGAAACGAAGTCTTGCTTGTAGGAAGACAGAGACCTGGGATTTAACTCCATTTCTGAAGGGAAACACACAACACAGTTCCCATCCATGGATCACACTCTGCTTTAGAGCAAGAAGCACACTCTTCTTTTCTAGAGTCTCTAAGGCAGCAGGTAACGTGAGTGTCCTCAGAAGAAAAGAACCATGTTTCCTATACATACGGACCATATCTAGTTCAACTCTGCTTGAAATTGATACAAAGCAAAGGTCCTCCAACATCCAATGCTTGTCAGGTAAGATGAGAAACGTGTGAGCTTCCTGAACGATGTAGTTCGTTTGAGCTGTAATGTAACTGCCCTTACCTGAAACGAAGTCTTGCTTGTAGGAAGACTCAGAGCCAGGGATTTAACTCCATTTCTGAAGTGAACCACACAACAGAGTTCTCATCCCTTGATCACCCTCTGCTTTAAAACAAGAAGCACACTCTAGGTTTCTAGAATCTCTAAGACAGCAGGAAACTTGTGTGGGCTGAGAACAAATGAACGGAGTTTCCTACACATATGGACCATATCTAGTCCAACTCTGCTTCTGAAACTGATACAAATCACTGGTCCTCTAACATCCGATGCTTGCCAGTTAAGATGAGAAACGTGTGAGCTTCCTGAACGATGTAGTTCGTTTGAGATGAAAAGTGACTGCCCTTCCCTGAAACGAAGTCTTGCTTGTAGGAAGACTCAGAGCCTGGGATTTAACAACATTTCTGAAGTGAAACACACAACAGAGTTCTCATCCATTGACCACACTCTGCTTTAGAGCAAGAAGCACGCTCTTGCTTTCTACAGTCTCTAAGACAGCAGGAAACATGAGTGTGATGAGAACAAAAGAACGGTGTTTCCTACCCATATGGACCATATCTTGTCCAACTCTGCTTCTGAAATTGAAACAAACCACTGGTCCTCTAACATCCAATGATTGTCAGTTAAGATGAGAAACGTGTGATCTTTGTGAACGATGTAGTTCGTTTGAGCTGTAAAGTAACTTCCCTTACCTGAAACGAAGTCTTGCTTATAGGAAGACTCAGAGCCTGGGATTTAACTCCATTTCTGAAGTGAAACACACAACAGAGTTCTCATCCATTGATCACACTCTGCTTTAGAGCAAGAAGCAAGCTCTTGCTTTCTAGAGTCTCTAATACAGCAGGAAACCTGAGTGTGCTGAGAACAAAAGAACGGTGTTTCTTACACATACGGACCATATCTAGTCCAACTCTGCTTCTGAAACTGATACAAAGCACTGGTCCTCTAACATCCAATGCTTGTCAGTTAAGATGAGAAATGTGTGAGGTTCCTGAACGATGTAGTTTGTGTGAGCTAAAAAGTGACTGCCCTTACCTGAAACGAAGTCTTGCTTGTACGAAGACAGAGACCTGGGATTTAACTCCATTTCTGAAGGGAAACACACAACCCAGTTCCCATCCATGGATCACACTCTGCTTTAGAGCAAGAAGCATACTCTTGTTTTCTAGAGTCTCTAAGGCAGCAGGTAACGTGAGTGTCAGCAGAAGAAAAGAACCATGTTTCCTATACATACGGACCATATCTAGTTCAACTCTGCTTGAAATTGATACAAAGCAAAGGTCCTCCAACATCCAATGCTTGTCAGTTAAGATGAGAAACGTGTGAGCTTCGTGAATGATGTAGTTCGTTTGAGCTGTAAAGTAACTGCCCTTACCTGAAACGAAGTCTTGCTTGTAGGAAGACTCAGAGCCAGGGATTTAACTCCATTTCTGAAGTGAACCACACAGCAGAGTTCTCATCCCTTGATCACCCTCTGCTTTAAAACAAGAAGCACACTCTAGCTTTCTAGAATCTCTAAGACAGCAGGAAACTTGTGTGTGCTGAGAACAAATGAACGGTGTTTCCTACACATACGGATCCTATCTAGTCGAACTCTGCTTCTGAAACTGTTACAAAGCACTTGTCCTCTAACATCCAATGCTTGTCAGTTAAGATGAGGAACGTGTGAAATTCCTGAACGATGTAGTTCGTTTGAGGTGAAAAGTGACTGCCATTACCTGAAACGAAGACTTGCTTGTAGGAAGACTCAGAGCCTGGGATTTAACAACATTTCTGAAGTGAAACACACAGCAGAGTTCTCATCCATTGATCACACTCTGCTTTAGGGCAAGAAGCAAGCTCTAGCTCTCTAGAGTCTCTAAGAAAGCATGAAACGTGAGTGTGCTGAGAAGAAAAGAACGGTGTTTCCTACACATATGGACCATATCTAGTCCAACTCTGCTTATGAAACAGATACAAATCACTGGTCTTCTAACATCCGATGCTTGCCAGTTAAGATGAGAAACGTGTGATCTTTGTGAACGATGTAGTTCGTTTGAACTGTAAAGTAACTACCCTTATCTGTAACGAAGTCTTGCTTGTAGGAAGACTCAGAGCCAGGGATTTAACTCCATTTCTGAAGTGAAACACACAGCAGAGTTCTCATCCATTGATCACACTCTGCTTTAGGGCAAGAAACAAGCTCTAGCTCTCTAGAGTCTCTAAGACAGCATGAAACGTGAGTGTGCTGTGAAGAAACGAACGGTGTTTCCTACACATACAGACCATATCTAGTCCAACTCTGCTTATGAAACTGATACAAATCACTGGTCCTCTAACATCCGATGCTTGCCAGTTAAGATGAGAAACGTGTGAGATTCCTGAACGGTGTAGTTCGTTTGAGGTGAAAAGTGACTGCCCTTACCTTAAATGAAGTCTTGCTTGTAGGAAGACTCAGAGCCTGGGATTTAACAACATTTCTGAAGTGAAACACACAACAGAGTTATCATCCATTGATCACACTCTGCTTTAGAGCAAGAAGCACGCTCTTGCTTTCTAGAGTCTCTAAGACAGCAGGAAACCTGAGTGTGCTGAGAACAAAAGAACGGTGTTTCTTACACATACGGACCATATCTAGTCCAAATCTGCTTCTGAAACTGATACAAAGCACTAGTCCTCTAACATCCAATGCTTTTCAGTTAAGATGAGAAACCTGTGAGCCCCATGACCGATGTAATTCGTTTAGCTGAAAGGAGACTACCCTTTCCTGAAACGAATTCTTGCTTGTAGGAATATTCAGAGACAAGGATTTAAATCCATTTCTGAAGTGAAACACACAACAGAGTTCTCATCCCTTGATCACCCTCTGCTTTAGAGCAAGAAGCACACTCTAGCTTTCTAGAATCTCTAAGACAGCAGGAAACTTGAGTTTGCTGAGAAGAAATGAACGGTGTTTCCTACACATACGGATCATATCTAGTCCAACTCTGCTTCTGAAACTGATACAAAGCACTTGTCTTCTAACATCCAATGCTTGTCAGTTAAGATGAGGAATGTGTGAAATTCCTGAACGATGTAGTTCATTTGAGATGAAAAGTGACTGCCATTACCTGAAACGAAGTCTTGCTTGTAGGAAGACTCAGAGCCTGGGATTTAACAACATTTCTGAAGTGAAACACACAGCCGAGTTCTCATCCATTGTTCACACTCTGCTTTACAGCAAGAAGCACGCTCTTGCTTTCTAGAGTCTCTAAGACAGCAGGAAACATGAGTGTTATGAGAACAAAAGAACGGTGTTTCCTATACATATGGACCATATCGAGTTCAACTCTGCTTGAAATTGACGCAAAGCAAAGGTCCTCTAACATCCAATGATTATCAGTTAAGATGAGATACATGTGATCTTCGTGAACGATATAGTTCGATTGAGCTATAAAGTAAATGCCCTTACCTGAAACTAAGTCTTGCTTGTAGGAAGATTCAGAGCCAGGGATTTAACTCCATTTCTGAAGTGAAACACACAACAGAGTTCTCATCCATTGATCACAATCTGCTTTAGAGCAAGAAGCACGCTCTAGCTTTCTAGCGTCTCTAAGACAGCAGGAAACTTGAGTGTGCTGAGAACAAATGAACGGTGTTTCGTACACATACTGATCATATCCAGTCCAACTCTGCTTCTGAAACTGATACAAAGCACTGGTCCTCTAACATCAAATGCTTGGCAGTTAAGATGAGAAACGTGTGAGCTTCATGAACGATGTATTTCGTTTGAGATTAAAGTATCTGCCCTTACTTGAAACGAAGTCTTCCTTGTAGGAAGACTCAGAGCCTGGGATTTAACTCCATTTCTGAAGTGAAACACACAGCAGAGTTCTCATCCATTGATCACACTCTGCTTTAGGGCTAGAAGCAAGCTCTAGCTCTCTAGAGTCTCTAAGACAGCATGAAACGTGAGTGTGCTGTGAAGAGAAGAACGGTGTTTCCTACACATACAGATCATATCTAGTCCAACTCTGCTTATGAAACTGACACAAAGCACTGGTCCTCTAACATCCAATGCTAGTCAGTTAAGATGAAAACGTGTGAGCTTCGTGACCGATGTAATTTGTTTGACCTGAAAAGTGACTGCCCTTACCTGAAACGAAGTCTTTCTTGTAGGAAGACTCAGAGCCTGGTATTTAACTCCATTTCTGAAGTGAAACACACAACAGAGTTCTCATCCCTTGATCACACTCTGCTTTACAGCAAGAAGCACGCTCCTGCTTTCTAGACTCTCTAAGACAGCAGGAAACATGAGTGTGATGAGAACAAAAGAACGGTGTTTCCTACACATACGGACCATATCTAGTCCAACTCTGCTTCTGAAATTGAAACGAACCACAGGTCCTCTAACATCCAATGCTTGTCAGTTAAGATGAGAAACGTGTGAGTTTCGTGAACGATGTAGTTCGTTTGAGCTGTAAAGTAACTTCCCTTACCTGAAACGAAGTCTTGCTTGTAGGAAGACTCAGAGCCTGGGATTTAACTCCATTTCTGAAGTGAAACACACAACAGAGTTCTCATCCATTGATCACACTCTGCTTTAGAGCAAGAAGCAAGCTCTTGCTTTCTAGAGTCTCTAATACAGCAGGAAACCTGAGTGTGCTGAGAACAAAAGAACGGTGTTTCTTACACATACGGACCATATCTAGTCCAACTCTGCTTCTGAAACTGATACAAAGTGCTGGTCCTCTAACATCCAATGCTTGTCAGTTAAGATGAGAAATGTGTGAGGTTCCTGAACGATGTTTTTTGTGTGAGCTAAAAAGTGACTGCCCTTACCTGAAACGAAGTCTTGCTTGTAGGAAGACTCCGAGCCTGGGATTTAACTCCATTTCTGAAGTGAAACACACAACACAGTTCTCATCCATTGATCACACTCTGCTTTAGAGCAAGAAGCACGCTCTTGCTTTCTAGAATCTCTAAGACAGCAGGAAGCTTGAGTGTGCTGAGAACAAATGAACAGTGTTTCCTAAGCATACGGATCCTATCTGGCCAACTCTGCTTCTGAAACTGATACAAAGCACTGGTCCTCTAACATCCAATGCTTGTCAATTAAGATGAGGAACGTGTGAGCTTCGTGAACAATGTAGTTCATTTGAGCTGAAAAGTGACTGCCCTAACCTGAAACGAAGTCTTGCTTGTAGGAAGACTCCGAGCCTGGGATTTAACTCCATTTCTGAAGTGAAACACACAACAGAGTTCTCATCCATTGTTCACACTCTGCTTTAGAGCAAGAACCACGCTCTTGCTTTCCAGAGTCTGTAATACAGCAGGAAACCTTAGTGTGCTCAGAAAAAAAGAACGGTGTTTCCTACACATAAGGACCATACCTAGTTCAACTCTGCTTCTGAAACTGAAACAAACCACAGGTCCTCCAACATCCAATGTTTGTCAGTGAAGATGAGGAAAGTGTGATCTTCGTGAACGATGTAGTTTGTTTGAGCTGAAAAGTGACTGCCCTTACCTGAAAAGATGTCTTACTTTTAGTAAGACTCAGAGCCTGGGATTTAACAAAATTTCTGAAGGGAAACATACAGCAGAGTTCTCATCCATTGTTCACACTCTGCTTTACAGCAAGATGCACGCTCTTGCTTTCTAGACTCTCTAAGACAGCAGGAAACATGAGTGTGATGAGAACAAAAGAACGGTGTTTCCTACACATACAGACCATATCTAGTCCAACTCTGCTTCTGAAATTGAAACAAACCACAGGTACTCCAACATCCAATGCTTGTCAGTTAAGATGAGAAACGTGTGAGTTTCGTGAACGATGTAGTTCGTTTGAGCTGTAAAGTAACTTCCCTTACCTGAAACGAAATCTTGCTTATAGGAAGACTCAGAGCCTGGGATTTAACTCCATTCCTGAAGTGAAACACACAGCAGAGTTCTCATCCATTGATCACACTCTGCTTTAGGGCAAGAAGCAAGCTCTAGCTCTCTAGAGTCTCTAAGAAAGCATGAAACGTGAGTGTGCTGAGAAGAAAAGAACGGTGTTTCCTACACATATGGACCATATCTAGTCCAACTCTGCTTATGAAACAGATACAAATCACTGGTCTTCTAACATCCGATGCTTGCCAGTTAAGATGAGAAAGGTGTGAGCTTCCTGAACGATGTAGTTCGTTTGAGATGAAAAGTGACTGCCCTTCCCCGAAACGAAGTCTTGCTTGTAGGAAGACTCAGAGCCTGGGATTTAACAACATTTCTGAAGTGAAACACACAACAGAGTTCTCATCCATTGATCACACTCTGCTTTAGAGCAAGAAGCACGCTCTTGCTTTCTAGAGTCTCTAAGACAGCAGGAAACATGAGTGTGATGAGAACAAAAGAACGGTGTTTCCTACCCATACGGACCATATCTTGTCCAACTCTGCTTCTGAAATTGAAACAAACCACTGGTCCTCTAACATCCAATGCTTGTCAGTTAAGATGAGAAACGTGTGATCTTTGTGAACGATGTAGTTCGTTTGAACTGTAAAGTAACTACCCTTATCTGTAACGAAGTCTTGCTTGTAGGAAGACTCAGAGCCAGGGATTTAACTCCATTTCTGAAGTGAAACACACAGCAGAGTTCTCATCCATTGATCACACTCTGCTTTAGGGCAAGAAACAAGCTCTAGCTCTCTAGAGTCTCTAAGACAGCATGAAACGTGAGTGTGCTGTGAAGAAACGAACGGTGTTTCCTACACATACAGACCATATCTAGTCCAACTCTGCTTATGAAACTGATACAAATCACTGGTCCTCTAACATCCGATGCTTGCCAGTTAAGATGAGAAACGTGTGAGATTCCTGAACGGTGTAGTTCGTTTGAGGTGAAAAGTGACTGCCCTTACCTTAAATGAAGTCTTGCTTGTAGGAAGACTCAGAGCCTGGGATTTAACAACATTTCTGAAGTGAAACACACAACAGAGTTATCATCCATTGATCACACTCTGCTTTAGAGCAAGAAGCACGCTCTTGCTTTCTAGAGTCTCTAAGACAGCAGGAAACCTGAGTGTGCTGAGAACAAAAGAACGGTGTTTCTTACACATACGGACCATATCTAGTCCAAATCTGCTTCTGAAACTGATACAAAGCACTAGTCCTCTAACATCCAATGCTTTTCAGTTAAGATGAGAAACCTGTGAGCCCCATGACCGATGTAATTCGTTTAGCTGAAAGGAGACTACCCTTTCCTGAAACGAATTCTTTCTTGTAGGAAGACTCAGAGCCTGGGATTTAACTCCATTTCTGAAATGAAACACACAACACAGTAATCATCCATTGATCACACTCTGCTTTAGAGCAAGAAGCATGCTCTTGCTTTCTAGAGTCTCTAATACCTCAGGAAACATGAGTGTGCTGAGAACAAAAGAACGGTGTTTCTTACACAAACAGACTATATCTAGTCCAACTCTGCTTCGGAGACTGATACAAAGCACTAGTCCTCTAACATCCAATGCTTGTCAGTTAAGATGAGAAAAGTGCGAGCTTCCTGAACGATGTAGTTCATTTGAGCTGAAAAGTGACTGCCCTTACCTGAAACGAAGTCTTGCTTGTAGGAATATTCAGAGACAAGGATTTAAATCCATTTCTGAAGTGAAAAACACAACAGAGTTCTCATCCCTTGATCACCCTCTGCTTTAGAGCAAGAAGCACACTCTAGCTTTCTAGAATCTCTAAGACAGCAGGAAACTTGAGTTTGCTGAGAAGAAATGAACGGTGTTTCCTACACATACGGATCATATCTAGTCCAACTCTGCTTATGAAACTGACACAAAGCACTGGTCCTCTAACATCCAATGCTAGTCAGTTAAGATGAAAACGTGTGAGCTTCGTGACCGATGTAATTTGTTTGACCTGAAAAGTGACTGCCCTTACCTGAAACGAAGTCTTTCTTGTAGGAAGACTCAGAGCCTGGTATTTAACTCCATTTCTGAAGTGAAACACACAACAGAGTTCTCATCCCTTGATCACACTCTGCTTTACAGCAAGAAGCACGCTCCTTTTTTCTAGACTCTCTAAGACAGCAGGAAACATGAGTGTGATGAGAACAAAAGAACGGTGTTTCCTACACATACGGACCATATCTAGTCCAACTCTGCTTCTGAAATTGAAACGAACCACAGGTCCTCTAACATCCAATGCTTGTCAGTTAAGATGAGAAATGTGTGAGGTTCCTGAACGATGTTTTTTGTGTGAGCTAAAAAGTGACTGCCCTTACCTGAAACGAAGTCTTGCTTGTAGGAAGACTCCGAGCCTGGGATTTAACTCCATTTCTGAAGTGAAACACACAACACAGTTCTCATCCATTGATCACACTCTGCTTTAGAGCAAGAAGCACGCTCTTGCTTTCTAGAATCTCTAAGACAGCAGGAAGCTTGAGTGTGCTGAGAACAAATGAACAGTGTTTCCTAAGCATACGGATCCTATCTGGCCAACTCTGCTTCTGAAACTGATACAAAGCACTGGTCCTCTAACATCCAATGCTTGTCAATTAAGATGAGGAACGTGTGAGCTTCGTGAACAATGTAGTTCATTTGAGCTGAAAAGTGACTGCCCTAACCTGAAACGAAGTCTTGCTTGTAGGAAGACTCCGAGCCTGGGATTTAACTCCATTTCTGAAGTGAAACACACAACAGAGTTCTCATCCATTGTTCACACTCTGCTTTAGAGCAAGAACCACGCTCTTGCTTTCCAGAGTCTGTAATACAGCAGGAAACCTTAGTGTGCTCAGAAAAAAAGAACGGTGTTTCCTACACATAAGGACCATACCTAGTTCAACTCTGCTTCTGAAACTGAAACAAACCACAGGTCCTCCAACATCCAATGTTTGTCAGTGAAGATGAGGAAAGTGTGATCTTCGTGAACGATGTAGTTTGTTTGAGCTGAAAAGTGACTGCCCTTACCTGAAAAGATGTCTTGCTTTTAGTAAGACTCAGAGCCTGGGATTTAACAAAATTTCTGAAGGGAAACATACAGCAGAGTTCTCATCCATTGTTCACACTCTGCTTTACAGCAAGATGCACGCTCTTGCTTTCTAGACTCTCTAAGACAGCAGGAAACATGAGTGTGATGAGAACAAAAGAACGGTGTTTCCTACACATACAGACCATATCAAGTCCAACTCTGCTTCTGAAATTGAAACAAACCACAGGTACTCCAACATCCAATGCTTGTCAGTTAAGATGAGAAACGTGTGAGTTTCGTGAACGATGTAGTTCGTTTGAGCTGTAAAGTAACTTCCCTTACCTGAAACGAAATCTTGCTTATAGGAAGACTCAGAGCCTGGGATTTAACTCCATTCCTGAAGTGAAACACACAGCAGAGTTCTCATCCATTGATCACACTCTGCTTTAGGGCAAGAAGCAAGCTCTAGCTCTCTAGAGTCTCTAAGAAAGCATGAAACGTGAGTGTGCTGAGAAGAAAAGAACGGTGTTTCCTACACATATGGACCATATCTAGTCCAACTCTGCTTATGAAACAGATACAAATCACTGGTCTTCTAACATCCGATGCTTGCCAGTTAAGATGAGAAAGGTGTGAGCTTCCTGAACGATGTAGTTCGTTTGAGATGAAAAGTGACTGCCCTTCCCCGAAACGAAGTCTTGCTTGTAGGAAGACTCAGAGCCTGGGATTTAACAACATTTCTGAAGTGAAACACACAACAGAGTTCTCATCCATTGATCACACTCTGCTTTAGAGCAAGAAGCACGCTCTTGCTTTCTAGAGTCTCTAAGACAGCAGGAAACATGAGTGTGATGAGAACAAAAGAACGGTGTTTCCTACCCATACGGACCATATCTTGTCCAACTCTGCTTCTGAAATTGAAACAAACCACTGGTCCTCTAACATCCAATGCTTGTCAGTTAAGATGAGAAACGTGTGATCTTTGTGAACGATGTAGTTCGTTTGAACTGTAAAGTAACTACCCTTATCTGTAACGAAGTCTTGCTTGTAGGAAGACTCAGAGCCAGGGATTTAACTCCATTTCTGAAGTGAAACACACAGCAGAGTTCTCATCCATTGATCACACTCTGCTTTAGGGCAAGAAACAAGCTCTAGCTCTCTAGAGTCTCTAAGACAGCATGAAACGTGAGTGTGCTGTGAAGAAACGAACGGTGTTTCCTACACATACAGACCATATCTAGTCCAACTCTGCTTATGAAACTGATACAAATCACTGGTCCTCTAACATCCGATGCTTGCCAGTTAAGATGAGAAACGTGTGAGATTCCTGAACGGTGTAGTTCGTTTGAGGTGAAAAGTGACTGCCCTTACCTTAAATGAAGTCTTGCTTGTAGGAAGACTCAGAGCCTGGGATTTAACAACATTTCTGAAGTGAAACTCACAACAGAGTTATCATCCATTGATCACACTCTGCTTTAGAGCAAGAAGCACGCTCTTGCTTTCTAGAGTCTCTAAGACAGCAGGAAACCTGAGTGTGCTGAGAACAAAAGAACGGTGTTTCTTACACATACGGACCATATCTAGTCCAAATCTGCTTCTGAAACTGATACAAAGCACTAGTCCTCTAACATCCAATGCTTTTCAGTTAAGATGAGAAACCTGTGAGCCCCATGACCGATGTAATTCGTTTAGCTGAAAGGAGACTACCCTTTCCTGAAACGAATTCTTTCTTGTAGGAAGACTCAGAGCCTGGGATTTAACTCCATTTCTGAAATGAAACACACAACACAGTAATCATCCATTGATCACACTCTGCTTTAGAGCAAGAAGCATGCTCTTGCTTTCTAGAGTCTCTAATACCTCAGGAAACATGAGTGTGCTGAGAACAAAAGAACGGTGTTTCTTACACAAACAGACTATATCTAGTCCAACTCTGCTTCGGAGACTGATACAAAGCACTGGTCCTCTAACATCCAATGCTTGTCAGTTAAGATGAGAAAAGTGCGAGCTTCCTGAACGATGTAGTTCATTTGAGCTGAAAAGTGACTGCCCTTACCTGAAACGAAGTCTTGCTTGTAGGAATATTCAGAGACAAGGATTTAAATCCATTTCTGAAGTGAAACACACAACAGAGTTCTCATCCCTTGATCACCCTCTGCTTTAGAGCAAGAAGCACACTCTAGCTTTCTAGAATCTCTAAGACAGCAGGAAACTTGAGTTTGCTGAGAAGAAATGAACGGTGTTTCCTACACATACGGATCATATCTAGTCCAACTCTGCTTCTGAAACTGATACAAAGCACTTGTCTTCTAACATCCAATGCTTGTCAGTTAAGATGAGGACCGTGTGAAATTCCTGAACGATGTAGTTCAATTGAGATGAAAAGTGACTGCCATTACCTGAAATGAAGTCTTGCTTGTAGGAAGACTCAGAGCCTGGGATTTAACAACATTTCTGAAGTGAAACACACAGCCGAGTTCTCATCCATTGTTCACACTCTGCTTTACAGCAAGAAGCATGCTCTTGCTTTCTAGAGTCTCTAAGACAGCAGGAAACATGAGTGTTATGAGAACAAAAGAACGGTGTTTCCTATACATATGGACCATATCGAGTTCAACTCTGCTTGAAATTGACGCAAAGCAAAGGTCCTCTAACATCCAATGATTATCAGTTAAGATGAGATACATGTGATCTTCGTGAACGATATAGTTCGATTGAGCTATAAAGTAAATGCCCTTACCTGAAACTAAGTCTTGCTTGTAGGAAGATTCAGAGCCAGGGATTTAACTCCATTTCTGAAGTGAAACACACAACAGAGTTCTCATCCATTGATCACAATCTGCTTTAGAGCAAGAAGCACGCTCTAGCTTTCTAGCGTCTCTAAGACAGCAGGAAACTTGAGTGTGCTGAGAACAAATGAACGGTGTTTTGTACACATACTGATCATATCCAGTCCAACTCTGCTTCTGAAACTGATACAAAGCACTGGTCCTCTAACATCCAATGCTTGGCAGTTAAGATGAGAAACGTGTGAGCTTCATGAACGATGTATTTCGTTTGAGATTAAAGTATCTGCCCTTACTTGAAACGAAGTCTTCCTTGTAGTATGACTCAGAGCCTGGGATTTAACTCCATTTCTGAAGTGAAACACACAGCAGAGTTCTCATCCATTGATCACACTCTGCTTTAGAGCAAGAAGCAAGCTCTTGCTCTCTAGAGTCTCTAATACAGCAGGAAACCTGAGTGTGCTGAGAACAAAAGAACGGTGTTTCTTACACATACGGACCATATCTAGTCCAACTCTGCTTCTGAAACTGATACAAAGTGCTGGTCCTCTAACATCCAATGCTTGTCAGTTAAGATGAGAAATGTGTGAGGTTCCTGAACGATGTTTTTTGTGTGAGCTAAAAAGTGACTGCCCTTACCTGAAACGAAGTCTTGCTTGTAGGAAGACTCCGAGCCTGGGATTTAACTCCATTTCTGAAGTGAAACACACAACACAGTTCTCATCCATTGATCACACTCTGCTTTAGAGCAAGAAGCACGCTCTTGCTTTCTAGAATCTCTAAGACAGCAGGAAGCTTGAGTGTGCTGAGAACAAATGAACAGTGTTTCCTAAGCATACGGATCCTATCTGGCCAACTCTGCTTCTGAAACTGATACAAAGCACTGGTCCTCTAACATCCAATGCTTGTCAATTAAGATGAGGAACGTGTGAGCTTCGTGAACAATGTAGTTCATTTGAGCTGAAAAGTGACTGCCCTAACCTGAAACGAAGTCTTGCTTGTAGGAAGACTCAGAGCCTGGGATTTAACTCCATTTCTGAAGTGAAACACACAACAGAGTTCTCATCCATTGTTCACACTCTGCTTTAGAGCAAGAACCACGCTCTTGCTTTCCAGAGTCTGTAATACAGCAGGAAACCTTAGTGTGCTCAGAAAAAAAGAACGGTGTTTCCTACACATAAGGACCATACCTAGTTCAACTCTGCTTCTGAAACTGAAACAAACCACAGGTCCTCCAACATCCAATGTTTGTCAGTGAAGATGAGGAAAGTGTGATCTTCGTGAACGATGTAGTTTGTTTGAGCTGAAAAGTGACTGCCCTTACCTGAAAAGATGTCTTGCTTTTAGTAAGACTCAGAGCCTGGGATTTAACAAAATTTCTGAAGGGAAACATACAGCAGAGTTCTCATCCATTGTTCACACTCTGCTTTACAGCAAGATGCACGCTCTTGCTTTCTAGACTCTCTAAGACAGCAGGAAACATGAGTGTGATGAGAACAAAAGAACGGTGTTTCCTACACATACAGACCATATCTAGTCCAACTCTGCTTCGGAAATTGAAACAAACCACAGGTACTCCAACATCCAATGCTTGTCAGTTAAGATGAGAAACGTGTGAGTTTCGTGAACGATGTAGTTCGTTTGAGCTGTAAAGTAACTTCCCTTACCTGAAACGAAATCTTGCTTATAGGAAGACTCAGAGCCTGGGATTTAACTCCATTCCTGAAGTGAAACACACAACAGAGTTCTCATCCATTGATCACACTCTGCTTTAGAGCAAGAAGCACGCTCTTGCTTTCTAGAGTCTCTAAGACAACAGGAAACTTGAGTGTGCTCAGAAGAAAAGAACCGTGTTTCCTATACATATGGACCATATCGAGTTCAACTCTGCTTGAAATTGATGCAAAGCAAAGGTCCTCTAACATCCAATGCTTCTCAGTTAAGATGAGATACGTGTGATCTTCCTGAACGATATATTTCGATTGAGCTGTAAAGTTAATGCCCTTACCTGAAACGAAGTCTTGCTTGTAGAAAGATTCAGAGCCAGGGATTTAACTCCAATTCTGAAGTGAAACACACAACAGAGTTCTCATCTATTGATTACACTCCGCTTTAGAGCAAGAAGCAGGCTCTAGCTTTCTAGAGTCTCTAAGACTACAGGAAACTTGAGTGTGCTGAGAACAAATGAACGGTGTTTCATACACATACTGATCATATCCAGTCAAACTCTGCTTCTGAAATTGATACAAAGCACTGGTCCTCTAACATCAAATGCTTCGCAGTTAAGATGAGAAACGTGTGAGCTTCCTGAACGATGTAGTTCGTTTGAGATTAAAGTATCTGCCCTTACTTGAAATGAAGTCTTCATTGTAGGAAGATCAGAGCCTGGGATTTAACAACATTTCTGAAGTGAAACACACAACAGAGTTATCATCCATTGATCACACGCTGCTTTAGAGCAAGAAGCACGCTCTTGCTTTCTAGAATCTCCACAACAGCAGGAAACCTGAGTGTGCTGAGAACAAAAGAACGGTGTTACTTACACATACTGACCATATCTAGTCCAACTCTGCTTCTGAAACTGATACAAAGCACTGGTCCTCTAACATGCAATGTTAGTCAGTTAAGATGAAAACGTGTGAGCTTCATGACCAATGTAATTCGTTTGAGCTGAAAAGTGACTGCCCTTACCTGAAATGAAGTCTTTCTTGTAGGAAGACTCAGAGCCTGGGATTTAACTCAATTTCTGAATTGAAACACACAACACAGTTCTCATCCATTGATCACACTCTGCTTTAGAGCAAGAAGCACGCTCTTGCTTTCTAGAGTCTATAATACAGCAGGAAACATGAGTGTGCTGAGAACAAAAGAATGGTGTTTCTCACACAAACAGACTATATCTAGTCCAACTCTGCTTCGGAGACTGATACAAAGCACTGGTCCTCTAACATCTAATGCTTGTCAGTTAAGATGAGAAACGTGCGACCTTCCTGTACGATGTAGTTCATTTGAGCTGAAAAGTGACTGCCCTTACCTAAAACGAAGTCTTGCTTGTAGGAATATTCAGAGACAAGGATTTAAATCCATTTCTGAAGTGAAACACACAACAGAGTTCTCATCCCTTGATCACCCTCTGCTTTAGAGCAAGAAGCACACTCTAGCTTTCTAGAATCTCTAAGACAGCAGGAAACTTGAGTTTGCTGAGAAGAAAAGAACGGTGTTTCCTACACATACGGATCATATCTAGTCCAACTCTGCTTCTGAAACTGATACAAAGCACTTGTGCTCTAACATCCAATGCTTGTCAGTTAAGATGAGGAACGTGTGAAATTCCTGAACGATGTAGTTCGTTTGAGATGAAAAGTGACTGCCCTTCCCTGAAACGAAGTCTTGCTTGTAGGAAGACTCAGAGCCTGGGATTTAACTCCATTTCTGAAGTGAAACACACAGCAGAGTTCTCATCCATTCATCACACTCTGCTTTAGGGCTAGAAGCAAGCTCTAGCTCTCTAGAGTCTCTAAGACAGCATGAAACGTGAGTGTGCTGTGAAGAAAAGAACGGTGTTTCCTACACATACAGACCATATCTAGTCCAACTCTGCTTATGAAACTGACACAAAGCACTGGTCCTCTAACATCCATTGCTAGTCAGTTAAGATGAAAACGTGTGAGCTTCGTGACCGATGTAATTTGTTTGACCTGAAAAGTGACTGCCCTTACCTGAAACGAAGTCTTTCTTGTAGGAAGACTCAGAGCCTGGTATTTAACTCCATTTCTGAAGTGAAACACACAACAGAGTTCTCATCCATTGATCACACTCTGCTTTACAGCAAGAAGCACGCTCCTGCTTTCTAGACTCTCTAAGACAGGAGGAAACATGAGTGTGATGAGAACAAAAGAACGGTTTTTCCTACACATACGGACCATATCTAGTCCAACTCTGCTTCTGAAATTGAAACGAACCACAGGTCCTCTAACATCCAATGCTTGTCAGTTAAGATGAGAAACGTGTGAGTTTCGTGAACGATGTAGTTCGTTTGAGCTGTAAAGTCACTTCCCTTACCTGAAACGAAGTCTTGCTTGTAGGGAGACTCAGAGCCTGGGATTTAACTCCATTTCTGAAGTGAAACACACAACAGAGTTCTCATCCATTGTTCACACTCTGCTTTAGAGCAAGAACCACGCTCTTGCTTTCCAGTGTCTGTAATACAGCAGGAAACTTTAGTGTGCTCAGAAAAAAAGAATGGTGTTTCCTACACATACGGACCATATCTAGTTCAACTCTGCTTCTGAAACTGAAACAAACCACAGGTCCTCCAACATCCAATGTTTGTCAGTGAAGATGAGAAACGTGTGATCTTCGTGAACCATGTAGTTTGTTTGAGCTGAAAAGGGACTGCCCTTACCTGAAAAGAAGTCTTGCTTTTAGTAAGACTCAGAGCCTGGGATTTAACAACATTTCTGAAGGGAAACACACAGCAGAGTTCTCATTCATTGTTCACACTCTGCTTTACCGCAAGAAGCACGCTCTTGCTTTCTAGACTCTCTAAGACAGCAGGAAACATGAGTGTGATGAGAACAAAAGAACGGTGTTTCCTACACATAAGGACCATATCTAGTCCAACGCTGCTTCTGAAATTGAAACAAACCACAGGTCCTCTAACATCCAATGCTTCTCAGTTAAGATGAGAAACGTGTGAGTTTCGTGAACGATGTAGTTTGTTTGAGCTGAAAAGGGACTGCCGTTACCTGAAAAGAAGTCTTGCTTTTAGTAAGACTCAGAGCCTGGGATTTAACAAAATTTCTGAAGGTAAACATACAGCAGAGTTCTCATCTATTGTTCACACTCTGCTTTACAGCAAGAAGCACGCTCTTGCTTTCTAGACTCTCTAAGACAGCAGGAAACATGAGTGTGATGAGACCAAAAGAACGGTGTTTCCTACACATACGGACCATATCTATTACAACTCTGCTTCTGAAATTGAAACAAACCACAGGTCCTCTAACATCCAATGCTTGTCAGTTAAGATGAGAAACGTGTGAGTTTCGTGAACGATGTAGTTCGTTTGAGCTCTAAAGTAACTTCCCTTACCTTAAACGAAGTCTTGCTTATAGGAAGACTCAGAGCCTGGGATTTAACTCCATTTCTGAAGTGAAACACACAACAGAGTTCTCATCCATTGATCACACTCTGCTTTAGAGCAAGATGCACGCTCTTGCTTTCTATAGTCTGTAATACAGCAGGAAACTTGTGTGTGCTGAGAACAAATGAACGCTGTTTCCTACACATACGGATCCTATCTAATCCAACTCTGCTTCTGAAACTGATACAAAGCACTGGTCCTCTAACATCCAATGCTTGTCAGTTAAGATGAGGAACGTGTGAACTTCGTGAATGATGTAGTTCGTTTGAGCTGAAATGTGACTGCCCTAACCTGAAACGAAGTCTTGCTTGTAGGAAGACTCAGAGCCTGGGATTTTACTCCATTTCTGAAGTGAAACACACAGCATAGTTCTCATCCATTGTTCACACTGTGCTTTAGAGCAAGAAGCACGCTCTTGCTCTCTAGAATCTCTAATACAGCAGGAAACGTGAGTGTGCTCAGAAGAAAAGAACCGTGTTTCCTATACATATGGACCATATCGAGTTCAACTCTGCTTGAAATTGATACAAAGCAAAGGTCCTCTAACATCCAATGCTTTTCAGTTAAGATGAGATACGTGTGATCTTCGTGAACGATATATTTCCATTGAGCCCTAAAGTAAATGCCCTTAAATGAAACGAAGTCTTGCTTGTAGAAAGATTCAGAGCCAGGGATTTAACTCCAATTCTGAAGTGAAACACACAACAGAGTTCTCATCCATTGATCACACTCTGCTTTAGAGCAAGAAGCAAGCTCTTGCTTTCTAGAGTCTCTAATAAGCAGGAAACCTGAGTGTGCTGAGAACAAAAGAACGGTTTTTCTTACACATACGGACCATATCTAGTCCAACTCAGCTTCTGAAACTTATACAAAGCGCTGGTCCTCTAACATCCAATGCTTGTCAGTTAAGATGAGAAATGTGTGAGGTTCCTGAACGATGTAGTTTGTGTGAGCTAAAAAGTGACTGCCCTTACCTGAAACGAAGTCTTGCTTGTAGGAAGACTCAGAGCGTGGGATTTAACTCCATTTCTGAAGTGAAACACACAACACAGTTCTCATCCATTGATCACACTCTGCTTTAGAGCAAGAAGCATGCTCTTGCTTTCTAGAGTCTCTAATACAGCAGGAAACATGAGTGTGCTGAGAACAAAAGAACGGTGTTTCTTACACAAACAGACGATATCTAGTCCAACTCTGCTTCGGAGACTGATACAAAGCACTGGTCCTCTAACATCCAATGCTTGTCAGTTAAGATGAGAAACGTGCGAGCTTCCATAACGATGTAGTTCATTTGAGCTGAAAAGTGACTGCCCTTACTTGAAACGAAGTCTTGCTTGTAGGAATATTCAGAGACAAGGATTTAAATCCATTTCTGAAGTGAAACACACAACAGAGTTCTCATCCCTTGATCACCCTCTGCTTTAGAGCAAGAAGCACACTCTAGCTTTCTAGAATCTCTAAGACAGCAGGAAACTTGAGTTTGCTGAGAAGAAATGAACGGTGTTTCCTACACATACGGATCATATCTAGTCCAACTCTGCTTCTGAAACTGATACAAAGCACTTGTCCTCTCACATCCAATGCTTGCCAGTTAAGATGAGGAACGTGTGAAATTCCTGAACGATGTAGTTCGTTTGAGATGAAAAGTGACTGCCATTACCTGAAACGAAGTCTTGCTTGTAGGAAGACTCAGAGCCTGGGATTTAACAACATTTCTGAAGTGAAACACACAGCCGAGTTCTCATCCATTATTCACACTCTGCTTTACAGCAAGAAGCACGCTCTTGCTTTCTAGAGTCTCTAAGACAGCAGGAAACATGAGTGTGATGAGAACAAAAGAACGGTGTTTCCTACCCATTCGGACCATATCTTGTCCAACTCTGCTTCTGAAATTGAAACAAACCACTGGTCCTCTAACATCCCATGCTAGTCAGTTAAGATGAAAACGTGTGAGCTTCGTGACCGATGTAATTCCTTTGACCTGATAAGTGACTGCCCTTACGTGAAACGAAGTCTTTCTTGTAGGAAGACTCAGAGCCTGGGATTTAACTCCATTTCTGAAGTGAAACACACAACAGAGTTCTCATCCATTGATCACACTCTGCTTTAGAGCAAGAAGCACGCACTTGCTTTCTAGAGTCTCTAACACAGCAAGAAACATGAGTGTGCTGAGAACAAAAGAACGGTGTTTCGTACACAAACGGACTAAATCTAGTCCAACTCTGCTTCTGAGACTGATACAAAGCACTGGTCCTCTAACATCCAATGCTTGTCAGTTAAGATGAGAAACGTGTGAGCTTCCTGAACGATGTAGTTCGTTTTAGCTGAAAGTGACTGCCCTTACCTGAAACGAAGTCTTGCTTGTAGGAAGACTCAGAGCCTGGGATTTAACAACATTTCTGAAGTGAAACACACAACAGAGTTCTCATCCATTGATCATACTCTGCTTTAGAGCAAGAAGCACGCTCTTGCTTTCTAGAGTCTCTAAGACAGCAGGAAACATGAGTGTGATGAGAACAAAAGAACGGTGTTTCCTAACCATTCGGACCATATCTTGTCCAACTCTGCTTCTGAAATTGAAACAAACCACTGGTCCTCTAACATCCAATGCTAGTCAGTTAAGATGAGATACGTTTGAGCTTCTTGAAGGATATAGTTCGAATGAGCTGTAAAGTAAATGCCCTTACCTGTAACGAAGTCTTGCTTGTAGGAAGATTAAGAGCTAGTGATTTAACTCCATTTCTGAAGTGAAACACACAACAGAGTTCTCATCCATTGATCACACTCTGCTTTAGAGCAAGAAGCACGCTCTAGCTTTCTAGAGTTTCTAAGACAGCAGGAAACTTGAGTGTGCTGAGAACAAATGAACGGTGTTTCGTACACATACTGGTCATATCCAGTCCAACTCTGCTTCTGAAACTGATACAAAGCACTGGTCCTCTAACATCAAATGCTTGGCAGTTAAGATGGGAAACATGTGAGCTTCGTGAACGATGTATTTTGTTTGAGATTAAAGTATCTGCGCTTACTTGAAACGAAGTCTTCCTTGTAGAAAGACTCAGAGCCTGGGATTTAACTCCATTTCTGAAGTGAAACACACAGCAGAGTTCTCATCCATTGATCACACTCTGCTTTAGGGCAAGAAGCAAGCTCTAGCTCTCTAGAGTCTCTAAGAGAGCATGAAACGTGAGTGTGCTGAGAAGAAAAGAACGGTGTTTCCTACACATATGGACCATATCTAGTCCAACTCTGCTTATGAAGCAGATAAAAATCACTGGTCCTCTAACATCTGATGCTTGCCAGTTAAGATGAGAAACGTGTGAGCTTCCTGAACGATGTAGTTCGTTTGAGATGAAAAGTGACTGCCCTTCCCTGAAACGAAGTCTTGCTTGTAGGAAGACTCAGAGCCTGGGATTTAACTCCATTTCTGAAATGAAACACACAACACAGTTCTCATCCATGGATCACACTCTGCTTTAGAGCAAGAAGCACGCTCTTGCTTTCTAGAGTCTCTAAGGCACCAGGAAACGTGAGTGTCCTCAGAAGAAAAAAAACATGTTTCCTATACATATGGACCATATCTAGTTCAACTCTGCTTGAAATTGATACAAACCAAAGGTCCTCCAACATCCAATGCTTGTCAGTTAAGATGAGAAACGTGTGAGATTCGTGAATGATGTAGTTCGTTTGAGCTGTATAGTAACTGCCCTTACCTGAACCGATGTCTTGCTTGTAGGAAGACTCAGAGCCAGGGATTTAACTCCATTTCTGAAGTGAACCACACAACAGAGTTCTCATCCCTTGATCACCCTCTGCTTTAAAACAAGAAGCACACTCTAGCTTTCTAGAATCTCTAAGACAGCAGGAAACTTGTGTGTGCTGAGAACAAATGAATGGTGTTTCCTACACATACGGATCCTATCTAGTCCAACTCTGCTTCTGAAATTGAAACAAACCACTTGTCCTCTAACATCCAATGCTAGTTAATTAAGATGAGGAATGTGTGACTTCGTGAATGATGTAGTTCTTTTGAGCTGAAAAGTGACTGTCGTAAACTGAAACGAAGTCTTGCTTGTAGGAAGACTCAGAGCCTGTGATTTTACTCCATTTCTGATGTGAAACACACATCAGAGTTCTCATCCATTGTTCACACTGTGCTTTAGAGCAAGAAGCACGCTCTTACTCTCTAGAATCTCTAATACAGCAGGAAACGTGAGTGTGATGAGAACAAAGAACGGTTTTACCTACCCATTCGGACCATAACTTGTCCAACTCTGCTTCTAAAATTGAAACAAACCACTGGTTCTCTAACATCCAATGCTAGTCAGTTAAGATGAACACGTGTGAGCTTCGTGACCGATGTAATTCGTTTGACCTGATAAGTGACTGCTCTTACCTGAAACGAAGACTTTCTTGTAGGAAGACTCAGAGCCTGGGATTTAACTCCATTTCTGAAGTGAAACACACAACAGAGTTCTCATCCATTGATCACACTCTGGTTTAGAGCAAGAAGCATGCTCTTCCTTTCAAGAGTCTCTAATACAGCAGGAAACATGAGTGTGCTGAGAACAAAAGAACGGTGTTTCTTACACAAACGGACTATATCTAGTCCAACTCTGCTTCTGAGACTGATACAAAGCACTGGTCTTCTAACATCCAATGCTTGTCAGTTAAGATGAGAAACGTGTGAGCTTCCTGAACGATGTAGTTCGTTTGAGCTGAAAAGTGACTGCCCTTACCTGAAATGAAGTCTTGATTGTAGGAAGACTCAGAGCCAAGGATTTAACTCAATTTCTGAAGTGAAACACACAACAGAGTTCTCATCCCTTGATCACCCTCTGCTTTAGAGCAAGAAGCACACTCTAGCTTTCTAGAATCTCTAAGACTGCAGGAAACTTGAGTGTGCTGAGAAGAAATGGACGGTGGTTCCTATACATATGGACCATATCAAGTTCAACTCTGCTTGGAATTGATGCAAAGCAAAGGTCCTCTAACATCCAATGCTTCTCAGTTAAGATGAGATACATTTGACCTTCGTGAAGGATATAGTTCGATTGAGCTGTAAAGTAAATGCCCTTACCTGTAACGAAGTCTTGCTTGTAGGAAGATTCAGAGCCAGGGATTTAACTCCATTTCTGAAGTGAACAACACAACAGCGTTCTCATCCCTTGATCACCCTCTGCTTTAAACCAGAAGCACACTCTAGCTTTCTAGAATCTCTAAGACAGCAGGAAACTTGTGTGTGCTGAGAACAAATGAACGGTGTTTCCTACACATACGGACCCTATCTAGTCGAACTCTGCTTCTGAAACTGATACAAAGCACTAGTCCTCTAACATCCAATGCTTGTCAGTTAAGATGAGGAACATGTGACTTCGTGAAACACGTAGTTCGTTTGAGCTGAAAAGTGACTGTCGTAACCTGAAACGAAGTCTTGCTTGTAGGAAGACTCAGAGCCTGGGATTTTACTACATTTCTGAAGTAAACACACAGCAGAGTTCTCATCCATTATTCACACTGTGCTTTAGGGCAAGAAGCAAGCTCTAGCTCTCTAGATTCTCTAAGACAGCATGAAACGTGAGTGTGCTGAGAAGAAAAGAACGGTGGTTCCTACACATATGGACCATATCTAGTCCAACTCTGCTTATGAAACAGATACAAATCACTGGTCCTCTAACATCCGATGCTTGCCAGTTAAGATGAGAAACGTGTGAGCTTCCTGAACAATGTAGTTCCTTTGAGATGAAAAGTGACTGCCCTTCCCTGAAACGAAGTCTTGCTTGTAATAAGACTCAGAGCCTGGGATTTAACAACATTTCTGAAGTGAAACACACAACAGAGTTCTCATCCATTGATCACACTCTGCTTTAGAGCAAGAAACACGCTCTTGCTTTCTAGAGTCTCTAAGACAGCAAGCAACATGAGTGTGATGAGAACAAAAGAACGTTGTTTCCTACCCATACGGACCATATCTTCTCCAACTCTGCTTCTGAAACTGAAACAAACCACTGGTCCTCTAACATCCAATGCTTGTCATTTAAGATGAGAAACGTGTGATCTTTGTGAACGATGTAGTTCGTTTGAGCTGTAAAGTAACTGCCCTTATCTGTAACGAAGTCTTGCTTGTAGGAAGACTCAGAGCCAGGGATTTAACTCCATTTCTGAAGTGAAACACACAGCAGAGTTCTCATCCATTGATCACCCTCTGCTTTAGGGCAAGAAACAAGCTCTAGCTCTCTAGAGTCTCTAAGAGCGCATGAAACGTGAGTGTGCGGTGAAGAAACGAACAGTGTTTCCTACACATACAGACCATATCTAGTCCAACTCTGCTTATGAAACTGATACAAATCACTGGTCCTCTAACATCTGATGCTTGCCAGTTAAGATGAGAAACGTGTGAGCTTCCTGAACGATGTAGTTCGTTTGAGGTGAAAAGTGACTGCCCTTACCTGAAACGAAGTCTTGCTTTTAGGAAGACTCAGAGCCTGGGATTTAACGACATTTCTGAAGTGAAACACACAACAGAGTTCTCATCCATTGATCACACTCTGCATTAGAGCAAGAAGCACGCTCTTGCTTTCTAGAGTCTCTAAGACAGCAGGAAACCTGAGTGTGCTGAGAACAAAAGAATGGTGTTTCTTACACATACGGACCATATCTAGTCCAACTCTGCTTCTGAAACTGATACAAAGCACTAGTCCTCTAACATCCAATGCTTTTCAGTTAAGATGAGAAACCTGTGAGCCCCGTGACCGACGTAATTCGTTTAGCTGAAAGGAGACTACCCTTTCCTGAAACGAATTCTTTCTTGTAGGAAGACTCAGAGCCTGGGATTTAACTCCATTTCTGAAATGAAACACACAACACAGTAATCATCCATTGATCACACTCTGCTTTAGAGCAAGAAGCATGCTCTTGCTTTCTAGAGTCTCTAATACAGCAGGAAACATGAGTGTGCTGAGAACAAAAGAACGGTGTTTCTTACACATACGGACCATATCTAGTCCAACTCTGCTTCTGAGACTGATACAAAGCATTGGTCTTCTAACATCCAATGCTTGTCAGTTAAGATGAGAAACGTGTGAGGTTACTGAACGATGTAGTTTGTGTGAGCTAAAAAGTTACTGCCCTTACCTGAAACGAAGTCTTGCTTGTAGGAAGACACAGACCTGGGATTTAACTCCATTCCTGAAGGGAAACACACAACACAGTTCTCATCCATGGATCACACTCTGCTTTAGAGCAAGAAGCACGCTCTTGCTTTCTAGAGTCTCTAAGGCAGCAGGAAACGTGAGTCTCCTCAGAAGAAAAGAACCATGTTTCCTATACATACGGACCATATCTAGTTCAACTGTGCTTGAAATTGATACAAAGCAAAGGTCCTCCAACATCCAATGCTTGTCAGTTAAGATGAGGAACGTGTGACTTCGTGAAAGACGTAGTTCGTTTGAGCTGAAAAGTGACTGTCGTAACCTGAAACGAAGTCTTGCTTGTAGGAAGACTCAGAGCCTGGGATTTTACTACATTTCTGAAGTGAAACACACAGCAGAGTTCTCATCCATTATTCACACTGTGCTTTAGAGCAAGAAGCACGCTCTTGCTCTCTAGAATCTCTAATACAGCAGGAAACGTGAGTGTGCTCAGAAGAAAAGAACCGTGTTTCCTATACATATGGACCATATCGAGTTCAACTCTGCTTGAAATTGATGCAAAGCAAAGGTCCTCCAACATCCAATGCTTGTCAGTTAAGATGAGAAACGTGTGAGCTTCGTGAATGATGTAGTTCGTTTGAGCTGTAAAGTAACTGCCCTTACCTAAAACGAAGTCTTGCATGTAGGAAGACTCAGAGCCAGGGATTTAACTCCATTTCTGAAGTGAACCACACAACAGAGTTCTCATCCCTTGATCACCCTCTGCTTTAAAACAAGAAGCACACTCTAGCTTTCTAGAATCTCTAAGACAGCAGGAAACTTGTGTGTGCTGAGAACAAATGAACGGTGTTTCCTACACATACGGGTCCTATCTAGTCGAACTCTGCTTCTGAAACTGATACAAAGCACTTGTCCTCTAACATCCAATGCTTGTCAGTTAAGATGAGAAACGTGTGATCTTTGTGAACGATGTAGTTCGTTTGAGGTGAAAAGTGACTGCCATTACCTGAAACGAAGACTTGCTTGTAGGAAGACTCAGAGCCTGGGATTTAACAACATTTCTGAAGTGAAACACACAGCAGAGTTCTCATCCATTGATCACACTCTGCTTTAGGGCAAGAAGCAAGCTCTAGCTCTCTAGAGTCTCTAAGAAAGCATGAAACGTGAGTGTGCTGAGAAGAAAAGAACGGTGCTTCCTACACATATGGACCATATCTAGTCCAACTCTGCTTATGAAACAGATACAAATCACTGGTCTTCTAACATCCGATGCTTGCCAGTTAAGATGAGAAACGTGTGAGCTTCCTGAACGAAGTAGTTCGTTTGAGATGAAAAGTGACTGTCCTTCCCCGAAACGAAGTCTTGCTTGTAGGAAGACTCAGAGCCTGGGATTTAACAACATTTCTGAAGTGAAACACACAACAGAGTTCTCATCCATTGATCACACTCTGCTTTAGAGCAAGAAGCACGCTCTTGCTTTCTAGAGTCTCTAAGACAGCAGGAAACATGAGTGTGATGAGAACAAAAGAACGGTGTTTCCTACCCATACGGACCATATCTTGTCCAACTCTGCTTCTGAAATTGAAACAAACCACTGGTCCTCTAACATCCAATGCTTGTCAGTTAAGATGAGAAACGTGTGATCTTTGTGAACGATGTAGTTCGTTTGAGCTGTAAAGTAACTGCCCTTATCTGTAACGAAGTCTTGCTTGTAGGAAGACTCAGAGCCAGGGATTTACCTCCATTTCTGAAGTGAAACACACAGCAGAGTTCTCATCCATTGATCACACTCTGCTTTAGGGCAAGAAACAAGCTCTAGCTCTCTAGAGTCTCTAAGACAGCATGAAACGTGAGTGTGCTGTGAAGAAACGAACGGTGTTTCCTACACATACAGACCATATCTAGTCCAACTCTGCTTATGAAACTGATACAAATCACTGGTCCTCTAACATCCGATGCTTGCCAGTTAAGATGAGAAATGTGTGAGCTTCCTGAACGATGTAGTTCGTTTGAGGTGAAAAGTGACTGCCCTTACCTTAAATGAAGTCTTGCTTGTAGGAAGACTCAGAGCCGGGGATTTAACAACATTTCTGAAGTGAAACACACAACAGAGTTCTCATCCATTGATCACACTCTGCTTTAGAGCAAGAAGCACGCTCTTGCTTTCTAGAGTCTCTAAGACAGCAGGAAACCTGAGTGTGCTGAGAACAAAAGAACGGTGTTTCTTACACATACGGACCATATCTAGTCCAAATCTGCTTCTGAAACTGATACAAAGCACTAGTCCTCTAACATCCAATGCTTTTCAGTTAAGATGAGAAACCTGTGAGTCCCGTGACCGATGTAATTCGTTTAGCTGAAAGGAGACTACCCTTTCCTGAAACGAATTCTTTCTTGTAGGAAGACTCAGAGCCTGGGATTTAACTCCATTTCTGAATTGAAACACACAACACAGTAATCATCCATTGATCACACTCTGCTTTAGAGCAAGAAGCATGCTCTTGCTTTCTAGAGTCTCTAATACAGGAGGAAACATGACTGTGCTGAGTACAAAAGAGCGGTGTTTCTTACACATACGGACCATATCTAGTCCAACTCTGCTTCTGAGACTGATACAAAGCATTGGTCTTCTAACATCCAATGCTTGTCAGTTAAGATGAGAAACGTGTGAGGTTACTGATCGATGTAGTTTGTGTGAGCTAAAAAGTTACTGCCCTTACCTGAAACGAAGTCTTGCTTGTAGGAAGACACAGACCTGGGATTTAACTCCATTACTGAAGGGAAACACAAAACACAGTTCTCATCCATGGATCACACTCTGCTTTAGAGCAAGAAGCACGCTCTTGCTGTCTAGAGTCTCTAAGGCAGCAGGAAACGTGAGTGTCCTCAGAAGAAAAGAACCATGTTTCCTATACATACGGACCATATCTAGTTCAACTGTGCTTGAAATGGATACAAAGCAAAGGTCCTCCAACATCCAATGCTTGTCAGTTAAGATGAGAAACGTGTGAGCTTCGTGAACGATGTATTTCGTTTGAGCTGTATAGTAACTGCCCTTACCTGAAACGAAGTCTTGCTTGTAGGAAGACTCAGAGCCAGGGATTTAACTCCATTTCTGAAGTGAACCACACAACAGAGTTCTCATCCCTTGATCACCCTCTGCTTTAAAACAAGAAGCACACTCTAGCTTTCTAGAATCTCTAAGACAGCAGGAAACTTGTGTGTGCTGAGAACAAATGAACGGTGTTTCCTACACATACGGATCCTATCTAGTCCAACTCTGCTTCTGAAACTGATACAAAGCACTAGTCTTCTAACATCCAATGCTTGTCAGTTAAGATGAGGAACGTGTGACTTCGTGAAAGACGTAGTTCGTTTGAGCTGAAAAGTGACTGTCGTAACCTGAAACGAAGTCTTGCTTGTAGGAAGACTCAGAGCCTGGGATTTTGCTACATTTCTGAAGTGAAACACACAGCAGAGTTCTCATCCATTATTCACACTGTGCTTTAGGGCAAGAAGAAAGCTCTAGCTCTCTAGAGTCTCTAAGACAGCATGAAACGTGAGTGTGCTGAGAAGAAAAGAACTGTGGTTCCTACACATATGGACCATATCTAGTCCAACTCTGCTTATGAAACAGATACAAATCACTGGTCCTCTAACATCCAATGCTTGCCAGTTAAGATGAGAAACGTGTGAGCTTCCTCAACGATGTAGATCGTTTGAGATGAAAAGTGACTGCCCTTCCCTGAAAGGAAGTCTTGCTTGTAGGAAGACTCAGAGCCTGGGATTTAACAACATTTCTGAAGTGAAACACACAACAGAGTTCTCATCCATTGATCACACTCTGCTTTAGAGCAAGAAACACGCTCTTGCTTTCTAGAGTCTCTAAGACAGCAAGCAACATGAGTGTGATGAGAACAAAAGAACGGTGTTTCCTACCCATACGGACCATATCTTGTCCAACTCTGCTTCTGAAACTGAAACAAACCACTGGTCCTCTAACATCCAATGATTGTCAGTTAAGATGAGAAACGTGTGATCTTTGTGAACGATGTAGTTCGTTTGAGCTGTAAAGTAACTGCCCTTATCTGTAACGAAGTCTTGCTTGTAGGAAGACTCAGAGCCAGGGATTTAACTCCATTTCTGAAGTGAAACACACAGCAGAGTTCTCATCCATTGATCACCCTCTGCTTTAGGGCAAGAAACAAGCTCTAGCTCTCTAGAGTCTCTAAGAGCGCATGAAACGTGAGTGTGCGGTGAAGAAACGAACAGTGTTTCCTACACATACGGACCATATCTAGTCCAACTCTGCTTATGAAACTGATACAAATCACTGGTCCTCTAACATCCGATGCTTGCCCGTTAAGATGAGAAACGTGTGAGCTTCCTGAACGATGTAGTTCGTTTGAGGTGAAAAGTGACTGCCCTTACCTGAAACGAAGTCTTGCTTGTAGGAAGACTCAGAGCCTGGGATTTAACAACATTTCTGAAGTGAAACACACAACAGAGTTCTCATCCATTGATCACACTCTGCTTTAGAGTAAGAAGCACGCTCTTGCTTTCTAGAGTCTCTAAGACAGCAAGAAACCTGAGTGTGCTGAGAACAAAAGAACGGTGTTTCTTACACATACGGACCATATCTAGTCCAACTCTGCTTCTGAAACTGATACAAAGCACTAGTCCTCTAACATCCAATGCTTTTCAGTTAACATGAGAAACGTGTGAGCCCCGTGACCGACGTAATTCGTTTAGCTGAGACTACCCTTTCCTGAAACGAATTCTTTCTTGTAGGAAGACTCAGAGCCTGGGATTTAACTCCATTTCTGAAATGAAACACACAACACAGTAATCATCCATTGATCACACTCTGCTTTAGAGCAAGAAGCATGCTCTTGCTTTCTAGAGTCTCTAATACAGCAGGAAACATGAGTGTGCTGAGAACAAAAGAACGGTGTTTCTTACACATACGGACCATATCTAGTCCAACTCTGCTTCTGAGACTGATACAAAGCATTGGTCTTCTAACATCCAATGCTTGTCAGTTAAGATGAGAAACGTGTGAGGTTACTGAACGATGTAGATTGTGTGAGCTAAAAAGTTACTGCCCTTACCTGAAACGAAGTCTTGCTTGTAGGAAGACACAGACCTGGGATTTAACTCCATTCCTGAAGGGAAACACAAAACACAGTTCTCATCCATGGATCACACTCTGCTTTAGAGCAAGAAGCACGCTCTTGCTTTCTAGAGTCTCTAAGGCAGCAGGAAACGTGAGTCTCCTCAGAAGAAAAGAACCATGTTTCCTATACATACGGACCATATCTAGTTCAACTGTGCTTGAAATTGATACAAAGCAAAGGTCCTCCAACATCCAATGCTTGTCAGTTAAGATGAGAAACGTGTGAGCTTCGTGAACGATGTGGTTCGTTTGAGCTGTATAGTAACTGCCCTTACCTGAAACGAAGTCTTGCTTGTAGGAAGACTCAGAGCCAGGGATTTAACTCCATTTCTGAAGTGAACCACACAACAGAGTTCTCATCCCTTGATCACCCTCTGCTTTAAAACAAGAAGCACACTCTAGCTTTCTAGAATCTCTAAGACAGCAGGAAACTTGTGTGTGCTGAGAACAAATGAACGGTGTTTCCTACACATACGGATCCTATCTAGTCCAACTCTGCTTCTGAAACTGATACAAAGCACTAGTCCTCTAACATCCAATGCTTGTCAGTTAAGATGAGGAACGTGTGACTTCGTGAAAGACGTAGTACGTTTGAGCTGAAAAGTGACTGTCGTAACCTGAAACGAAGTCTTGCTTGTAGGAAGACTCAGAGCCTGGGATTTTACTACATTTCTGAAGTGAAACACACAGCAGAGTTCTCATCCATTATTCACACTGTGCTTTAGAGCAAGAAGCACGCTCTTGCTCTGTAGAATCTCTAATACAGCAGGAAACGAGAGTGTGCTCAGAAGAAAAGAACCGTGTTTCCTATACATATGGACCATATCGAGTTCAACTCTGCTTGAAATTGATGCAAAGCAAAGGTCCTCTAACATCAAATGCTTCTCAGTTAAGATGAGATACGTGTGAGCTTCGTGAACAATATATTTCGATTGAGCTGTAAAGTAAATGCCCTTACCTGAAACGAAGTCTTGCTTGTAGAAAGATTCAAAGCCAGGGATTTAACTCCATTTCTGAAGTGAAACACACAACAGAGTTCTCATCCATTGATTACACTCCGCTTTAGAGCAAGAAGCACGCTCTAGCTTTCTAGAGTCTCTAAGACAGCAGGAAACTTGAGTGTGCTGAGAACAAATGAACGGTGTTTCGTACACATACTGATCACATCCAGTCCAACTCTGCTTCTGAAACTGATACAAAGCACTGGTCCTCTAACAACAAATGCTTGGCAGTTAAGATGAGAAACCTGTGAGCTTCGTGAACGATGTAATTTGTTTGAGCTGTAAAGTAACTTCCCTTACCTGAAACGAAGTCTTGCTTATAGGAAGTCTCAGAGCCTGGGATTTAACTCCATTTCTGAAGTGAAACACACAGCAGAGTTCTCATCCATTGATCACCCTCTGCTTTAGGGCAAGAAGCAAGCTCTTGCTCTCTAGAGTCTCTAAGACTGCATGAAACGTGAGTGTGCTGTGAAGAAAAGAACGGTGTTTCCTACACATACGGACCATATCTAGTCCAACTCTGCTTATGAAACTGATACAAATCACTGGTCCTCTGACATCCGATGCTTGCCAGTTAAGATGAGAAACGTGTGAGTTTCCTGAACGATGTAGTTCGTTTGAGATGAAAAGTGACTGCCCTTACATGAAACGAAGTCTTGCTTGTAGGAAGACTCAGAGCCTGGGATTTAACAACATTTCTGAAGTGAAACACACAACAGAGTTCTCATCCATTGATCACACTCTGCTTTAGAGCAAGAAGCACGCTCTTCCTTTCAGGAGTCTCTAAGACAGCAGGACACTGAGTGTGATGAGAACAAAAGAACGGTGTTTCCTACCCATTCGTACCATATCTTGTCCGACTCTGCTTCTGAAATTGAAACAAACCACTGGTCCTCTAACATCCAATGCTAGTCAGTTAAAATGAAAACGTGTGAGCTTCGTGACCGATGTAATTCGTTTGACCTGATAAGTGACTGCCCTTACGTGAAACGAAGTCTTTCTTGTAGGAAGACTCAGAGCCTGGGTTTTAACTCCATTTCTGAAGTGAAACACACAACAGAGTTCTCATCCATTGATCACACTCTGCTTTAGAGCAAGAAGCACGCACTTGCTTTCTAGAGTCTCTGATACAGCAAGAAACATGAGTGTGCTGAGAACAAAAGAACGGTGTTTCTTACACAAACGGACTATATCTAGTCCAACTCTGCTTCTGAGACTGATACAAAGCACTGGTCCTCTAACATCCAATGCTTGTCAGTTAAGCTGAGAAACGTGTGAGCTTCCTGAACGATGTAGTTCGTTTGAGCTGAAAAGTGACTGCCCTTCCCTGAAACGAAGTCTTGCTTGTAGGAAGACTCAGAGCCTGGGATTTAACAACATTTCTGAAGTGAAACACACAACAGTGTTCTCATCCATTGATCACACTCTGCTTTAGAGCAAGAAGCACGCTCTTGCTTTCTAGAGTCTCTAAGACAGCAGGAAACATGAGTGTGATGAGAACAAAAGAACGGTGTTTCCTACCCATACGGACCATATCTTGTCCAACTCTGCTTCTGAAATTGAAACAAACTTCTGGTCCTCTAACATCCAATGCTTGTCAGTTAAGATGAGAAACGTGTGATCTTTGTGAACGATGTAGTTCGTTTGAGATGTATAGTAACTGCCATTATCTGTAACAAAGTCTTGCTTGTAGGAAGACTCAGAGCCAGGGATTTACCTCCATTTCTGAAGTGAAACACACAGCAGAGTTCTCATCCATTGATCACCCTCTGCTTTAGGGCAAGAACCAAGCTCTAGCTCTCTAGGGTCTCTAAGAGAGCATGGAACGTGAGTGTGCTGTGAAGAAACGAACAGTGTTTCCTACACATACGGACCATATCTTGTCCAACTCTGCTTCTGAAATTGAAACAAACTTCTGGTCCTCTAACATTCAATGCTTGTCAGTTAAGATGAGAAACGTGTGACTTCGTGAATGACGTAGTTCGTTTGAGCTGAAAAGTGACTGTCATAACCTGAAACGAAGTCTTGCTTGTAGGAAGACTCAGAGCCTGGGATTTTACTACATTTCTGAAGTGAAACACTCAACAGAGTTCTCATCCATTATTCACACTGTGCTTTAGAGTAAGAAGCACGCTCTTGCTCTCTAGAATCTCTAATACAGCAGGAAACGTGAGTGTGCTCAGAAGAAAAGAACCGTGTTTCCTATACATATGGACCATATCGAGTTCAACTCTGCTTGAAATTGAGGCAAAGCAAAGGTCCTCTAACATCCAATGCTTCTCAGTTAAGGTGAGATATGTGTGAGCTTCGTGAACGATATATTTCGATTGAGCTTTAAAGTAAATGCCCTTACCTGAAACGAAGTCTTGCTTGTAGAAAGATTCAAAGGCAGGGATTTAACTCCATTTCTGAAGTGAAACACACAACAGAGTTCTCATCCATTGATTACACTCCGCTTAAGAGCAAGAAGCACGCTCTAGCTTTCTAGAGTCTCTAAGACAGCAGGAAACTTGAGTGTGCTGAGAACAAATGAACGGGGTTTCATACACATACTGATCATATCCAGTCCAACTCTGCTTCTGAAACTGATACAAAGCACTGGTCCTCTAACATCAAATGCTTGGCAGTTAAGATGAAAAACGTGTGAGCTTCGTGAACGATGTAATTCATTTGAGATTAAAGTATCTGCCCTTACTTGAAACGAAGTCTTCCTTGTAGGAAGTCTCAGAGCCTGGGATTTAACTCCATTTCTGAAGTGAAACACACAGCAGAGTTCTCATCCATTGATCACCCTCTGCTTTAGGGCAAGAAGCAAGCTCTTGCTCTCTAGAGTCTCTAAGACTGCATGAAACGTGAGTGTGCTGTGAAGAAAAGAACGGTGTTTCCTACACATACGGACCATATCTAGTCCAACTCTGCTTCTGAGACTGATACAAAGCACTGGTCCTCTAACATCCAATGCTTGTCAGTTAAGCTGAGAAACGTGTGAGCTTCCTGAACGATGTAGTTCGTTTGAGCTGAAAAGTGAATGCCCTTACCTGAAATGAAGTCTTGTTTGTAGGAAGACTCAGACCCTGGGATTTAACAACATTTCTGAAGTGAACCACACAACAGAGTTCTCATCCCTTGATCACCCTCTGCTTTAAAACAAGAAGCACACTCTAGCTTTCTAGAATCTCTAAGACAGCAGGAAACTTGTGTGTGCTGAGAACAAATGAACGGTGTTTCCTACACATACGGATCCTATCTAGTCCAACTCTGCTTACGAAACAGATACAAATCACTGGTCTTCTAACACCTGATGCTTGCCAGTTAAGATGAGAAACGTGTGAGCTTCCTGAACGATGTAGTTCTTTTGAGATGAAAAGTGACTGCCCTTCCCTGAAACGAAGTCTTGCTTGTAGGAAGACTCAGAGCCTGGGATTTAACAACATTTCTGAAGTGAAACACACAACAGAGTTCTCATCCATTGATCACACTCTGCTTTAGAGCAAGAAGCACGCTCTTGCTTTCTAGAGTCTCTAAGACAGCAGGAAACATGAGTGTGATGAGAACAAAAGAACGGTGTTTCCTACCCATACGGACCATATCTTGTCCAACTCTGCTTCTGAAATTGAAACAAACTTCTGGTCCTCTAACATCCAATGCTTGTCAGTTAAGATGAGAAACGTGTGATCTTTGTGAACGATGTAGTTCGTTTGAGCTGTATAGTAACTGCCCTTATCTGTAACAAAGTCTTGCTTGTAGGAAGACTCAGAGCCAGGGATTTAACTCCATTTCTGAAGTGAAACACACAGCAGAGTTCTCATCCATTGATCACCCTCTGCTTTAGGGCAAGAACCAAGCTCTAGCTCTCTAGGGTCTCTAAGAGAGCATGGAACGTGAGTGTGCTGTGAAGAAACGAACAGTGTTTCCTACACATACGGACCATATCTTGTCCAACTCTGCTTCTGAAATTGAAACAAACTTCTGGTCCTCTAACATCCAATGCTTGTCAGTTAAGATGAGAAACGTGTGACTTCGTGAATGACGTAGTTCGTTTGAGCTGAAAAGTGACTGTCATAACCTGAAACGAAGTCTTGCTTGTAGGAAGACTCAGAGCCTGGGATTTTACTACATTTCTGAAGTGAAACACTCAACAGAGTTCTCATCCATTATTCACACTGTGCTTTAGAGCAAGAAGCACGCTCTTGCTCTCTAGAATCTCTAATACAGCAGGAAACGTGAGTGTGCTCAGAAGAAAAGAACCGTGTTTCCTATACATATGGACCATATCGAGTTCAACTCTGCTTGAAATTGAGGCAAAGCAAAGGTCCTCTAACATCCAATGCTTCTCAGTTAAGATGAGATATGTGTGAGCTTCGTGAACGATATATTTCGATTGAGCTTTAAAGTAAATGCCCTTACCTGAAACGAAGTCTTGCTTGTAGAAAGATTCAAAGGCAGGGATTTAACTCCATTTCTGAAGTGAAACACACAACAGAGTTCTCATCCATTGATTACACTCCGCTTTAGAGCAAGAAGCACGCTCTAGCTTTCTAGAGTCTCTAAGACAGCAGGAAACTTGAGTGTGCTGAGAACAAATGAACGGTGTTTCGTACACATACTGATCACATCCAGTCCAACTCTGCTTCTGAAACTGATACAAAGCACTGGTCCTCTAACAACAAATGCTTGGCAGTTAAGATGAGAAACCTGTGAGCTTCGTGAACGATGTAATTCGTTTGAGCTGTAAAGTAACTTCCCTTACCTGAAACGAAGTCTTGCTTATAGGAAGTCTCAGAGCCTGGGATTTAACTCCATTTCTGAAGTGAAACACACAGCAGAGTTCTCATCCATTGATCACCCTCTGCTTTAGGGCAAGAAGCAAGCTCTTGCTCTCTAGAGTCTCTAAGACTGCATGAAACGTGAGTGTGCTGTGAAGAAAAGAACGGTGTTTCCTACACATACGGACCATATCTAGTCCAACTCTGCTTATGAAACTGATACAAATCACTGGTCCTCTGACATCCGATGCTTGCCAGTTAAGATGAGAAACGTGTGAGTTTCCTGAACGATGTAGTTCGTTTGAGATGAAAAGTGACTGCCCTTACATGAAACGAAGTCTTGCTTGTAGGAAGACTCAGAGCCTGGGATTTAACAACATTTCTGAAGTGAAACACACAACAGAGTTCTCATCCATTGATCACACTCTGCTTTAGAGCAAGAAGCACGCTCTTCCTTTCAGGAGTCTCTAAGACAGCAGGACACTGAGTGTGATGAGAACAAAAGAACGGTGTTTCCTACCCATTCGTACCATATCTTGTCCGACTCTGCTTCTGAAATTGAAACAAACCACTGGTCCTCTAACATCCAATGCTAGTCAGTTAAAATGAAAACGTGTGAGCTTCGTGACCGATGTAATTCGTTTGACCTGATAAGTGACTGCCCTTACGTGAAACGAAGTCTTTCTTGTAGGAAGACTCAGAGCCTGGGTTTTAACTCCATTTCTGAAGTGAAACACACAACAGAGTTCTCATCCATTGATCACACTCTGCTTTAGAGCAAGAAGCACGCACTTGCTTTCTAGAGTCTCTGATACAGCAAGAAACATGAGTGTGCTGAGAACAAAAGAACGGTGTTTCTTACACAAACGGACTATATCTAGTCCAACTCTGCTTCTGAGACTGATACAAAGCACTGGTCCTCTAACATCCAATGCTTGTCAGTTAAGCTGAGAAACGTGTGAGCTTCCTGAACGATGTAGTTCGTTTGAGCTGAAAAGTGACTGCCCTTCCCTGAAACGAAGTCTTGCTTGTAGGAAGACTCAGAGCCTGGGATTTAACAACATTTCTGAAGTGAAACACACAACAGTGTTCTCATCCATTGATCACACTCTGCTTTAGAGCAAGAAGCACGCTCTTGCTTTCTAGAGTCTCTAAGACAGCAGGAAACATGAGTGTGATGAGAACAAAAGAACGGTGTTTCCTACCCATACGGACCATATCTTGTCCAACTCTGCTTCTGAAATTGAAACAAACTTCTGGTCCTCTAACATCCAATGCTTGTCAGTTAAGATGAGAAACGTGTGATCTTTGTGAACGATGTAGTTCGTTTGAGATGTATAGTAACTGCCATTATCTGTAACAAAGTCTTGCTTGTAGGAAGACTCAGAGCCAGGGATTTACCTCCATTTCTGAAGTGAAACACACAGCAGAGTTCTCATCCATTGATCACCCTCTGCTTTAGGGCAAGAACCAAGCTCTAGCTCTCTAGGGTCTCTAAGAGAGCATGGAACGTGAGTGTGCTGTGAAGAAACGAACAGTGTTTCCTACACATACGGACCATATCTTGTCCAACTCTGCTTCTGAAATTGAAACAAACTTCTGGTCCTCTAACATTCAATGCTTGTCAGTTAAGATGAGAAACGTGTGACTTCGTGAATGACGTAGTTCGTTTGAGCTGAAAAGTGACTGTCATAACCTGAAACGAAGTCTTGCTTGTAGGAAGACTCAGAGCCTGGGATTTTACTACATTTCTGAAGTGAAACACTCAACAGAGTTCTCATCCATTATTCACACTGTGCTTTAGAGTAAGAAGCACGCTCTTGCTCTCTAGAATCTCTAATACAGCAGGAAACGTGAGTGTGCTCAGAAGAAAAGAACCGTGTTTCCTATACATATGGACCATATCGAGTTCAACTCTGCTTGAAATTGAGGCAAAGCAAAGGTCCTCTAACATCCAATGCTTCTCAGTTAAGGTGAGATATGTGTGAGCTTCGTGAACGATATATTTCGATTGAGCTTTAAAGTAAATGCCCTTACCTGAAACGAAGTCTTGCTTGTAGAAAGATTCAAAGGCAGGGATTTAACTCCATTTCTGAAGTGAAACACACAACAGAGTTCTCATCCATTGATTACACTCCGCTTAAGAGCAAGAAGCACGCTCTAGCTTTCTAGAGTCTCTAAGACAGCAGGAAACTTGAGTGTGCTGAGAACAAATGAACGGGGTTTCATACACATACTGATCATATCCAGTCCAACTCTGCTTCTGAAACTGATACAAAGCACTGGTCCTCTAACATCAAATGCTTGGCAGTTAAGATGAAAAACGTGTGAGCTTCGTGAACGATGTAATTCATTTGAGATTAAAGTATCTGCCCTTACTTGAAACGAAGTCTTCCTTGTAGGAAGTCTCAGAGCCTGGGATTTAACTCCATTTCTGAAGTGAAACACACAGCAGAGTTCTCATCCATTGATCACCCTCTGCTTTAGGGCAAGAAGCAAGCTCTTGCTCTCTAGAGTCTCTAAGACTGCATGAAACGTGAGTGTGCTGTGAAGAAAAGAACGGTGTTTCCTACACATACGGACCATATCTAGTCCAACTCTGCTTCTGAGACTGATACAAAGCACTGGTCCTCTAACATCCAATGCTTGTCAGTTAAGCTGAGAAACGTGTGAGCTTCCTGAACGATGTAGTTCGTTTGAGCTGAAAAGTGAATGCCCTTACCTGAAATGAAGTCTTGTTTGTAGGAAGACTCAGACCCTGGGATTTAACAACATTTCTGAAGTGAACCACACAACAGAGTTCTCATCCCTTGATCACCCTCTGCTTTAAAACAAGAAGCACACTCTAGCTTTCTAGAATCTCTAAGACAGCAGGAAACTTGTGTGTGCTGAGAACAAATGAACGGTGTTTCCTACACATACGGATCCTATCTAGTCCAACTCTGCTTACGAAACAGATACAAATCACTGGTCTTCTAACACCTGATGCTTGCCAGTTAAGATGAGAAACGTGTGAGCTTCCTGAACGATGTAGTTCTTTTGAGATGAAAAGTGACTGCCCTTCCCTGAAACGAAGTCTTGCTTGTAGGAAGACTCAGAGCCTGGGATTTAACAACATTTCTGAAGTGAAACACACAACAGAGTTCTCATCCATTGATCACACTCTGCTTTAGAGCAAGAAGCACGCTCTTGCTTTCTAGAGTCTCTAAGACAGCAGGAAACATGAGTGTGATGAGAACAAAAGAACGGTGTTTCCTACCCATACGGACCATATCTTGTCCAACTCTGCTTCTGAAATTGAAACAAACTTCTGGTCCTCTAACATCCAATGCTTGTCAGTTAAGATGAGAAACGTGTGATCTTTGTGAACGATGTAGTTCGTTTGAGCTGTATAGTAACTGCCCTTATCTGTAACAAAGTCTTGCTTGTAGGAAGACTCAGAGCCAGGGATTTAACTCCATTTCTGAAGTGAAACACACAGCAGAGTTCTCATCCATTGATCACCCTCTGCTTTAGGGCAAGAACCAAGCTCTAGCTCTCTAGGGTCTCTAAGAGAGCATGGAACGTGAGTGTGCTGTGAAGAAACGAACAGTGTTTCCTACACATACGGACCATATCTTGTCCAACTCTGCTTCTGAAATTGAAACAAACTTCTGGTCCTCTAACATCCAATGCTTGTCAGTTAAGATGAGAAACGTGTGACTTCGTGAATGACGTAGTTCGTTTGAGCTGAAAAGTGACTGTCATAACCTGAAACGAAGTCTTGCTTGTAGGAAGACTCAGAGCCTGGGATTTTACTACATTTCTGAAGTGAAACACTCAACAGAGTTCTCATCCATTATTCACACTGTGCTTTAGAGCAAGAAGCACGCTCTTGCTCTCTAGAATCTCTAATACAGCAGGAAACGTGAGTGTGCTCAGAAGAAAAGAACCGTGTTTCCTATACATATGGACCATATCGAGTTCAACTCTGCTTGAAATTGAGGCAAAGCAAAGGTCCTCTAACATCCAATGCTTCTCAGTTAAGATGAGATATGTGTGAGCTTCGTGAACGATATATTTCGATTGAGCTTTAAAGTAAATGCCCTTACCTGAAACGAAGTCTTGCTTGTAGAAAGATTCAAAGGCAGGGATTTAACTCCATTTCTGAAGTGAAACACACAACAGAGTTCTCATCCATTGATTACACTCCGCTTTAGAGCAAGAAGCACGCTCTAGCTTTCTAGAGTCTCTAAGACAGCAGGAAACTTGAGTGTGCTGAGAACAAATGAACGGGGTTTCATACACATACTGATCATATCCAGTCCAACTCTGCTTCTGAAACTGATACAAAGCACTGGTCCTCTAACATCAAATGCTTGGCAGTTAAGATGAAAAACGTGTGAGCTTCGTGAACGATGTAATTCATTTGAGATTAAAGTATCTGCCCTTACTTGAAACGAAGTCTTCCTTGTAGGAAGTCTCAGAGCCTGGGATTTAACTCCATTTTTGAAGTGAAACACACAGCAGAGTTCTCATCCATTGATCACCCTCTGCTTTAGGGCAAGAAGCAAGCTCTTGCTCTCTAGAGTCTCTAAGACTGCATGAAACGTGAGTGTGCTGTGAAGAAAAGAACGGTGTTTCCTACACATACGGACCATATCTAGTCCAACTCTGCTTATGAAACTGATACAAATCACTGGTCCTCTGACATCCGATGCTTGCCAGTTAAGATGAGAAACGTGTGAGCTTCCTGAACGATGTAATTCATTTGAGATTAAAGTATCTGCCCTTACTTGAAACGAAGTCTTCCTTGTAGGAAGTCTCAGAGCCTGGGATTTAACTCCATTTTTGAAGTGAAACACACAGCAGAGTTCTCATCCATTGATCACCCTCTGCTTTAGGGCAAGAAGCAAGCTCTTGCTCTCTAGAGTCTCTAAGACTGCATGAAACGTGAGTGTGCTGTGAAGAAAAGAACGGTGTTTCCTACACATACGGACCATATCTAGTCCAACTCTGCTTATGAAACTGATACAAATCACTGGTCCTCTGACATCCGATGCTTGCCAGTTAAGATGAGAAACGTGTGAGCTTCCTGAACGATGTAGTTCGTTTGAGATGAAAAGTGACTGCCCTTACATGAAACGAAGTCTTGCTTGTAGGAAGACTCAGAGCCTGGGATTTAACAACATTTCTGAAGTGAAACACACAACCGAGTTCTCATCCATTGATCACACTCTGCTTTAGAGCAAGAAGCACGCTCTTCCTTTCACGAGTCTCTAAGACAGCAGGAAACTGAGTGTGATGAGAACAAAAGAACAGTGTTTCCTACCCATTCGTACCATATCTTGTCCGACTCTGCTTCTGAAATTGAAACAAACCACTGGTCCTCTAACATCCAATGCTAGTCAGTTAAAATGAAAACGTGTGAGCTTCGTGACCCATGTAATTCGTTTGACCTGATAAGTGACTGCCCTTACGTGAAACGAAGTCTTTCTTGTAGGAAGACTCAGAGCCTGGGATTTAACTCCATTTCTGAAGTGAAACACACAACAGAGTTCTCATCCATTGATCACACTCTGCTTTAGAGCAAGAAGCACGCACTTGCTTTCTAGAGTCTCTAACACAGCAAGAAACATGAGTGTGCTGAGAACAAAAGAACGGTGTTTCTTACACAAACGGACTATATCTAGTCCAACTCTGCTTCTGAGACTGATACAAAGCACTGGTCCTCTAACATCCAATGCTTGTCAGTTAAGCTGAGAAACGTGTGAGCTTCCTGAACGAGTAGTTCGTTTGAGCTGAAAAGTGAATGCCCTTACCTGAAATGAAGTCTTGTTTGTATGAAGACTCAGACCCTGGGATTTAACAACATTTCTGAAGTGAACCACACAACAGAGTTCTCATCCCTTGATCACCCTCTGCTTTAAAACAAGAAGCACACTCTAGCTTTCTAGAATCTCTAAGACAGCAGGAAACTTGTGTGTGCTGAGAACAAATGAACGGTGTTTCCTACACATACGGATCCTATCTAGTCCAACTCTGCTTACAAAGCAGATACAAATCACTGGTCTTCTAACACCTGATGCTTGCCAGTTAAGATGAGAAACGTGTGAGCTTCCTGAACGATGTAGTTCTTTTGAGATGAAAAGTGACTGCCCTTCCCTGAAACGAAGTCTTGCTTGTAGGAAGACTCAGAGCCTGGGATTTAACAACATTTCTGAAGTGAAACACACAACAGAGTTCTCATCCATTGATCACACTCTGCTTTAGAGCAAGAAGCACGCTCTTGCTTTCTAGAGTCTCTAAGACAGCAGGAAACATGAGTGTGATGAGAACAAAAGAACGGTGTTTCCTACCCATACGGACCATATCTTGTCCAACTCTGCTTCTGAAATTGAAACAAACTTCTGGTCCTCTAACATCCAATGCTTGTCAGTTAAGATGAGAAACGTGTGACTTCGTGAATGACGTAGTTCGTTTGAGCTGAAAAGTGACTGTCATAACCTGAAACGAAGTCTTGCTTGTAGGAAGACTCAGAGCCTGGGATTTTACTACATTTCTGAAGTGAAACACTCAACAGAGTTCTCATCCATTATTCACACTGTGCTTTAGAGCAAGAAGCACGCTCTTGCTCTCTAGAATCTCTAATACAGCAGGAAACGTGAGTGTGCTCAGAAGAAAAGAACCGTGTTTCCTATACATATGGACCATATCGAGTTCAACTCTGCTTGAAATTGAGGCAAAGCAAAGGTCCTCTAACATCCAATGCTTCTCAGTTAAGATGAGATATGTGTGAGCTTCGTGAACGATATATTTCGATTGAGCTGTAAAGTAAATGCCCTTACCTGAAACGAAGTCTTGCTTGTAGAAAGATTCAAAGGCAGGGATTTAACTCCATTTCTGAAGTGAAACACACAACAGAGTTCTCATCCATTGATTACACTCCGCTTTAGAGCAAGAAGCACGCTCTAGCTTTCTAGAGTCTCTAAGACAGCAGGAAACTTGAGTGTGCTGAGAACAAATGAACGGGGTTTCGTACACATACTGATCATATCCAGTCCAACTCTGCTTCTGAAACTGATACAAAGCACTGGTCCTCTAACATCAAATGCTTGGCAGTTAAGATGAAAAACGTGTGAGCTTCGTGAACGATGTAATTCATTTGAGATTAAAGTATCTGCCCTTACTTGAAACGAAGTCTTCCTTGTAGGAAGACTCCGAGCCTGGGATTTAACTCCATTTCTGAAGTGAAACACACAACAGAGTTCTCATCCATTGATCACACTCTGCTTTAGAGCAAGAAGCACGCTCTTGCTTTCTAGAGTCTCTAAGACAGCAGGAAACATGAGTGTGATGAGAACAAAAGAACGGTGTTTCCTACCCATACGGACCATATCTTGTCCAACTCTGCTTCTGAAATTGAAACAAACTTCTGGTCCTCTAACATCCAATGCTTGTCAGTTAAGATGAGAAACGTGTGACTTCGTGAATGACGTAGTTCGTTTGAGCTGAAAAGTGACTGTCATAACCTGAAACGAAGTCTTGCTTGTAGGAAGACTCAGAGCCTGGGATTTTACTACATTTCTGAAGTGAAACACTCAACAGAGTTCTCATCCATTATTCACACTGTGCTTTAGAGCAAGAAGCACGCTCTTGCTCTCTAGAATCTCTAATACAGCAGGAAACGTGAGTGTGCTCAGAAGAAAAGAACCGTGTTTCCTATACATATGGACCATATCGAGTTCAACTCTGCTTGAAATTGAGGCAAAGCAAAGGTCCTCTAACATCCAATGCTTCTCAGTTAAGATGAGATATGTGTGAGCTTCGTGAACGATATATTTCGATTGAGCTGTAAAGTAAATGCCCTTACCTGAAACGAAGTCTTGCTTGTAGAAAGATTCAAAGGCAGGGATTTAACTCCATTTCTGAAGTGAAACACACAACAGAGTTCTCATCCATTGATTACACTCCGCTTTAGAGCAAGAAGCACGCTCTAGCTTTCTAGAGTCTCTAAGACAGCAGGAAACTTGAGTGTGCTGAGAACAAATGAACGGGGTTTCGTACACATACTGATCATATCCAGTCCAACTCTGCTTCTGAAACTGATACAAAGCACTGGTCCTCTAACATCAAATGCTTGGCAGTTAAGATGAAAAACGTGTGAGCTTCGTGAACGATGTAATTCATTTGAGATTAAAGTATCTGCCCTTACTTGAAACGAAGTCTTCCTTGTAGGAAGACTCCGAGCCTGGGATTTAACTCCATTTCTGAAGTGAAACACACAGCAGAGTTCTCATCCATTGTTCACACTGTGCTTTAGAGCAAGAAGCACGCTCTAGCTTTCTAGAGTCTCTAAGACAGCAGGAAACATGAGTGTGATGAGTACAAAAAAACGGTGTTTCCTACCCATACGGACCATATCTTGTCCAACTCTGCTTCTGAAATTGAAACAAACCACTGGTCCTCTAACATCCAATGCTTGTCAGTTAAGATGAAGAACGTGTGACTTCGTGAATGACGTAGTTTGTTTGAGCTGAAAAGTGACTGTCGTAACCTGAAACGAAGTCTTGCTTGTAGGAAGACTCAGAGCCTGCGATTTTACTCCATTTATGAAGTGAAGCACACAGCAGAGTTCTCATCCATTTATCACACTGTGCTTTAGAGCAAGAAGCACGCTCTTGCTCTCTAGAATCTCTAATACAGCAGGAAACGTGAGTGTGCTCAGAAGAAAAGAACCGTGTTTCCTATACATATGGACCATATCGAGTTCAACTCTGCTTGAAATTGATGCAAAGCAAAGGTCCTCTAACATCCAATGCTTGTCAGTTAAGATGAGAAACGTGTGATCTTCGTGAACGATGTAGTTCGTTTGAGCTGTAAAGTAACTTCCCTTACCTGAAACGAAGTCTTGCTTATAGGAAGTCTCAGAGCCTGGGATTTAACTCCATTTCTGAAGTGAAACACACAGCAGAGTTCTCATCCATTGATCACCCTCTGCTTTAGGGCAAGAAGCAAGCTCTTGCTCTCTAGAGTCTCTAAGACAGCATGAAACGTGAGTGTGCTGTGAAGAAAAGAACGGTGTTTCCTACACATACGGACCATATCTAGTCCAACTCTGCTTACGAAACTGATACAAATCACTGGTCCTCTAACATCCGATGCTTGCCAGTTAAGATGAGAAACGTGTGAGCTTCCTGAACGATGTAGTTCGTTTGAGATGAAAAGTGACTGCCCTTACATGAAACGAAGTCTTGCTTGTAGGAAGACTCAGAGCCTGGGATTTAACAACATTTCTGAAGTGAAACACACAACAGAGTTCTCATCCATTGACCACACTCTGCTTTAGAGCAAGAAGCACGCTCTTCCTTTCAGGAGTCTCTAAGACAGAAGGAAACTGAGTGTGATGAGAACAAAAGAACAGTGTTTCCTACCCATTCGGACCATATCTTGTCCAACTCTGCTTCTGAAATTGAAACAAACCACTGGTCCTCTAACATCCAATGCTAGTCAGTTAAAATGAAAACGTGTGAGCTTCGTGACCGATGTAATTCGTTTGACCTGATAAGTGACTGCCCTTACGTGAAACGAAGTCTTTCTTGTAGGAAGACTCAGAGCCTGGGATTTAACTCCATTTCTGAAGTGAAACACACAACAGAGTTCTCATCCATTGATCACACTCTGCTTTAGAGCAAGAAGGACGCACTTGCTTTCTAGAGTCTCTAATACAGCAAGAAACATGAGTGTGCTGAGAACAAAAGAACGGTGTTTCTTACACAAACGGACTATATCTAGTCCAACTCTGCTTCTGAGACTGATACAAAGCACTGGTCCTCTAACATCCAATGCTTGTCAGTTAAGCTGAGAAACATGTGAGCTTCCTGAACGATGTAGTTCGTTTGAGCTGAAAAGTGAATGCCCTTACCTGAAATGAAGTCTTGCTTGTAGGAAGACTCAGAGCCTGGGATTTAACAACATTTCTGAAGTGAAACACACAACAGAGTTCTCATCCATTGCTCACACTCTTCTTTAGAGCAAGAAGCTCGCTCTTGCTTTCTAGAGTCTCTAAGACAGCAGGAAACATGAGTGTGATGAGAACAAAAGAACGGTGTTTCCTACCCATTCGGACCATATCTTGTCCAACTCTGCTTCTGAAATTGAAACAAACCACTGGTCCTCTAACATCCAATGCTAGTCAGTTACGATGAACACGTGTGAGATTCGTGACTGATGTAATTCGTTTGACCTGATAAGTGACTGCCCTTACCTGAAACGAAGTCTTTCTTGTAGGAAGACTCAGAGCCTGGGATTTAACTCCATTTCTGAAGTGAAACAAACAACAGAGTTCTCATCCATTGATCACACTCTGCTTTAGAGCAAGAAGCACGCTCTTCCTTTCTAGAGTCTCTAATACAGCAGGAAACATGAGTGTGCTGAGAACAAAAGAACGGTGTTTCTTACACAAACGGACTATATCTAGTCCAACTCTGCTTCTGAGACTGATACAAAGCACTGGTCCTCTAACATCCAATGCTTGTCAGTTAAGATGAGAAACGTGTGAGCTTCCTGAACGATGTAGTTCGTTTGAGCTGAAAAGTGACTGCCCTTACCTGAAACGAAGTCTTGATTGTAGGAAGACTCAGAGCCAAGGATTTAACTCCATTTCAGTAGTGAAACACACAACAGAGTTCTCATCCCTTGATCACCCTCTGCTTTAGAGCAAGAAGCACGCTCTTGCTCTCTAGAATCTCTAATACCGCAGGAAACATGAGTGTTCTCAGAAGAAAAGAACCGTGTTTGCTATACATATGGACCATATCGAGTTCAACTCTGCTTGAAATTGATGCAAAGCAAAGGTCCTCTAACAACCAATGCTTCTCAGTTAAGATGAGATACGTTTGAGCTTCGTGAAGGATATAGTTCGATTGAGCTGTAAAGTAAATGCCCTTACCTGTAACGAAGTCTTGCTTGTAGGAAGATTCAGAGCCAGGGATTTAACTCCATTTCTGAAGTGAAACACACAACAGAGTACTCATCCATTGATCACACTCTGCTTTAGAGCAAGAAGCACGCTCTAGCATTCTAGAGTCACTAAGACAGCTGGAAACTTGAGTGTGCTGAGAACAAAAGAACGGTGTTTCCTACACATATGGACCATATCTAGTCCAACTCTGCTTATGAAACAGATACAAATCACTGGTCCTCTAACATCCAATGCTTGTCAGTAAGATGAGAAACGTATGAGCTTCCTGAACGATGTAGTTCGTTTGAGCTGTAAACTAACTGCCCTTACCTGAAACGAAGTCTTGCTTGTAGGAAGACACAGAGCCTGGAATTTAACTCCATTTCTGATGTGAAACAAACAGCAGTGTTCTCATCCATTGTTCACAATCTGCTTTGCAGCAAGAAGCACGCTCTTGCCTGCTAGAGTCTCTAAAACTGCAGTAAACATATGTGTGATGAGAACAAAAGAACGGTGTTTCCTACACATAAGGACCATATCTAGTCTAACTCTGCTTCTGAAACTGAAACAAACCACAGGTCCTCTAACATCCAGGGCTTGTCTGTTAAGATGAGAAACATGTGAGCTTTCTGAATGATGTAGTTCCTTTGAGCTGAAAAGTGACTGCCCTTACATAAAATGAAGTCTTGCTTGTAGGAAGACACAGAGCCTGGGATTTAACTCCATTTCTGAAGAGAAACACACAACACAGTTCTCATCCATGGATCACACTCTGCTTTAGAGCAAGAAGCACGCACTTGCTTTCTAGAGTCTCTAATACAGCAGGAAACATGAGTGTGCTGAGAACAAAAGAACGGTGTTTCTTACACAAACAGACAATATCTAGTCCAACTCTGCTTCTGAAACTGATACAAAGCACTGGTCCTCTAACATCCAATGCTTTTCAGTTAAGATGAGAAATGTGTGAGGTTCCTGAACGATGTAGTTTGTGTAAGCTAAATGTGACTGCCCTTACCTGAAACGAAGTCTTGTTTGTAGGAAGACAGAGACCTGGGATTTAACCCCATTTCTGAAGGGAAACACACAACACAGTTCCCATCCATAGATCACACTCTACTTTAGAGCAAGAAGCACACTCTTGTTTTCTAGAGTCTCTAAGGCAGCAGGTAACATGAGTGTCCGCAGAAGAAAAGAACCATGTTTCCTATACAAACGGACCATATCTAGTTCAACTCTGCTTGAAATTGATACAAAGCAAAGGTCCTCCAACATCCAATGCTTGTCAGTTAAGATGAGAAACGTGTGAGATTCGTGAATGATGTAGTTCCTTTGAGCTGTATAGTAACTGCCCTTACCTGAACCGATGTCTTGCTTGTAGGAAGACTCAGAGCCAGGGATTTAACTCCATTTCTGAAGTGAACCACACAACAGAGTTCTCATCCCTTGATCACCCTCTGCTTTAAAACAAGAAGCACACTCTAGCTTTCTAGAATCTCTAAGACAGCAGGAAACTTGTGTGTGCTGAGAACAAATGAATGGTGTTTCCTACACATACGGATCCTATCTAGTCCAACTCTGCTTCTGAAATTGAAACAAACCACTTGTCCTCTAACATCCAATGCTAGTTAATTAAGATGAGGAATGTGTGACTTCGTGAATGATGTAGTTCTTGTGAGCTGAAAAGTGACTGTCGTAAACTGAAACGAAGTCTTGCTTGTAGGAAGACTCAGAGCCTGTGATTTTACTCCATTTCTGATGTGAAACACACATCAGAGTTCTCATCCATTGTTCACACTGTGCTTTAGAGCAAGAAGCACGCTCTTACTCTCTAGAATCTCTAATACAGCAGGAAACGTGAGTGTGATGAGAACAAAGAACGGTTTTTCCTACCCATTCGGACCATAACTTGTCCAACTCTGCTTCTAAAATTGAAACAAACCACTGGTTCTCTAACATCCAATGCTAGTCAGTTAAGATGAACACGTGTGAGCTTCGTGACCAATGTAATTCGTTTGACCTGATAAGTGACTGCTCTTACCTGAAACGAAGACTTTCTTGTAGGAAGACTCAGAGCCTGGGATTTAACTCCATTTCTGAAGTGAAACACACAACAGAGTTCTCATCCATTGATCACACTCTGGTTTAGAGCAAGAAGCATGCTCTTCCTTTCAAGAGTCTCTAATACAGGAGGAAACATGAGTGTGCTGAGAACAAAAGAACGGTGTTTCTTACACAAACGGACTATATCTAGTCCAACTCTGCTTCTGAGACTGATACAAAGCACTGGTCTTCTAACATCCAATGCTTGTCAGTTAAGATGAGAAACGTGTGAGCTTCCTGAACGATGTAGTTCGTTTGAGCTGAAAAGTGACTGCCCTTACCTGAAATGAAGTCTTGATTGTAGGAAGACTCAGAGCCAAGGATTTAACTCAATTTCTGAAGTGAAACACACAACAGAGTTCTCATCCCTTGATCACCCTCTGCTTTAGAGCAAGAAGCACACTCTAGCTTTCTAGAATCTCTAAGACTGCAGGAAACTTGAGTGTGCTGAGAAGAAATGGACGGTGGTTCCGATACATATGGACCATATCGAGTTCAACTCTGCTTGGAATTGATGCAAAGCAAAGGTCCTCTAACATCCAATGCTTCTCAGTTAAGATGAGATACATTTGACCTTCGTGAAGGATATAGTTCGATTGAGCTGTAAAGTAAATGCCCTTACCTGTAACGAAGTCTTGCTTGTAGGAAGATTCAGAGCCAGGGATTTAACTCCATTTCTGAAGTGAACAACACAACAGAGTTCTCATCCCTTGATCACCCTCTGCTTTAAACCAGAAGCACACTCTAGCTTTCTAGAATCTCTAAGACAGCAGGAAACTTGTGTGTGCTGAGAACAAATGAACGGTGTTTCCTACACATACGGACCCTATCTAGTCGAACTCTGCTTCTGAAACTGATACAAAGCACTAGTCCTCTAACATCCAATGCTTGTCAGTTAAGATGAGGAACATGTGACTTCGTGAAACACGTAGTTCGTTTGAGCTGAAAAGTGACTGTCGTAACCTGAAATGAAGTCTTGCTTGTAGGAAGACTCAGAGCCTGGGATTTTACTACATTTCTGAAGTAAACACACAGCAGAGTTCTCATCCATTATTCACACTGTGCTTTAGGGCAAGAAGCAAGCTCTAGCTCTCTAGATTCTCTAAGACAGCATGAAACGTGAGTGTGCTGAGAAGAAAAGAACGGTGGTTCCTACACATATGGACCATATCTAGTCCAACTCTGCTTATGAAACAGATACAAATCACTGGTCCTCTAACATCCGATGCTTGCCAGTTAAGATGAGAAACGTGTGAGCTTCCTGAACAATGTAGTTCCTTTGAGATGAAAAGTGACTGCCCTTCCCTGAAACGAAGTCTTGCTTGTAGGAAGACTCAGAGCCTGGGATTTAACAACATTTCTGAAGTGAAACACACAACAGAGTTCTCATCCATTGATCACACTCTGCTTTAGAGCAAGAAACACGCTCTTGCTTTCTAGAGTCTCTAAGACAGCAAGCAACATGAGTGTGATGAGAACAAAAGAACGTTGTTTCCTACCCATACGGACCATATCTTCTCCAACTCTGCTTCTGAAACTGAAACAAACCACTGGTCCTCTAACATCCAATGCTTGTCATTTAAGATGAGAAACGTGTGATCTTTGTGAACGATGTAGTTCGTTTGAGCTGTAAAGTAACTGCCCTTATCTGTAACGAAGTCTTGCTTGTAGGAAGACTCAGAGCCAGGGATTTAACTCCATTTCTGAAGTGAAACACACAGCAGAGTTCTCATCCATTGATCACCCTCTGCTTTAGGGCAAGAAACAAGCTCTAGCTCTCTAGAGTCTCTAAGAGCGCATGAAACGTGAGTGTGCGGTGAAGAAACGAACAGTGTTTCCTACACATACAGACCATATCTAGTCCAACTCTGCTTATGAAACTGATACAAATCACTGGTCCTCTAACATCTGATGCTTGCCAGTTAAGATGAGAAACGTGTGAGCTTCCTGAACGATGTAGTTCGTTTGAGGTGAAAAGTGACTGCCCTTACCTGAAACGAAGTCTTGCTTTTAGGAAGACTCAGAGCCTGGGATTTAACGACATTTCTGAAGTGAAACACACAACAGAGTTCTCATCCATTGATCACACTCTGCATTAGAGCAAGAAGCACGCTCTTGCTTTCTAGAGTCTCTAAGACAGCAGGAAACCTGAGTGTGCTGAGAACAAAAGAACGGTGTTTCTTACACATACGGACCATATCTAGTCCAACTCTGCTTCTGAAACTGATACAAAGCACTAGTCCTCTAACATCCAATGCTTTTCAGTTAAGATGAGAAACCTGTGAGCCCCGTGACCGACGTAATTCGTTTAGCTGAAAGGAGACTACCCTTTCCTGAAACGAATTCTTTCTTGTAGGAAGACTCAGAGCCTGGGATTTAACTCCATTTCTGAAATGAAACACACAACACAGTAATCATCCATTGATCACACTCTGCTTTAGAGCAAGAAGCATGCTCTTGCTTTCTAGAGTCTCTAATACAGCAGGAAACATGAGTGTGCTGAGAACAAAAGAACGGTGTTTCTTACACATACGGACCATATCTAGTCCAACTCTGCTTCTGAGACTGATACAAAGCATTGGTCTTCTAACATCCAATGCTTGTCAGTTAAGATGAGAAACGTGTGAGGTTACTGAACGATGTAGTTTGTGTGAGCTAAAAAGTTACTGCCCTTACCTGAAACGAAGTCTTGCTTGTAGGAAGACACAGACCTGGGATTTAACTCCATTCCTGAAGGGAAACACACAACACAGTTCTCATCCATGGATCACACTCTGCTTTAGAGCAAGAAGCACGCTCTTGCTTTCTAGAGTCTCTAAGGCAGCAGGAAACGTGAGTCTCCTCAGAAGAAAAGAACCATGTTTCCTATACATACGGACCATATCTAGTTCAACTGTGCTTGAAATTGATACAAAGCAAAGGTCCTCCAACATCCAATGCTTGTCAGTTAAGATGAGGAACGTGTGACTTCGTGAAAGACGTAGTTCGTTTGAGCTGAAAAGTGACTGTCGTAACCTGAAACGAAGTCTTGCTTGTAGGAAGACTCAGAGCCTGGGATTTTACTACATTTCTGAAGTGAAACACACAGCAGAGTTCTCATCCATTATTCACACTGTGCTTTAGAGCAAGAAGCACGCTCTTGCTCTCTAGAATCTCTAATACAGCAGGAAACGTGAGTGTGCTCAGAAGAAAAGAACCGTGTTTCCTATATATATGGACCATATCGAGTTCAACTCTGCTTGAAATTGATGCAAAGCAAAGGTCCTCCAACATCCAATGCTTGTCAGTTAAGATGAGAAACGTGTGAGCTTCGTGAATGATGTAGTTCGTTTGAGCTGTAAAGTAACTGCCCTTACCTAAAACGAAGTCTTGCATGTAGGAAGACTCAGAGCCAGGGATTTAACTCCATTTCTGAAGTGAACCACACAACAGAGTTCTCATCCATTGATCACACTCTGCTTTAGAGCAAGAAGCACGCTCTTGCTTTCTAGAGTCTCTAAGACAGCAGGAAACATGAGTGTGATGAGAACAAAAGAACGGTGTTTCCTACCCATACGGACCATATCTTGTCCAACTCTGCTTCTGAAATTGAAACAAACCACTGGTCCTCTAACATCCAATGCTTGTCAGTTAAGATGAGAAACGTGTGATCTTTGTGAACGATGTAGTTCGTTTGAGCTGTAAAGTAACTGCCCTTATCTGTAACGAAGTCTTGCTTGTAGGAAGACTCAGAGCCAGGGATTTACCTCCATTTCTGAAGTGAAACACACAGCAGAGTTCTCATCCATTGATCACACTCTGCTTTAGGGCAAGAAACAAGCTCTAGCTCTCTAGAGTCTCTAAGACAGCATGAAACGTGAGTGTGCTGTGAAGAAACGAACGGTGTTTCCTACACATACAGACCATATCTAGTCCAACTCTGCTTATGAAACTGATACAAATCACTGGTCCTCTAACATCCGATGCTTGCCAGTTAAGATGAGAAATGTGTGAGCTTCCTGAACGATGTAGTTCGTTTGAGGTGAAAAGTGACTGCCCTTACCTTAAACGAAGTCTTGCTTGTAGGAAGACTCAGAGCCTGGGATTTAACAACATTTCTGAAGTGAAACACACAACAGAGTTCTCATCCATTGATCACACTCTGCTTTAGAGCAAGAAGCACGCTCTTGCTTTCTAGAGTCTCTAAGACAGCAGGAAACCTGAGTGTGCTGAGAACAAAAGAACGGTGTTTCTTACACATACGGACCATATCTAGTCCAAATCTGCTTCTGAAACTGATACAAAGCACTAGTCCTCTAACATCCAATGCTTTTCAGTTAAGATGAGAAACCTGTGAGTCCCGTGACCGATGTAATTCGTTTAGCTGAAAGGAGACTACCCTTTCCTGAAACGAATTCTTTCTTGTAGGAAGACTCAGAGCCTGGGATTTAACTCCATTTCTGAATTGAAACACACAACACAGTAATCATCCATTGATCACACTCTGCTTTAGAGCAAGAAGCATGCTCTTGCTTTCTAGAGTCTCTAATACAGGAGGAAACATGACTGTGCTGAGTACAAAAGAGCGGTGTTTCTTACACATACAGACCATATCTAGTCCAACTCTGCTTCTGAGACTGATACAAAGCATTGGTCTTCTAACATCCAATGCTTGTCAGTTAAGATGAGAAACGTGTGAGGTTACTGATCGATGTAGTTTGTGTGAGCTAAAAAGTTACTGCCCTTACCTGAAACGAAGTCTTGCTTGTAGGAAGACACAGACCTGGGATTTAACTCCATTACTGAAGGGAAACACAAAACACAGTTCTCATCCATGGATCACACTCTGCTTTAGAGCAAGAAGCACGCTCTTGCTTTCTAGAGTCTCTAAGGCAGCAGGAAACGTGAGTGTCCTCAGAAGAAAAGAACCATGTTTCCTATACATACGGACCATATCTAGTTCAACTGTGCTTGAAATGGATACAAAGCAAAGGTCCTCCAACATCCAATGCTTGTCAGTTAAGATGAGAAACGTGTGAGCTTCGTGAACGATGTATTTCGTTTGAGCTGTATAGTAACTGCCCTTACCTGAAACGAAGTCTTGCTTGTAGGAAGACTCAGAGCCAGGGATTTAACTCCATTTCTGAAGTGAACCACACAACAGAGTTCTCATCCCTTGATCACCCTCTGCTTTAAACCAGAAGCACACTCTAGCTTTCTAGAATCTCTAAGACAGCAGGAAACTTGTGTGTGCTGAGAACAAATGAACGGTGTTTCCTACACATACGGACCCTATCTAGTCGAACTCTGCTTCTGAAACTGATACAAAGCACTAGTCCTCTAACATCCAATGCTTGTCAGTTAAGATGAGGAACATGTGACTTCGTGAAACACGTAGTTCGTTTGAGCTGAAAAGTGACTGTCGTAACCTGAAACGAAGTCTTGCTTGTAGGAAGACTCAGAGCCTGGGATTTTACTACATTTCTGAAGTAAACACACAGCAGAGTTCTCATCCATTATTCACACTGTGCTTTAGGGCAAGAAGCAAGCTCTAGCTCTCTAGATTCTCTAAGACAGCATGAAACGTGAGTGTGCTGAGAAGAAAAGAACGGTGGTTCCTACACATATGGACCATATCTAGTCCAACTCTGCTTATGAAACAGATACAAATCACTGGTCCTCTAACATCCGATGCTTGCCAGTTAAGATGAGAAACGTGTGAGCTTCCTGAACAATGTAGTTCCTTTGAGATGAAAAGTGACTGCCCTTCCCTGAAACGAAGTCTTGCTTGTAGGAAGACTCAGAGCCTGGGATTTAACAACATTTCTGAAGTGAAACACACAACAGAGTTCTCATCCATTGATCACACTCTGCTTTAGAGCAAGAAACACGCTCTTGCTTTCTAGAGTCTCTAAGACAGCAAGCAACATGAGTGTGATGAGAACAAAAGAACGTTGTTTCCTACCCATACGGACCATATCTTCTCCAACTCTGCTTCTGAAACTGAAACAAACCACTGGTCCTCTAACATCCAATGCTTGTCATTTAAGATGAGAAACGTGTGATCTTTGTGAACGATGTAGTTCGTTTGAGCTGTAAAGTAACTGCCCTTATCTGTAACGAAGTCTTGCTTGTAGGAAGACTCAGAGCCAGGGATTTAACTCCATTTCTGAAGTGAAACACACAGCAGAGTTCTCATCCATTGATCACCCTCTGCTTTAGGGCAAGAAACAAGCTCTAGCTCTCTAGAGTCTCTAAGAGCGCATGAAACGTGAGTGTGCGGTGAAGAAACGAACAGTGTTTCCTACACATACAGACCATATCTAGTCCAACTCTGCTTATGAAACTGATACAAATCACTGGTCCTCTAACATCTGATGCTTGCCAGTTAAGATGAGAAACGTGTGAGCTTCCTGAACGATGTAGTTCGTTTGAGGTGAAAAGTGACTGCCCTTACCTGAAACGAAGTCTTGCTTTTAGGAAGACTCAGAGCCTGGGATTTAACGACATTTCTGAAGTGAAACACACAACAGAGTTCTCATCCATTGATCACACTCTGCATTAGAGCAAGAAGCACGCTCTTGCTTTCTAGAGTCTCTAAGACAGCAGGAAACCTGAGTGTGCTGAGAACAAAAGAACGGTGTTTCTTACACATACGGACCATATCTAGTCCAACTCTGCTTCTGAAACTGATACAAAGCACTAGTCCTCTAACATCCAATGCTTTTCAGTTAAGATGAGAAACCTGTGAGCCCCGTGACCGACGTAATTCGTTTAGCTGAAAGGAGACTACCCTTTCCTGAAACGAATTCTTTCTTGTAGGAAGACTCAGAGCCTGGGATTTAACTCCATTTCTGAAATGAAACACACAACACAGTAATCATCCATTGATCACACTCTGCTTTAGAGCAAGAAGCATGCTCTTGCTTTCTAGAGTCTCTAATACAGCAGGAAACATGAGTGTGCTGAGAACAAAAGAACGGTGTTTCTTACACATACGGACCATATCTAGTCCAACTCTGCTTCTGAGACTGATACAAAGCATTGGTCTTCTAACATCCAATGCTTGTCAGTTAAGATGAGAAACGTGTGAGGTTACTGAACGATGTAGTTTGTGTGAGCTAAAAAGTTACTGCCCTTACCTGAAACGAAGTCTTGCTTGTAGGAAGACACAGACCTGGGATTTAACTCCATTCCTGAAGGGAAACACACAACACAGTTCTCATCCATGGATCACACTCTGCTTTAGAGCAAGAAGCACGCTCTTGCTTTCTAGAGTCTCTAAGGCAGCAGGAAACGTGAGTCTCCTCAGAAGAAAAGAACCATGTTTCCTATACATACGGACCATATCTAGTTCAACTGTGCTTGAAATTGATACAAAGCAAAGGTCCTCCAACATCCAATGCTTGTCAGTTAAGATGAGGAACGTGTGACTTCGTGAAAGACGTAGTTCGTTTGAGCTGAAAAGTGACTGTCGTAACCTGAAACGAAGTCTTGCTTGTAGGAAGACTCAGAGCCTGGGATTTTACTACATTTCTGAAGTGAAACACACAGCAGAGTTCTCATCCATTATTCACACTGTGCTTTAGAGCAAGAAGCACGCTCTTGCTCTCTAGAATCTCTAATACAGCAGGAAACGTGAGTGTGCTCAGAAGAAAAGAACCGTGTTTCCTATATATATGGACCATATCGAGTTCAACTCTGCTTGAAATTGATGCAAAGCAAAGGTCCTCCAACATCCAATGCTTGTCAGTTAAGATGAGAAACGTGTGAGCTTCGTGAATGATGTAGTTCGTTTGAGCTGTAAAGTAACTGCCCTTACCTAAAACGAAGTCTTGCATGTAGGAAGACTCAGAGCCAGGGATTTAACTCCATTTCTGAAGTGAACCACACAACAGAGTTCTCATCCATTGATCACACTCTGCTTTAGAGCAAGAAGCACGCTCTTGCTTTCTAGAGTCTCTAAGACAGCAGGAAACATGAGTGTGATGAGAACAAAAGAACGGTGTTTCCTACCCATACGGACCATATCTTGTCCAACTCTGCTTCTGAAATTGAAACAAACCACTGGTCCTCTAACATCCAATGCTTGTCAGTTAAGATGAGAAACGTGTGATCTTTGTGAACGATGTAGTTCGTTTGAGCTGTAAAGTAACTGCCCTTATCTGTAACGAAGTCTTGCTTGTAGGAAGACTCAGAGCCAGGGATTTACCTCCATTTCTGAAGTGAAACACACAGCAGAGTTCTCATCCATTGATCACACTCTGCTTTAGGGCAAGAAACAAGCTCTAGCTCTCTAGAGTCTCTAAGACAGCATGAAACGTGAGTGTGCTGTGAAGAAACGAACGGTGTTTCCTACACATACAGACCATATCTAGTCCAACTCTGCTTATGAAACTGATACAAATCACTGGTCCTCTAACATCCGATGCTTGCCAGTTAAGATGAGAAATGTGTGAGCTTCCTGAACGATGTAGTTCGTTTGAGGTGAAAAGTGACTGCCCTTACCTTAAACGAAGTCTTGCTTGTAGGAAGACTCAGAGCCTGGGATTTAACAACATTTCTGAAGTGAAACACACAACAGAGTTCTCATCCATTGATCACACTCTGCTTTAGAGCAAGAAGCACGCTCTTGCTTTCTAGAGTCTCTAAGACAGCAGGAAACCTGAGTGTGCTGAGAACAAAAGAACGGTGTTTCTTACACATACGGACCATATCTAGTCCAAATCTGCTTCTGAAACTGATACAAAGCACTAGTCCTCTAACATCCAATGCTTTTCAGTTAAGATGAGAAACCTGTGAGTCCCGTGACCGATGTAATTCGTTTAGCTGAAAGGAGACTACCCTTTCCTGAAACGAATTCTTTCTTGTAGGAAGACTCAGAGCCTGGGATTTAACTCCATTTCTGAATTGAAACACACAACACAGTAATCATCCATTGATCACACTCTGCTTTAGAGCAAGAAGCATGCTCTTGCTTTCTAGAGTCTCTAATACAGGAGGAAACATGACTGTGCTGAGTACAAAAGAGCGGTGTTTCTTACACATACAGACCATATCTAGTCCAACTCTGCTTCTGAGACTGATACAAAGCATTGGTCTTCTAACATCCAATGCTTGTCAGTTAAGATGAGAAACGTGTGAGGTTACTGATCGATGTAGTTTGTGTGAGCTAAAAAGTTACTGCCCTTACCTGAAACGAAGTCTTGCTTGTAGGAAGACACAGACCTGGGATTTAACTCCATTACTGAAGGGAAACACAAAACACAGTTCTCATCCATGGATCACACTCTGCTTTAGAGCAAGAAGCACGCTCTTGCTTTCTAGAGTCTCTAAGGCAGCAGGAAACGTGAGTGTCCTCAGAAGAAAAGAACCATGTTTCCTATACATACGGACCATATCTAGTTCAACTGTGCTTGAAATGGATACAAAGCAAAGGTCCTCCAACATCCAATGCTTGTCAGTTAAGATGAGAAACGTGTGAGCTTCGTGAACAATGTATTTCGTTTGAGCTGTATAGTAACTGCCCTTACCTGAAACGAAGTCTTGCTTGTAGGAAGACTCAGAGCCAGGGATTTAACTCCATTTCTGAAGTGAACCACACAACAGAGTTCTCATCCCTTGATCACCCTCTGCTTTAAAACAAGAAGCACACTCTAGCTTTCTAGAATCTCTAAGACAGCAGGAAACTTGTGTGTGCTGAGAACAAATGAACGGTGTTTCCTACACATACGGATCCTATCTAGTCCAACTCTGCTTCTGAAACTGATACAAAGCACTAGTCTTCTAACATCCAATGCTTGTCAGTTAAGATGAGGAACGTGTGACTTCGTGAAAGACGTAGTTCGTTTGAGCTGAAAAGTGACTGTCGTAACCTGAAACGAAGTCTTGCTTGTAGGAAGACTCAGAGCCTGGGATTTTGCTACATTTCTGAAGTGAAACACACAGCAGAGTTCTCATCCATTATTCACACTGTGCTTTAGGGCAAGAAGAAAGCTCTAGCTCTCTAGAGTCTCTAAGACAGCATGAAACGTGAGTGTGCTGAGAAGAAAAGAACTGTGGTTCCTACACATATGGACCATATCTAGTCCAACTCTGCTTATGAAACAGATACAAATCACTGGTCCTCTAACATCCAATGCTTGCCAGTTAAGATGAGAAACGTGTGAGCTTCCTCAACGATGTAGATCGTTTGAGATGAAAAGTGACTGCCCTTCCCTGAAAGGAAGTCTTGCTTGTAGGAAGACTCAGAGCCTGGGATTTAACAACATTTCTGAAGTGAAACACACAACAGAGTTCTCATCCATTGATCACACTCTGCTTTAGAGCAAGAAACACGCTCTTGCTTTCTAGAGTCTCTAAGACAGCAAGCAACATGAGTGTGATGAGAACAAAAGAACGGTGTTTCCTACCCATACGGACCATATCTTGTCCAACTCTGCTTCTGAAACTGAAACAAACCACTGGTCCTCTAACATCCAATGATTGTCAGTTAAGATGAGAAACGTGTGATCTTTGTGAACGATGTAGTTCGTTTGAGCTGTAAAGTAACTGCCCTTATCTGTAACGAAGTCTTGCTTGTAGGAAGACTCAGAGCCAGGGATTTAACTCCATTTCTGAAGTGAAACACACAGCAGAGTTCTCATCCATTGATCACCCTCTGCTTTAGGGCAAGAAACAAGCTCTAGCTCTCTAGAGTCTCTAAGAACGCATGAAACGTGAGTGTGCGGTGAAGAAACGAACAGTGTTTCCTACACATACGGACCATATCTAGTCCAACTCTGCTTATGAAACTGATACAAATCACTGGTCCTCTAACATCCGATGCTTGCCCGTTAAGATGAGAAACGTGTGAGCTTCCTGAACGATGTAGTTCGTTTGAGGTGAAAAGTGACTGCCCTTACCTGAAACGAAGTCTTGCTTGTAGGAAGACTCAGAGCCTGGGATTTAACGACATTTCTGAAGTGAAACACACAACAGAGTTCTCATCCATTGATCACACTCTGCTTTAGAGTAAGAAGCACGCTCTTGCTTTCTAGAGTCTCTAAGACAGCAAGAAACCTGAGTGTGCTGAGAACAAAAGAACGGTGTTTCTTACACATACGGACCATATCTAGTCCAACTCTGCTTCTGAAACTGATACAAAGCACTAGTCCTCTAACATCCAATGCTTTTCAGTTAACATGAGAAACGTGTGAGCCCCGTGACCGACGTAATTCGTTTAGCTGAGACTACCCTTTCCTGAAATGAATTCTTTCTTGTAGGAAGACTCAGAGCCTGGGATTTAACTCCATTTCTGAAATGAAACACACAACACAGTAATCATCCATTGATCACACTCTGCTTTAGAGCAAGAAGCATGCTCTTGCTTTCTAGAGTCTCTAATACAGCAGGAAACATGAGTGTGCTGAGAACAAAAGAACGGTGTTTCTTACACATACGGACCATATCTAGTCCAACTCTGCTTCTGAGACTGATAGAAAGCATTGGTCTTCTAACATCCAATGCTTGTCAGTTAAGATGAGAAACGTGTGAGGTTACTGAACGATGTAGTTTGTGTGAGCTAAAAAGTTACTGCCCTTACCTGAAACGAAGTCTTGCTTGTAGGAAGACACAGACCTGGGATTTAACTCCATTCCTGAAGGGAAACACACAACACAGTTCTCATCCATGGATCACACTCTGCTTTAGAGCAAGAAGCACGCTCTTGCTTTCTAGAGTCTCTAAGGCAGCAGGAAACGTGAGTCTCCTCAGAAGAAAAGAACCATGTTTCCTATACATACGGACCATATCTAGTTCAACTGTGCTTGAAATTGATACAAAGCAAAGGTCCTCCAACATGCAATGCTTGTCAGTTAAGATGAGAAACGTGTGAGCTTCGTGAACGATGTGGTTCGTTTGAGCTGTATAGTAACTGCCCTTACCTGAAACGAAGTCTTGCTTGTAGGAAGACTCAGAGCCAGGGATTTAACTCCATTTCTGAAGTGAACCACACAACAGAGTTCTCATCCCTTGATCACCCTCTGCTTTAAAACAAGAAGCACACTCTAGCTTTCTAGAAACTCTAAGACAGCAGGAAACTTGTGTGTGCTGAGAACAAATGAACGGTGTTTCCTACACATACGGATCCTATCTAGTCCAACTCTGCTTCTGAAACTGATACAAAGCACTAGTCCTCTAACATCCAATGCTTGTCAGTTAAGATGAGGAACGTGTGACTTCGTGAAAGACGTAGTACGTTTGAGCTGAAAAGTGACTGTCGTAACCTGAAACGAAGTCTTGCTTGTAGGAAGACTCAGAGCCTGGGATTTTACTACATTTCTGAAGTGAAACACACAGCAGAGTTCTCATCCATTATTCACACTGTGCTTTAGAGCAAGAAGCACGCTCTTGCTCTGTAGAATCTCTAATACAGCAGGAAACGAGAGTGTGCTCAGAAGAAAAGAACCGTGTTTCCTATACATATGGACCATATCGAGTTCAACTCTGCTTGAAATTGATGCAAAGCAAAGGTCCTCTAACATCAAATGCTTCTCAGTTAAGATGAGATACGTGTGAGCTTCGTGAACAATATATTTCGATTGAGCTGTAAAGTAAATGCCCTTACCTGAAACGAAGTCTTGCTTGTAGAAAGATTCAAAGCCAGGGATTTAACTCCATTTCTGAAGTGAAACACACAACAGAGTTCTCATCCATTGATTACACTCCGCTTTAGAGCAAGAAGCACGCTCTAGCTTTCTAGAGTCTCTAAGACAGCAGGAAACTTGAGTGTGCTGAGAACAAATGAACGGTGTTTCGTACACATACTGATCACATCCAGTCCAACTCTGCTTCTGAAACTGATACAAAGCACTGGTCCTCTAACAACAAATGCTTGGCAGTTAAGATGAGAAACCTGTGAGCTTCGTGAACGATGTAATTCGTTTGAGCTGTAAAGTAACTTCCCTTACCTGAAACGAAGTCTTGCTTATAGGAAGTCTCAGAGCCTGGGATTTAACTCCATTTCTGAAGTGAAACACACAGCAGAGTTCTCATCCATTGATCACCCTCTGCTTTAGGGCAAGAAGCAAGCTCTTTCTCTCTAGAGTCTCTAAGACTGCATGAAACGTGAGTGTGCTGTGAAGAAAAGAACGGTGTTTCCTACACATACGGACCATATCTAGTCCAACTCTGCTTATGAAACTGATACAAATCACTGGTCCTCTGACATCCGATGCTTGCCAGTTAAGATGAGAAACGTGTGAGCTTCCTGAACGATGTAGTTCGTTTGAGATGAAAAGTGACTGCCCTTACATGAAACGAAGTCTTGCTTGTAGGAAGACTCAGAGCCTGGGATTTAACAACATTTCTGAAGTGAAACACACAACAGAGTTCTCATCCATTGATCACACTCTGCTTTAGAGCAAGAAGCACGCTCTTCCTTTCAGGAGTCTCTAAGACAGCAGGACACTGAGTGTGATGAGAACAAAAGAACGGTGTTTCCTACCCATTCGTACCATATCTTGTCCGACTCTGCTTCTGAAATTGAAACAAACCACTGGTCCTCTAACATCCAATGCTAGTCAGTTAAAATGAAAACGTGTGAGCTTCGTGACCGATGTAATTCGTTTGACCTGATAAGTGACTGCCCTTACGTGAAATGAAGTCTTTCTTGTAGGAAGACTCAGAGCCTGGGATTTAACTCCATTTCTGAAGTGAAACACACAACAGAGTTCTCATCCATTGATCACACTCTGCTTTAGAGCAAGAAGCACGCACTTGCTTTCTAGAGTCTCTGATACAGCAAGAAACATGAGTGTGCTGAGAACAAAAGAACGGTGTTTCTTACACAAACGGACTATATCTAGTCCAACTCTGCTTCTGAGACTGATACAAAGCACTGGTCCTCTAACATCCAATGCTTGTCAGTTAAGCTGAGAAACGTGTGAGCTTCCTGAACGATGTAGTTCGTTTGAGCTGAAAAGTGACTGCCCTTCCCTGAAACGAAGTCTTGCTTGTAGGAAGACTCAGAGCCTGGGATTTAACAACATTTCTGAAGTGAAACACACAACAGTGTTCTCATCCATTGATCACACTCTGCTTTAGAGCAAGAAGCACGCTCTTGCTTTCTAGAGTCTCTAAGACAGCAGGAAACATGAGTGTGATGAGAACAAAAGAACGGTGTTTCCTACCCATACGGACCATATCTTGTCCAACTCTGCTTCTGAAATTGAAACAAACTTCTGGTCCTCTAACATCCAATGCTTGTCAGTTAAGATGAGAAACGTGTGATCTTTGTGAACGATGTAGTTCGTTTGAGCTGTATAGTAACTGCCCTTATCTGTAACAAAGTCTTGCTTGTAGGAAGACTCAGAGCCAGGGATTTACCTCCATTTCTGAAGTGAAACACACAGCAGAGTTCTCATCCATTGATCACCCTCTGCTTTAGGGCAAGAACCAAGCTCTAGCTCTCTAGGGTCTCTAAGAGAGCATGGAACGTGAGTGTGCTGTGAAGAAACGAACAGTGTTTCCTACACATACGGACCATATCTTGTCCAACTCTGCTTCTGAAATTGAAACAAACTTCTGGTCCTCTAACATCCAATGCTTGTCAGTTAAGATGAGAAACGTGTGACTTCGTGAATGACGTAGTTCGTTTGAGCTGAAAAGTGACTGTCATAACCTGAAACGAAGTCTTGCTTGTAGGAAGACTCAGAGCCTGGGATTTTACTACATTTCTGAAGTGAAACACTCAACAGAGTTCTCATCCATTATTCACACTGTGCTTTAGAGTAAGAAGCACGCTCTTGCTCTCTAGAATCTCTAATACAGCAGGAAACGTGAGTGTGCTCAGAAGAAAAGAACCGTGTTTCCTATACATATGGACCATATCGAGTTCAACTCTGCTTGAAATTGAGGCAAAGCAAAGGTCCTCTAACATCCAATGCTTCTCAGTTAAGATGAGATATGTGTGAGCTTCGTGAACGATATATTTCGATTGAGCTTTAAAGTAAATGCCCTTACCTGAAACGAAGTCTTGCTTGTAGAAAGATTCAAAGGCAGGGATTTAACTCCATTTCTGAAGTGAAACACACAACAGAGTTCTCATCCATTGATTACACTCCGCTTTAGAGCAAGAAGCACGCTCTAGCTTTCTAGAGTCTCTAAGACAGCAGGAAACTTGAGTGTGCTGAGAACAAATGAACGGGGTTTCATACACATACTGATCATATCCAGTCCAACTCTGCTTCTGAAACTGATACAAAGCACTGGTCCTCTAACATCAAATGCTTGGCAGTTAAGATGAAAAACGTGTGAGCTTCGTGAACGATGTAATTCATTTGAGATTAAAGTATCTGCCCTTACTTGAAACGAAGTCTTCCTTGTAGGAAGTCTCAGAGCCTGGGATTTAACTCCATTTCTGAAGTGAAACACACAGCAGAGTTCTCATCCATTGATCACCCTCTGCTTTAGGGCAAGAAGCAAGCTCTTGCTCTCTAGAGTCTCTAAGACTGCATGAAACGTGAGTGTGCTGTGAAGAAAAGAACGGTGTTTCCTACACATACGGACCATATCTAGTCCAACTCTGCTTCTGAGACTGATACAAAGCACTGGTCCTCTAACATCCAATGCTTGTCAGTTAAGCTGAGAAACGTGTGAGCTTCCTGAACGATGTAGTTCGTTTGAGCTGAAAAGTGAATGCCCTTACCTGAAATGAAGTCTTGTTTGTAGGAAGACTCAGACCCTGGGATTTAACAACATTTCTGAAGTGAACCACACAACAGAGTTCTCATCCCTTGATCACCCTCTGCTTTAAAACAAGAAGCACACTCTAGCTTTCTAGAATCTCTAAGACAGCAGGAAACTTGTGTGTGCTGAGAACAAATGAACGGTGTTTCCTACACATACGGATCCTATCTAGTCCAACTCTGCTTACGAAACAGATACAAATCACTGGTCTTCTAACACCTGATGCTTGCCAGTTAAGATGAGAAACGTGTGAGCTTCCTGAACGATGTAGTTCTTTTGAGATGAAAAGTGACTGCCCTTCCCTGAAACGAAGTCTTGCTTGTAGGAAGACTCAGAGCCTGGGATTTAACAACATTTCTGAAGTGAAACACACAACAGAGTTCTCATCCATTGATCACACTCTGCTTTAGAGCAAGAAGCACGCTCTTGCTTTCTAGAGTCTCTAAGACAGCAGGAAACATGAGTGTGATGAGAACAAAAGAACGGTGTTTCCTACCCATACGGACCATATCTTGTCCAACTCTGCTTCTGAAATTGAAACAAACTTCTGGTCCTCTAACATCCAATGCTTGTCAGTTAAGATGAGAAACGTGTGATCTTTGTGAACGATGTAGTTCGTTTGAGCTGTATAGTAACTGCCCTTATCTGTAACAAAGTCTTACTTGTAGGAAGACTCAGAGCCAGGGATTTAACTCCATTTCTGAAGTGAAACACACAGCAGAGTTCTCATCCATTGATCACCCTCTGCTTTAGGGCAAGAACCAAGCTCTAGCTCTCTAGGGTCTCTAAGAGAGCATGGAACGTGAGTGTGCTGTGAAGAAACGAACAGTGTTTCCTACACATACGGACCATATCTTGTCCAACTCTGCTTCTGAAATTGAAACAAACTTCTGGTCCTCTAACATCCAATGCTTGTCAGTTAAGATGAGAAACGTGTGACTTCGTGAATGACGTAGTTCGTTTGAGCTGAAAAGTGACTGTCATAACCTGAAACGAAGTCTTGCTTGTAGGAAGACTCAGAGCCTGGGATTTTACTACATTTCTGAAGTGGAACACTCAACAGAGTTCTCATCCATTATTCACACTGTGCTTTAGAGCAAGAAGCACGCTCTTGCTCTCTAGAATCTCTAATACAGCAGGAAACGTGAGTGTGCTCAGAAGAAAAGAACCGTGTTTCCTATACATATGGACCATATCGAGTTCAACTCTGCTTGAAATTGAGGCAAAGCAAAGGTCCTCTAAATCCAATGCTTCTCAGTTAAGATGAGATATGTGTGAGCTTCGTGAACGATATATTTCGATTGAGCTTTAAAGTAAATGCCCTTACCTGAAACGAAGTCTTGCTTGTAGAAAGATTCAAAGGCAGGGATTTAACTCCATTTCTGAAGTGAAACACACAACAGAGTTCTCATCCATTGATTACACTCCGCTTTAGAGCAAGAAGCACGCTCTAGCTTTCTAGAGTCTCTAAGACAGCAGGAAACTTGAGTGTGCTGAGAACAAATGAACGGGGTTTCATACACATACTGATCATATCCAGTCCAACTCTGCTTCTGAAACTGATACAAAGCACTGGTCCTCTAACATCAAATGCTTGGCAGTTAAGATGAAAAACGTGTGAGCTTCGTGAACGATGTAATTCATTTGAGATTAAAGTATCTGCCCTTACTTGAAACGAAGTCTTCCTTGTAGGAAGTCTCAGAGCCTGGGATTTAACTCCATTTTTGAAGTGAAACACACAGCAGAGTTCTCATCCATTGATCACCCTCTGCTTTAGGGCAAGAAGCAAGCTCTTGCTCTCTAGAGTCTCTAAGACTGCATGAAACGTGAGTGTGCTGTGAAGAAAAGAACGGTGTTTCCTACACATACGGACCATATCTAGTCCAACTCTGCTTATGAAACTGATACAAATCACTGATCCTCTGACATCCGATGCTTGCCAGTTAAGATGAGAAACGTGTGAGCTTCCTGAACGATGTAGTTCGTTTGAGATGAAAAGTGACTGCCCTTACATGAAACGAAGTCTTGCTTGTAGGAAGACTCAGAGCCTGGGATTTAACAACATTTCTGAAGTGAAACACACAACCGAGTTCTCATCCATTGATCACACTCTGCTTTAGAGCAAGAAGCACGCTCTTCCTTTCACGAGTCTCTAAGACAGCAGGAAACTGAGTGTGATGAGAACAAAAGAACAGTGTTTCCTACCCATTCGTACCATATCTTGTCCGACTCTGCTTCTGAAATTGAAACAAACCACTGGTCCTCTAATATCCAATGCTAGTCAGTTAAAATGAAAACGTGTGAGCTTCGTGACCCATGTAATTCGTTTGACCTGATAAGTGACTGCCCTTACGTGAAACGAAGTCTTTCTTGTAGGAAGACTCAGAGCCTGGGATTTAACTCCATTTCTGAAGTGAAACACACAACAGAGTTCTCATCCATTGATCACACTCTGCTTTAGAGCAAGAAGCACGCACTTGCTTTCTAGAGTCTCTAATACAGCAAGAAACATGAGTGTGCTGAGAACAAAAGAACGGTGTTTCTTACACAAACGGACTATATCTAGTCCAACTCTGCTTCTGAGACTGATACAAAGCACTGGTCCTCTAACATCCAATGCTTGTCAGTTAAGCTGAGAAACGTGTGAGCTTCCTGAACGAGTAGTTCGTTTGAGCTGAAAAGTGAATGCCCTTACCTGAAATGAAGTCTTGTTTGTATGAAGACTCAGACCCTGGGATTTAACAACATTTCTGAAGTGAACCACACAACAGAGTTCTCATCCCTTGATCACCCTCTGCTTTAAAACAAGAAGCACACTCTAGCTTTCTAGAATCTCTAAGACAGCAGGAAACTTGTGTGTGCTGAGAACAAATGAATGGTGTTTCCTACACATACGGATCCTATCTAGTCCAACTCTGCTTACAAAACAGATACAAATCACTGGTCTTCTAACACCTGATGCTTGCCAGTTAAGATGAGAAACGTGTGAGCTTCCTGAACGATGTAGTTCTTTTGAGATGAAAAGTGACTGCCCTTCCCTGAAACGAAGTCTTGCTTGTAGGAAGACTCAGAGCCTGGGATTTAACAACATTTCTGAAGTGAAACACACAACAGAGTTCTCATCCATTGATCACACTCTGCTTTAGAGCAAGAAGCACGCTCTTGCTTTCTAGAGTCTCTAAGACAGCAGGAAACATGAGTGTGATGAGAACAAAAGAACGGTGTTTCCTACCCATACGGACCATATCTTGTCCAACTCTGCTTCTGAAATTGAAACAAACTTCTGGTCCTCTAACATCCAATGCTTGTCAGTTAAGATGAGAAACGTGTGACTTCGTGAATGACGTAGTTCGTTTGAGCTGAAAAGTGACTGTCATAACCTGAAACGAAGTCTTGCTTGTAGGAAGACTCAGAGCCTGGGATTTTACTACATTTCTGAAGTGAAACACTCAACAGAGTTCTCATCCATTATTCACACTGTGCTTTAGAGCAAGAAGCACGCTCTTGCTCTCTAGAATCTCTAATACAGCAGGAAACGTGAGTGTGCTCAGAAGAAAAGAACCGTGTTTCCTATACATATGGACCATATCGAGTTCAACTCTGCTTGAAATTGAGGCAAAGCAAAGGTCCTCTAACATCCAATGCTTCTCAGTTAAGATGAGATATGTGTGAGCTTCGTGAACGATATATTTCGATTGAGCTGTAAAGTAAATGCCCTTACCTGAAACGAAGTCTTGCTTGTAGAAAGATTCAAAGGCAGGGATTTAACTCCATTTCTGAAGTGAAACACACAACAGAGTTCTCATCCATTGATTACACTCCGCTTTAGAGCAAGAAGCACGCTCTAGCTTTCTAGAGTCTCTAAGACAGCAGGAAACTTGAGTGTGCTGAGAACAAATGAACGGGGTTTCGTACACATACTGATCATATCCAGTCCAACTCTGCTTCTGAAACTGATACAAAGCACTGGTGCTCTAACATCAAATGCTTGGCAGTTAAGATGAAAAACGTGTGAGCTTCGTGAACGATGTAATTCATTTGAGATTAAAGTATCTGCCCTTACTTGAAACGAAGTCTTCCTTGTAGGAAGACTCAGAGCCTGGGATTTAACTCCATTTCTGAAGTGAAACACACAGCAGAGTTCTCATCCATTGTTCACACTGTGCTTTAGAGCAAGAAGCACGCTCTAGCTTTCTAGAGTCTCTAAGACAGCAGGAAACATGAGTGTGATGAGTACAAAAAAACGGTGTTTCCTACCCATACGGACCATATCTTGTCCAACTCTGCTTCTGAAATTGAAACAAACCACTGGTCCTCTAACATCCAATGCTTGTCAGTTAAGATGAAGAACGTGTGACTTCGTGAATGACGTAGTTTGTTTGAGCTGAAAAGTGACTGTCGTAACCTGAAACGAAGTCTTGCTTGTAGGAAGACTCAGAGCCTGCGATTTTACTCCATTTATGAAGTGAAACACACAGCAGAGTTCTCATCCATTTATCACACTGTGCTTTAGAGCAAGAAGCACGCTCTTGCTCTCTAGAATCTCTAATACAGCAGGAAACGTGAGTGTGCTCAGAAGAAAAGAACCGTGTTTCCTATACATATGGACCATATCGAGTTCAACTCTGCTTGAAATTGATGCAAAGCAAAGGTCCTCTAACATCCAATGCTTGTCAGTTAAGATGAGAAACGTGTGATCTTCGTGAACGATGTAGTTCGTTTGAGCTGTAAAGCAACTTCCCTTACCTCAAACGAAGTCTTGCTTATAGGAAGTCTCAGAGCCTGGGATTTAACTCCATTTCTGAAGTGAAACACACAGCAGAGTTCTCATCCATTGATCACCCTCTGCTTTAGGGCAAGAAGCAAGCTCTTGCTCTCTAGAGTCTCTAAGACAGCATGAAACGTGAGTGTGCTGTGAAGAAAAGAACGGTGTTTCCTACACATACGGACCATATCTAGTCCAACTCTGCTTCTGAAATTGAAACAAACCACTGGTCCTCTAACATCCAATGCTAGTCAGTTAAAATGAAAACGTGTGAGCTTCGTGACCGATGTAATTCGTTTGACCTGATAAGTGACTGCCCTTACGTGAAACGAAGTCTTTCTTGTAGGAAGACTCAGAGCCTGGGATTTAACTCCATTTCTGAAGTGAAACACACAACAGAGTTCTCATCCATTGATCACACTCTGCTTTAGAGCAAGAAGGACGCACTTGCTTTCTAGAGTCTCTAATACAGCAAGAAACATGAGTGTGCTGAGAACAAAAGAACGGTGTTTCTTACACAAACGGACTATATCTAGTCCAACTCTGCTTCTGAGACTGATACAAAGCACTGGTCCTCTAACATCCAATGCTTGTCAGTTAAGCTGAGAAACATGTGAGCTTCCTGAACGATGTAGTTCGTTTGAGCTGAAAAGTGAATGCCCTTACCTGAAATGAAGTCTTGCTTGTAGGAAGACTCAGAGCCTGGGATTTAACAACATTTCTGAAGTGAAACACACAACAGAGTTCTCATCCATTGCTCACACTCTTCTTTAGAGCAAGAAGCTCGCTCTTGCTTTCTAGAGTCTCTAAGACAGCAGGAAACATGAGTGTGATGAGAACAAAAGAACGGTGTTTCCTACCCATTCGGACCATATCTTGTCCAACTCTGCTTCTGAAATTGAAACAAACCACTGGTCCTCTAACATCCAATGCTAGTCAGTTACGATGAACACGTGTGAGCTTCGTGACTGATGTAATTCGTTTGACCTGATAAGTGACTGCCCTTACCTGAAACGAAGTCTTTCTTGTAGGAAGACTCAGAGCCTGGGATTTAACTCCATTTCTGAAGTGAAACAAACACAGAGTTCTCATCCATTGATCACACTCTGCTTTAGAGCAAGAAGCACGCTCTTCCTTTCTAGAGTCTCTAATACAGCAGGAAACATGAGTGTGCTGAGAACAAAAGAACGGTGTTTCTTACACAAACGGACTATATCTAGTCCAACTCTGCTTCTGAGACTGATACAAAGCACTGGTCCTCTAACATCCAATGCATGTCAGTTAAGATGAGAAACGTGTGAGCTTCCTGAACGATGTAGTTCGTTTGAGCTGAAAAGTGACTGCCCTTACCTGAAACGAAGTCTTGCTTGTAGGAAGACACAGAGCCTGGAATTTAACTCCATTTCTGATGTGAAACAAACAGCAGAGTTCTCATCCATTGTTCACAATCTGCTTTGCAGCAAGAAGCACGCTCTTGCCTGCTAGAGTCTCTAAAACTGCAGTAAACAAATGTGTGATGAGAACAAAAGAACGGTGTTTCCTACAAATAAGGACCATATCTAGTCTAACTCTGCTTCTGAAACTGAAACAAACCACAGGTCCTCTAACATCCAGTGCTTGTCTGTTAAGATGAGAAACGTGTGAGCTTTCTGAACGATGTAGTTCCTTTGAGCTGAAAAGTGACTGCCCTAACCTAAAATGAAGTCTTGCTTGTAGGAAGACACAGAGCCTGGGATTTAACTCCATTTCTGAAGAGAAACACACAACACAGTTCTCATCCATGGATCACACTCTGCTTTAGAGCAAGAAGCACGCACTTGCTTTCTAGAGTCTCTAATACAGCAGGAAACATGAGTGTGCTTTGAACAAAAGAACGGTGTTTCTTACACAAAAAGACGATATCTAGTCCAACTCTGCTTCTGAAACTGATACAAAGCACTGGTCCTCTAACATCCAATGCTTTTCAGTTAAGATGAGAAATGTGTGAGGTTCCTGAACGATGTAGTTTGTGTAAGCTAAATGTGACTGCCCTTACCTGAAACGAAGTCTTGTTTGTAGGAAGACAGAGACCTGGGATTTAACCCCATTTCTGAAGGGAAACACACAACACAGTTCCCATCCATGGATCACACTCTACTTTAGAGCAAGAAGCACACTCTTGTTTTCTAGAGTCTCTAAGGCAGCAGGTAACATGAGTGTCCGCAGAAGAAAAGAACCATGTTTCCTATACAAACGGACCATATCTAGTTCAACTCTGCTTGAAATTGATACAAAGCAAAGGTCCTCCAACATCCAATGTTTGTCAGTTAAGATGAGAAACGTGTGAGCTTCGTGAATGATGTAGTTCGTTTGAGTTGTAAAGTTACTGCCCTTACCTGAAACGAAGTCTTGCTTGTAGGAAGACTCAGAGCCTGGGATTTAGCTCCATTTCTGAAGTGAACCACACAACAGAGTTCTCATCCCTTGATCACCCTCTGCTTTAAAACAAGAAGCACACTCTAGCTTTCTAGAATCTCTAAGACAGCAGGAAACTTGTGTGTGCTGAGAACAAATGAACGGTGTTTCCTACACATACGGACCCTATCTAGTTGAACTCTGCTTCTGAAACTGATACAAAGCACTTGTACTCTAACATCCAATGCTTGTCAGTTAAGATGAGGAACTTGTGAAATTCCTGAACGATGTAGTTCGTTTGAGATGAAAAGTGACTGCCATTACCTGAAACGAAGTCTTGCTTGTCGGAAGACTCAGAGCCAGGGATTTAACAACATTTCTGAAGTGAAACACACAGCAGAGTTCTCATCCATTGATCACCCTCTGCTTTAAAACAAGAAGCACACTCTAGCTTTCTAGAATCTCTAAGACAGCAAAAAACTTGTGTGTGCTGAGAACAAATGAACGGTGTTTCCTACCCATACGGACCATATCTTGTCCAAATCTGCTTCTGAAATTGAAACAAACCACTGGTCCTCTAACATCCAATGCTTGTCAGTTAAGATGGGAAACGTGTGATCTTTGTGAACGATGTAGTTCGTTTGAGCTGTAAAGTAACTGCCCTTATCTGTAACGAAGTCTTGCTTGTAGGAAGACTCAGAGCCAGGGATTTAACTCCATTTCTGAAGTGAAACACACAGCAGAGTTCTCATCCATTGATCACCCTCTGCTTTAGTGCAAGAAACAAGCTCTAGCTCTCTAGAGTCTCTAAGAGCGCATGAAACGTGAGTGTGCGGTGAAGAAACGAACAGTGTTTCCTACACATACGGAACATATCTAGTCCAACTCTGCTTATGAAACTGATACAAATCACTGGTCCTCTAACATCCGATGCTTGCCAGTTAAGATTAGAAACGTGTGAGCTTCCTGAACGATGTAGTTCGTTTGAGGTGAAAAGTGACTGCCCTTACCTGAAACGAAGTCTTGCTTGTAGGAAGACTCAGAGCCTGGGATTTAACAACATTTCTGAAGTGAAACACACAACAGAGTTCTCATCCATTGATCACACTCTGCTTTAGAGCAAGAAGCACGCTCTTGCTTTCTAGAGTCTCTAAGACAGCAGGAAACCTGAGTGTGCTGAGAACAAAAGAACGGTGTTTCTTACACATACGGACCATATCTAGTCCAACTCTGCTTCTGAAACTGATACAAAGCACTTGTCCTCTAACATCCAATGCTTGTCAGTTAAGATGAAAACTTGTGAGCTTCGTGACCGATGTAATTCGTTTGAGCTGAAAAGTGAATGCCCTTTCCTGAAACGAAGTCTTTCTTGTAGGAAGACTCAGAGCCTGTGATTTAACTCCATTTCTGAAATGAAACACACAACAGAGTTCTCATCCATTGATCACACTCTGCTTTAGAGCAAGAAGCACGCTCTTGCTTTCTAGAGTCTCTAATACAGCAGGAAACGTGAGTGTCCTCAGAAGAAAAGAACCGTGTTTCCTATACATACAGACCATATCTAGTTCAACTCTGCTTGAAATTGATACAAAGCAAAGGTCCTCTAACATCCAATGTTTCTCAGTTAAGATGAGAAACGTGTGAGCTACGTGAACGATGTATTTCCTTTGAGCTTAAAGTATCTGCCTTTACCTGAAACCAAGTCTTGCTTAAAGGAAGACTCAGACTGGGATTTAACTCCATTTCTGAAGTGAAACACACAACAGAGTTTTCATCCATTGATCACAATCTGCTTTAGAGCAAGAAGCACACTCTAGCTTTCTAGAGTCTCTAAGACAGGAGGAAATTTGAGTGTGCTAAGAACAAATGAACGGTGTTTCGTACACATACTGGTCATATCCAGTCCAACTCTGCTTCTGAAACTGATACAAAGCACTGGTCCTCTAACATCAAATACTTGGCAGTTAAGATGGGAAACATGTGAGCTTCGTAAACGATGTATTTTGTTTGAGATTAAAGTATCTGCCCTTACTTGAAACGAAGTCTTCCTTGTAGGAAGACTCAGAGGCTGGGATTTAACTCCATTTCTGAAGTGAAACACACAGCAGAGTTCTCATCCATTGATCACCCTCTGCTTTAGGGCAAGAAGCAAGCTCTTGCTCTCTAGAGTCTCTAAGACAGCATGAAACGTGAGTGTGCTGTGAAGAAAAGAACGGTGTTTCCTACACATACGGACCATATCTAGTCCAACTCTGCTTACGAAACTGATACAAATCACTGGTCCTCTAACATCCGATGCTTGCCAGTTAAGATGAGAAACGTGTGAGCTTCCTGAACGATGTAGTTCGTTTGAGATGAAAAGTGACTGCCCTTACATGAAACGAAGTCTTGCTTGTAGGAAGACACAGAGCCTGGGATTTAACAACATTTCTGAAGTGAAACACACAACAGAGTTCTCATCCATTGATCACACTCTGCTTTAGAGCAAGAAGCACGCTCTTCCTTTCAGGAGTCTCTAAGACAGCAGGAAACTGAGTGTGATGAGAACAAAAGAACAGTGTTTCCTACCCATTCGGACCATATCTTGTCCAACTCTGCTTCTGAGACTGATACAAAGCATTGGTCCTCTAACATCCAATGCTAGTCAGTTAAAATGAAAACGTGTGAGCTTCGTGACCGATGTAATTCGTTTGACCTGATAATTGACTGCCCTTACGTGAAAGAAGTCTTTCTTGTAGGAAGACAGAGACCTGGGATTTAACCCCATTACTGAAGGGAAACACACAACACAGTTCCCATCCATGGATCACACTCTACTTTAGAGCAAGAAGCACACTCTTGTTTTCTAGAGTCTCTAAGGCAGCAGGTAACGTGAGTGTCCGCAGAAGAAAAGAACCATGTTTCATATACATACGGACCATTTCTAGTTCAACTCTGCTTGAAATTGATACAAAGCAAAGGTCCTCCAACATCCAATGCTTGTCAGTTAAGATGAGAAACGTGTGAGCTTCGTGAATGATGTAGTTCGTTTGAGTTGTAAAGTTACTGCCCTTACCTGAAACGAAGTCTTGCTTGTAGGAAGACTCAGAGCCAGGGATTTAACTCCATTTCTGAAGTGAACCACACAACAGAGTTCTCATCCCTTGATCACCCTCTGCTTTAAATCAAGAAGCACACTCTAGCTTTCTAGAATCTCTAAGACAGCAGGAAACTTGTGTGTGCTGAAAAGAAATGAACGGTGTTTCCTACACATACGGACCCTATCTAGTCGAACTCTGCTTCTGAAACTGATACAAAGCACTAGTCCTCTAACATCCAATGCTTGTCAGTTAAGATGAGGAACATGTGACTTCGTGAAACACGTAGTTCGTTTGAGCTGAAAAGTGACTGTCGTAACCTGAAACGAAGTCTTGCTTGTAGGAAGACTCAGAGCCTGGGATTTTACTACATTTCTGAAGTGAAACACACAGCAGAGTTCTCATCCATTATTCACACTGTGCTTTAGGGCAAGAAGCAAGCTCTAGCTCTCTAGATTCTCTAAGACAGCATGAAACGTGAGTGTGCTGAGAAGAAAAGAACGGTGGTTCCTACACATATGGACCATATCTAGTCCAACTCTGCTTATGAAACAGATACAAATCACTGGTCCTCTAACATCCGATGCTTGCCAGTTAAGATCAGAAACGTGTGAGCTTCCTGAACGATGTAGTTCGTTTGAGATGAAAAGTGACTGCCCTTCCCTGAAACGAAGTCTTGCTTGTAGGAAGACTCAGAGCCTGGGATTTAACAACATTTCTGAAGTGAAACACACAACAGAGTTCTCATCCATTGATCACACTCTGCTTTAGAGCAAGAAACACGCTCTTGCTTTCTAGAGTCTCTAAGACAGCAAGCAACATGAGTGTGATGAGAACAAAAGAACGTTGTTTCCTACCCATACGGACCATATCTTCTCCATCTCTGCTTCTGAAACTGAAACAAACCACTGGTCCTCTAACATCCAATGATTGTCAGTTAAAATGAGAAACGTGTGATCTTTGTGAACGATGTAGTTCATTTGAGCTGTAAAGTAACTGCCCTTATCTGTAACGAAGTCTTGCTTGTAGGAAGATTCAGAGCCAGGTATTTAACTCCATTTCTGAAGTGAAACACACAGCAGAGTTCTCATCCATTGATCACCCTCTGCTTTAGGGCAAGAAACAAGCACTAGCTCTCTAGAGTCTCTAAGAGCGCATGAAACGTGAGTGTGCGGTGAAGAAACGAACAGTGTTTCCTACACATACGGAACATATCTAGTCCAACTCTGCTTATGAAACTGATACAAATCACTGGTCCTCTAACATCCGATGCTAGCCAGTTAAGATGAGAAACGTGTGAGCTTCCTGAACGATGTAGTTCGTTTGAGGTGAAAAGTGACTGCCCTTACCTGAAACGAAGTCTTGCTTGTAGGAAGACTCAGAGCCTGGGATTTAACAATATTTCTGAAGTGAAACACACAACAGAGTTCTCATCCATTGATCACACTCTGCTTTAGAGCAAGAAGCACGCTCTTGCTTTCTAGAGTCTCTAAGACAGCAGGAAACCTGAGTGTGCTGAGACCAAAAGAACGGTGTTTCTTACACATACGGACCATATCTAGTCCAACTCTGCTTCTGAAACTGATACAAAGCACTAGTCCTCTAACATCCAATGCTTTTCAGTTAAGATGAGAAACGTGTGAGCCCTGTGACCGACGTAATTCGTTTAGCTGAAAGGAGACTACCCTTTCCTGAAACGAAGTCTTGCTTGTAGGAAGACACAGACCTGGGATTTAACTCCATTCCTGAAGGGAAACACACAACACAGTTCTCATCCATGGATCACACTCTGCTTTAGAGCAAGAAGCACGCTCTTGCTTTCTAGAGTCTCTAAGGCAGCAGGAAACGTGAGTCTCCTCAGAAGAAAAGAACCATGTTTCCTATACATACGGACCATATCTAGTTCAACTGTGCTTGAAATAGATACAAAGCAAAGGTCCTCCAACATCCAATGCTTGTCAGTTACGATGAGAAACGTGTGAGCTTCGTGAACGATGTAGTTCGTTTGAGCTGTATAGTAACTTCCCTTACCTGAAACGAAGTCTTGCTTGTAGGAAGACTCAGAGCCAGGGATTTAACTCCATTTCTGAAGTGAACCACACAACAGAGTTCTCATCCCTTGATCACCCTCTGCTTTAAAACAAGAAGCACACTCTAGCTTTCTAGAATCTCTAAGACAGCAGGAAACTTGTGTGTGCTGAGAACAAATGAACGGTGTTTCCTACACATACGGATCCTTTCTAGTCCAACTCTGCTTCTGAAACTGATACAAAGCACTAGACCTCTAACATCCAATGCTTGTCAGTTAAGATGAGGAACGTGTGACTTCGTGAAAGACGTAGTTCGTTTGAGCTGAAAAGTGACTGTTGTAACCTGAAACGAAGTCTTGCTTGTAGGAAGACTCAGAGCCTGGGATTTTACTACATTTCTGAAGTGAAACACACAGCAGTGTTCTCATCCATTATTCACAATCTGCTTTAGAGCAAGAAGCATACTCTTGTTTTCTAGAGTCTCTAAGGCAGCAGGTAACGTGAGTGTCAGCAGAAGAAAAGAACCATGTTTCCTATACATACGGACCATATCTAGTTCAACTCTGCTTGAAATTGATACAAAGCAAAGGTCCTCCAACATCCAATGCTTGTCAGTTAAGATGAGAAACGTGTGAGCTTCGTGAACGATGTATTTCGTTTGAGCTGTATAGTAACTGCCCTTACCTGAAACGAAGTCTTGCTTGTAGGAAGACTCAGAGCCAGGGATTTAACTCCATTTCTGAAGTGAACCACACAACAGAGTTCTCATCCCTTGATCACCCTCTGCTTTAAAACAAGAAGCACACTCTAGCTTTCTAGAATCTCTAAGACAGCAGGAAACTTGTGTGTGCTGAGAACAAATGAACGGTGTTTCCTACACATACGGATCCTATCTAGTCGAACTCTGCTTCTGAAACTGATACAAAGCACTTGTCCTCTAACATCCAATGCTTGTCAGTTAAGATGAGGAACGTGTGAAATTCCTGAACGATGTAGTTCGTTTGAGATGAAAAGTGACTGCCATTACCTGAAACGAAGACTTGCTTGTAGGAAGACTCAGAGCCTGGGATTTAACAACATTTCTGAAGTGAAACACACAGCAGAGTTCTCATCCATTGATCACACTCTGCTTTAGGGCAAGAAGCAAGCTCTAGCTCTCTAGAGTCTCTAAGAAAGCATGAAACGTGAGTGTGCTGAGAAGAAAAGAACGGTGTTTCCTACACATATGGACCATATCTAGTCCAACTCTGCTTATGAAACAGATACAAATCACTGGTCTTCTAACATCCGATGCTTGCCAGTTAAGATGAGAAACGTGAGAGCTTCCTGAACGAAGTAGTTCGTTTGAGATGAAAAGTGACTGCCCTTCCCCGAAACGAAGTCTTGCTTGTAGGAAGACTCAGAGCCTGGGATTTAACAACATTTCTGAAGTGAAACACACAACAGAGTTCTCATCCATTGATCACACTCTGCTTTAGAGCAAGAAGCACGCTCTTGCTTTCTAGAGTCTCTAAGACAGCAGGAAACATGAGTGTGATGAGAACAAAAGAACGGTGTTTCCTACCCATACGGACCATATCTTGTCCAACTCTGCTTCTGAAATTGAAACAAACCACTGGTCCTCTAACATCCAATGCTTGTCAGTTAAGATGAGAAACGTGTGATCTTTGTGAACGATGTAGTTCGTTTGAGCTGTAAAGTAACTGCCCTTATCTGTAACGAAGTCTTGCTTGTAGGAAGACTCAGAGCCAGGGATTTAACTCCATTTCTGAAGTGAAACACACAGCAGAGTTCTCATCCATTGATCACACTCTGCTTTAGGGCAAGAAACAAGCTCTAGCTCTCTAGAGTCTCTAAGACAGCATGAAACGTGAGTGTGCTGTGAAGAAACGAACGGTGTTTCCTACACATACGGACCATATCTAGTCCAACTCTGCTTATGAAACTGATACAAATCACTGGTCCTCTAACATCCGATGCTCGCCAGTTAAGATGAGAAACGTGTGAGCTTCCTGAACGATGTAGTTCGTTTGAGGTGAAAAGTGACTGCCCTTACCTGAAACGAAGTCTTGCTTGTAGGAAGACTCAGAGCCTGGGATTTAACAACATTTCTGAAGTGAAACACACAACAGAGTTCTCATCCATTGATCACACTCTGCTTTAGAGCAAGAAGCACGCTCTTGCTTTCTAGAGTCTCTAAGACAGCAGGAAACCTGAGTGTGCTGAGAACAAAAGAACGGTGTTTCTTACACATACGGACCATATCTAGTACAACTCTGCTTCTGAAACTGATACAAAGCACTAGTCCTCTAACATCCAATGCTTTTCAGTTAAGATGTGAAACGTGTGAGCCCCGTGACCGACGTAATTCGTTTAGCTGAAAGGAGACTACCCTTTCCTGAAACGAATTCTTTCTTGTAGGAAGACTCAGAGCCTGGGATTTAACTCCATTTCTGAAATGAAACACACAACACAGTAATCATCCATTGATCACACTCTGCCTTAGAGCAAGAAGCATGCTCTTGCTTTCTAGAGTCTCTAATACAGCAGGAAACATGAGTGTGCTGAGAACAAAAGAACGGTGTTTCTTACACATACGGACCATATCTAGTCCAACTCTGCTTCTGAGACTGATACAAAGCATTGGTCTTCTAACATCCAATGCTTGTCAGTTAAGATGAGAAACGTGTGAGGTTACTCAACGACGTAGTTTGTGTGAGCTAAAAAGTTACTGCCCTTACCTGAAACGAAGTCTTGCTTGTAGGAAGACACAGACCTGGGATTTAACTCCATTCCTGAAGGGAAACACACAACACAGTTCTCATCCATGGATCACACTCTGCTTTAGAGCAAGAAGCACGCTCTTGCTTTCTAGAGTCTCTAAGGCAGCAGGAAACGTGAGTGTCCTCAGAAGAAAAGAACCATGTTTCCTATACATACGGACCATATCTAGTTCAACTGTGCTTGAAAATGATACAAAGCAAAGGTCCTCCAACATCCAATGCTTGTCAGTTAAGATGAGAAACGTGTGAGCTTCGTGAACGATGTAGTTCGTTTGAGCTGTATAGTAACTTCCCTTACCTGAAACGAAGTCTTGCTTGTAGGAAGACTCAGAGCCAGGGATTTAACTCCATTTCTGAAGTGAACCACACAACAGAGTTCTCATCCCTTGATCACCCTCTGCTTTAAAACAAGAAGCACACTCTAGCTTTCTAGAATCTCTAAGACAGCAGGAAACTTGTGTGTGCTGAGAACAAATGAACGGTGTTTCCTACACATACGGATCCTATCTAGTCCAACTCTGCTTCTGAAACTGATACAAAGCACTAGTCCTCTAACATCCAATGCTTGTCAGTTAAGATGAGGAACGTGTGACTTCGTGAAAGACGTAGTTCGTTTGAGCTGAAAAGTGACTGTCGTAACCTGAAATGAAGTCTTGCTTGTAGGAAGACTCAGAGCCTGGGATTTTACTACATTTCTGAAGTGAAACACACAGCAGAGTTCTCATCCATTATTCACACTGTGCTTTAGAGCAAGAAGCACGCTCTTGCTCTCTAGAATCTCTAATACAGCAGGAAACGTGAGTGTGCTCAGAAGAAAAGAACCGTGTTTCCTATACATATGGACCATATCGAGTTCAACTCTGCTTGAAATTGATGCAAAGCAAAGGTCCTCTAACATCCAATGCTTCTCAGTTAAGATGAGATACGTGTGAGCTTCGTGAACGATATATTTCGATTGAGCTGTAAAGTAAATGCCCTTACCTGAAACGAAGTCTTGCTTGTAGAAAGATTCAAAGCCAGGGATTTAACTCCATTTCTGAAGTGAAACACACAACAGAGTTCTCATCCATTGATTACACTCCGCTTTAGAGCAAGAAGCACGCTCTAGCTTTCTAGAGTCTCTAAGACAGCAGGAAACTTGAGTGTGCTGAAAACAAATGAACGGTGTTTCGTACACATACTGATCATATCCAGTCCAACTCTGCTTCTGAAACTGATACAAAGCACTGGTCCTCTAACATCAAATGCTTGGCAGTTAAGATGAGAAACGTGTGAGCTTCCTGAACGATGTAGTTCGTTTGAGATGAAAAGTGACTGCCCTTACATGAAACGAAGTCTTGCTTGTAGGAAGACTCAGAGACTGGGATTTAACAACATTTCTGAAGTGAAACACACAACAGAGTTCTCATCCATTGATCACACTCTGCTTTAGAGCAAGAAGCACGCTCTTCCTTTCAGGAGTCTCTAAGACAGCAGGAAACTGAGTGTGATGAGAACAAAAGAACGGTGTTTCCTACCCATTCGGACCATATCTTGTCCGACTCTGCTTCTGAAATTGAAACAAACCACTGGTCCTCTAACATCCAATGATTGTCAGTTAAGATGAGAAACGTGTGATCTTTGTGAACGATGTAGTTCGTTTGAGCTGTAAAGTAACTTCCCTTACCTGAAACGAAGTCTTGCTTATAGGAAGACTCAGAGCCTGGGATTTAACTCCATTTCTGAAGTGAAACACACAACAGAGTTCTCATCCATTGATCACAATCTGCTTTAGAGCAAGAAGCAAGCTCTTGCTTTCTAGAGTCTCTAATACAGCAGGAAACCTGAGTGTGCTGAGAACAAAAGAACGGTGTTTCTTACACATACGTACCATATCTAGTCCAACTCTGCTTCTGAAACTGATACAAAGCACTGGTCCTCTAACATCCAATGCTTGTCAGTTAAGATGAGAAATGTGTGAGGTTCCTGAACGATGTAGTTTGTGTGAGCTAAAAAGTGACTGCCCTTACCTGAAACGAAGTCTTGCTTGTACGAAGACAGAGACCTGGGATTTAACTCCATTTCTGAAGGGAAACACACAACCCAGTTCCCATCCATGGATCACACTCTGCTTTAGAGCAAGAAGCATACTCTTGTTTTCTAGAGTCTCTAAGGCAGCAGGTAACGTGAGTGTCAGCAGAAGAAAAGAACCATGTTTCCTATACATACGGACCATATCTAGTTCAACTCTGCTTGAAATTGATACAAAGCAAAGGTCCTCCAACATCCAATGCTTGTCAGTTAAGATGAGAAACGTGTGACCTTCGTGAACGATGTATTTCGTTTGAGCTGTATAGTAACTGCCCTTACCTGAAACGAAGTCTTGCTTGTAGGAAGACTCAGAGCCAGGGATTTAACTCCATTTCTGAACTGAACCACACAACAGAGTTCTCATCCCTTGATCACCCTCTGCTTTAAAACAAGAAGCACACTCTAGCTTTCTAGAATCTCTAAGACAGCAGGAAACTTGTGTGTGCTGAGAACAAATGAACGGTGTTTCCTACACATACGGATCCTATCTAGTCGAACTCTGCTTCTGAAACTGATACAAAGCACTTGTCCTCTAACATCCAATGCTTGTCAGTTAAGATGAGGAACGTGTGAAATTCCTGAACGATGTAGTTCGTTTGAGGTGAAAAGTGACTGCCATTACCTGAAACGAAGACTTGCTTGTAGTAAGACTCAGAGCCAGGGATTTAACTCCATTTCTGAAGTGAAACACACAGCAGAGTTCTCATCCATTGATCACACTCTGCTTTAGGGCAAGAAACAAGCTCTAGCTCTCTAGAGTCTCTAAGACAGCATGAAACGTGAGTGTGCTGTGAAGAAACGAACGGTGTTTCCTACACATACGGACCATATCTAGTCCAACTCTGCTTATGAAACTGATACAAATCACTGGTCCTCTAACATCCGATGCTCGCCAGTTAAGATGAGAAACGTGTGAGCTTCCTGAACGATGTAGTTCGTTTGAGGTGAAAAGTGACTGCCCTTACCTGAAACGAAGTCTTGCTTGTAGGAAGACTCAGAGCCTGGGATTTAACAACATTTCTGAAGTGAAACACACAACAGAGTTCTCATCCATTGATCACACTCTGCTTTAGAGCAAGAAGCACGCTCTTGCTTTCTAGAGTCTCTAAGACAGCAGGAAACCTGAGTGTGCTGAGAACAAAAGAACGGTGTTTCTTACACATACGGACCATATCTAGTCCAACTCTGCTTCTGAAACTGATACAAAGCACTAGTCCTCTAACATCCAATGCTTTTCAGTTAAGATGAGAAACGTGTGAGCCCCGTGACCGACGTAATTCGTTTAGCTGAAAGGAGACTACCCTTTCCTGAAACGAATTCTTTCTTGTAGGAAGACTCAGAGCCTGGGATTTAACTCCATTTCTGAAATGAAACACACAACACAGTAATCATCCATTGATCACACTCTGCCTTAGAGCAAGAAGCATGCTCTTGCTTTCTAGAGTCTCTAATACAGCAGGAAACATGAGTGTGCTGAGAACAAAAGAACGGTGTTTCTTACACATACGGACCATATCTAGTCCAACTCTGCTTCTGAGACTGATACAAAGCATTGGTCTTCTAACATCCAATGCTTGTCAGTTAAGATGAGAAACGTGTGAGGTTACTCAACGATGTAGTTTGTGTGAGCTAAAAAGTTACTGCCCTTACCTGAAACGAAGTCTTGCTTGTAGGAAGACACAGACCTGGGATTTAACTCCATTCCTGAAGGGAAACACACAACACAGTTCTCATCCATGGATCACACTCTGCTTTAGAGCAAGAAGCACGCTCTTGCTTTCTAGAGTCTCTAAGGCAGCAGGAAACGTGAGTGTCCTCAGAAGAAAAGAACCATGTTTCCTATACATACGGACCATATCTAGTTCAACTGTGCTTGAAATTGATACAAAGCAAAGGTCCTCCAACATCCAATGCTTGTCAGTTAAGATGAGAAACGTGTGAGCTTCGTGAACGATGTAGTTCGTTTGAGCTGTATAGTAACTTCCCTTACCTGAAACGATGTCTTGCTTGTAGGAAGACTCAGAGCCAGGGATTTAACTCCATTTCTGAAGTGAACCACACAACAGAGTTCTCATCCCTTGATCACCCTCTGCTTTAAAACAAGAAGCACACTCTAGCTTTCTAGAATCTCTAAGACAGCAGGAAACTTGTGTGTGCTGAGAACAAATGAACGGTGTTTCCTACACATACGGATCCTATCTAGTCCAACTCTGCTTCTGAAACTGATACAAAGCACTAGTCCTCTAACATCCAATGCTTGTCAGTTAAGATGAGGAACGTGTGACTTCGTGAAAGACGTAGTTCGTTTGAGCTGAAAAGTGACTGTCGTAACCTGAAATGAAGTCTTGCATGTAGGAAGACTCAGAGCCTGGGATTTTACTACATTTCTGAAGTGAAACACACAGCAGAGTTCTCATCCATTATTCACACTGTGCTTTAGAGCAAGAAGCACGCTCTTGCTCTCTAGAATCTCTAATACAGCAGGAAACGTGAGTGTGCTCAGAAGAAAAGAACCGTGTTTCCTATACATATGGACCATATCGAGTTCAACTCTGCTTGAAATTGATGCAAAGCAAAGGTCCTCTAACATCCAATGCTTCTCAGTTAAGATGAGATACGTGTGAGCTTCGTGAACGATATATTTCGATTGAGCTGTAAAGTAAATGCCCTTACCTGAAACGAAGTCTTGCTTGTAGAAAGATTCAAAGCCAGGGATTTAACTCCATTTCTGAAGTGAAACACACAACAGAGTTCTCATCCATTGATTACACTCCGCTTTAGAGCAAGAAGCACGCTCTAGCTTTCTAGAGTCTCTAAGACAGCAGGAAACTTGAGTGTGCTGAAAACAAATGAACGGTGTTTCGTACACATACTGATCATATCCAGTCCAACTCTGCTTCTGAAACTGATACAAAGCACTGGTCCTCTAACATCAAATGCTTGGCAGTTAAGATGAGAAACGTGTGAGCTTCCTGAACGATGTAGTTCGTTTGAGATGAAAAGTGACTGCCCTTACATGAAACGAAGTCTTGCTTGTAGGAAGACTCAGAGACTGGGATTTAACAACATTTCTGAAGTGAAACACACAACAGAGTTCTCATCCATTGATCACACTCTGCTTTAGAGCAAGAAGCACGCTCTTCCTTTCAGGAGTCTCTAAGACAGCAGGAAACTGAGTGTGATGAGAACAAAAGAACGGTGTTTCCTACCCATTCGGACCATATCTTGTCCGACTCTGCATCTGAAATTGAAACAAACCACTGGTCCTCTAACATCCAATGATTGTCAGTTAAGATGAGAAACGTGTGATCTTTGTGAACGATGTAGTTCGTTTGAGCTGTAAAGTAACTTCCCTTACCTGAAACGAAGTCTTGCTTATAGGAAGACTCAGAGCCTGGGATTTAACTCCATTTCTGAAGTGAAACACACAACAGAGTTCTCATCCATTGATCACAATCTGCTTTAGAGCAAGAAGCAAGCTCTTGCTTTCTAGAGTCTCTAATACAGCAGGAAACCTGAGTGTGTTGAGAACAAAAGAACGGTGTTTCTTACACATACGTACCATATCTAGTCCAACTCTGCTTCTGAAACTGATACAAAGCACTGGTCCTCTAACATCCAATGCTTGTCAGTTAAGATGAGAAATGTGTGAGGTTCCTGAACGATGTAGTTTGTGTGAGCTAAAAAGTGACTGCCCTTACCTGAAACGAAGTCTTGCTTGTACGAAGACAGAGACCTGGGATTTAACTCCATTTCTGAAGGGAAACACACAACCCAGTTCCCATCCATGGATCACACTCTGCTTTAGAGCAAGAAGCATACTCTTGTTTTCTAGAGTCTCTAAGGCAGCAGGTAACGTGAGTGTCAGCAGAAGAAAAGAACCATGTTTCCTATACATACGGACCATATCTAGTTCAACTCTGCTTGAAATTGATACAAAGCAAAGGTCCTCCAACATCCAATGCTTGTCAGTTAAGATGAGAAACGTGTGAGCTTCGTGAACGATGTATTTCGTTTGAGCTGTATAGTAACTGCCCTTACCTGAAACGAAGTCTTGCTTGTAGGAAGACTCAGAGCCAGGGATTTAACTCCATTTCTGAACTGAACCACACAACAGAGTTCTCATCCCTTGATCACCCTCTGCTTTAAAACAAGAAGCACACTCTAGCTTTCTAGAATCTCTAAGACAGCAGGAAACTTGTGTGTGCTGAGAACAAATGAACGGTGTTTCCTACACATACGGATCCTATCTTGTCGAACTCTGCTTCTGAAACTGATACAAAGCACTTGTCCTCTAACATCCAATGCTTGTCAGTTAAGATGAGGAACGTGTGAAATTCCTGAACGATGTAGTTCGTTTGAGGTGAAAAGTGACTGCCATTACCTGAAACGAAGACTTGCTTGTAGGAAGACTCAGAGCCTGGGATTTAACAACATTTCTGAAGTGAAACACACAGCAGAGTTCTCATCCATTGATCACACTCTGCTTTAGGGCAAGAAGCAAGCTCTAGCTCTCTAGAGTCTCTAAGAAAGCATGAAACGTGAGTGTGCTGAGAAGAAAAGAACGGTGTTTCCTACACATATGGACCATATCTAGTCCAACTCTGCTTACGAAACAGATACAAATCACTGGTCTTCTAACACCCGATGCTTGCCAGTTAAGATGAGAAACGTGTGAGCTTCCTGAACGATGTAGTTCGTTTGAGCTGTATAGTAACTGCCCTTATCTGTAACAAAGTCTTGCTTGTAGGAAGACTCAGAGCCAGGGATTTAACTCCATTTCTGAAGTGAAACACACAGCAGAGTTCTCATCCATTGATCACCCTCTGCTTTAGGGCAAGAAACAAGCTCTAGCACTCTAGAGTCTCTAAGAGAGCATGGAACGTGAGTGTGCTGTGAAGAAACGAACAGTGTTTCCTACACATACGGACCATATCTTGTCCAACTCTGCTTCTGAAATTGAAACAAACTTCTGGTCCTCTAACATCCAATGCTTGTCAGTTAAGATGAGAAACGTGTGACTTAGTGAATGACGTAGTTCGTTTGAGCTGAAAAGTGACTGTCATAACCTGAAACGAAGTCTTGCTTGTAGGAAGACTCAGAGCCTGGGATTTTACTACATTTCTGAAGTGAAACACACAACAGAGTTCTCATCCATTATTCACACTGTGCTTTAGAGCAAGAAGCACGCTCTTGCTCTCTAGAATCTCTAATACAGCAGGAAACGTGAGTGTGCTCAGAAGAAAAGAACCGTGTTTCCTATACATATGGACCATATCGAGTTCAACTCTGCTTGAAATTGAGGCAAAGCAAAGGTCCTCTAACATCCAATGCTTCTCAGTTAAGATGAGATACGTGTGAGCTTCGTGAACGATATATTTCGATTGAGCTGTAAAGTAAATGCCCTTACCTGAAACGAAGTCTTGCTTGTAGAAAGATTCAAAGGCAGGGATTTAACTCCATTTCTGAAGTGAAACACACAACAGAGTTCTCATCCATTGATTACACTCCGCTTTAGAGCAAGAAGCACGCTCTAGCTTTCTAGAGTCTCTAAGACAGCAGGAAACTTGAGTGTGCTGAGAACAAATGAACGGGGTTTCGTACACATACTGATCATATCCAGTCCAACTCTGCTTCTGAAACTGATACAAAGCACTGGTCCTCTAACATCAAATGCTTGGCAGTTTAGATGAAAAACGTGTGAGCTACGTGTACGATGTAATTCGTTTGAGATTAAAGTATCTGCCCTTACTTGAAACGAAGTCTTCCTTGTAGGAAGACTCAGAGCCTGGGATTTAACTCCATTTCTGAAGTGAAACACACAGCAGAGTTCTCATCCATTGCTCACACTGTGCTTTAGAGCAAGAAGCACGCTCTAGCTTTCTAGAGTCTCTAAGACAGCAGGAAACATGAGTGTGATGAGAACAAAAATACGGTGTTTCCTACCCATACGGACCATATCTTGTCCAACTCTGCTTCTGAAATTGAAACAAACCACTGGTCCTCTAACATCCAATGCTTGTCAGTTAAGATGAGGAACGTGTGACTTCGTGAATGACGTAGTTCGTTTGAGCTGAAAAGTGACTGTCGTAACCTGAAACGAAGTCTTGCTTGTAGGAAGACTCAGAGCCTGCGATTTTACTCCATTTATGAAGTGAAACACACAGCAGAGTTCTCATCCATTTATCACACTGTGCTTTAGAGCAAGAAGCACGCTCTTGCTCTCTAGAATCTCTAATACAGCAGGAAACGTGAGTGTGCTCAGAAGAAAAGAACCGTGTTTCCTATACATATGGACCATATCGAGTTCAACTCTGCTTGAAATTGATGCAAAGCAAAGGTCCTCTAACATCCAATGATTGTCAGTTAAGATGAGAAACGTGTGATCTTCGTGAACGATGTAGTTCGTTTGAGCTGTAAAGTAACTTCCCTTACCTGAAACGAAGTCTTGCTTATAGGAAGTCTCAGAGCCTGGGATTTAACTCCATTTCTGAAGTGAAACACACAGCAGAGTTCTCATCCATTGATCACCCTCTGCTTTAGGGCAAGAAGCAAGCTCTAGCTCTCTAGAGTCTCTAAGACAGCATGAAACGTGAGTGTGCTGTGAAGAAAAGAACGGTGTTTCCTACACATACGGACCATATCTAGTCCAACTCTGCTTACGAAACTGATACAAATCACTGGTCCTCTAACATCCGATGCTTGCCAGTTAAGATGAGAAACGTGTGAGCTTCCTGAACGATGTAGTTCGTTTGAGATGAAAAGTGACTGCCCTTACATGAAATGAAGTCTTGCTTGTAGGAAGACTCAGAGCCTGGGATTTAACAACATTTCTGAAGTGAAACACACAACAGAGTTCTCATCCATTGATCACACTCTGCTTTAGAGCAAGAAGCACGCTCTTCCTTTCAGGAGTCTCTAAGACAGCAGGAAACTGAGTGTGATGAGAACAAAAGAACGGTGTTTCCTACCCATTCGGACCATATCTTGTCCAACTCTGCTTCTGAAATTGAAACAAACCACTGGTCCTCTAACATCCAATGCTAGTCAGTTAAAATGAAAACGTGTGAGCTTCGTGACCGATGTAATTCGTTTGACCTGATAAGTGACTGCCTTTAGGTGAAACGAAGTCTTTCTCGTAGGAAGACTCAGAGCCTGGGATTTAACTCCATTTCTGAAGTGAAACACACAACAGAGTTCTCATCCATTGATCACACTCTGCTTTAGAGCAAGAAGCACGCACTTGCTTTCTAGAGTCTCTAATACAGCAAGAAACATGAGTGTGCTGAGAACAAAAGAACGGTGTTTCTTACACAAACGGACTATATCTAGTCCAACTCTGCTTCTGAGACTGATACAAAGCACTGGTCCTCTAACATCCAATGCTTGTCAGTTAAGCTGAGAAACATGTGAGCTTCCTAAACGATGTAGTTCGTTTGAGCTGAAAAGTGAATGCCCTTACCTGAAATGAAGTCTTGCTTGTAGGAAGACTCAGAGCCTGGGATTTAACAACATTTCTGAAGTGAAACACACAACCGAGTTCTCATCCATTGCTCACACTCTTCTTTAGAGCAAGAAGCACGCTCTTGCTTTCTAGAGTCTCTAAGACAGCAGGAAACATGAGTGTGATGAGAACAAAAGAACGGTGTTTCCTACCCATTCGGACCATATCTTGTCCAACTCTGCTTCTGAAATTGAAACAAACCACTGGTCCTCTAACATCCAATGCTAGTCAGTTACGATGAACACGTGTGAGCTTCGTGACTGATGTAATTCGTTTGACCTGATAGGTGACTGCCCTTACCTGAAACGAAGTCTTTCTTGTAGGAAGACTCAGAGCCTGGGATTTAACTCCATTTCTGAAGTGAAACAAACAACAGAGTTCTCATCCATTGATCACACTCTGCTTTAGAGCAAGAAGCACGCTCTTCCTTTCTAGAGTCTCTAATACAGCAGGAAACATGAGTGTGCTGAGAACAAAAGAACGGTGTTTCTTACACAAACGGACTATATCTAGTCCAACTCTGCTTCTGAGACTGATACAAAGCACTGGTCCTCTAACATCCAATGCTTGTCAGTTAAGATGAGAAACGTGTGAGCTTCCTGAACGATGTAGTTCGTTTGAGCTGAAAAGTGACTGCCCTTACCTGAAACGAAGTCTTGATTGTAGGAAGACTCAGAGCCAAGGATTTAACTCCATTTCAGTAGTGAAACACACAACAGAGTTCTCATCCCTTGATCACCCTCTGCTTTAGAGCAAGAAGCACGCTCTTGCTCTCTAGAATCTCTAATACTGCACGAAACGTGAGTGTTCTCAGAAGAAAAGAACCGTGTTTGCTATACATATGGACCATATCGAGTTCAACTCTGCTTGAAATTGATGCAAAGCAAAGGTCCTCTAACAACCAATGCTTCTCAGTTAAGATGAGATACGTTTGAGCTTCGTGAAGGATATAGTTCGATTGAGCTCTAAAGTAAATGCCCTTACCTGTAACGAAGTCTTGCTTGTAGGAAGATTCAGAGCCAGGGATTTAACTCCATTTCTGAAGTGAAACACACAACAGAGTTCTCATCCATTGATCACACTCTGCTTTAGAGCAAGAAGCACGCTCTAGCATTCTAGAGTCACTAAGACAGCTGGAAACTTGAGTGTGCTGAGAACAAAAGAACGGTGTTTCCTACACATATGGACCATATCTAGTCCATCTCTGCTTATGAAACAGATACAAATCACTGGTCCTCTAACATCCAATGCTTGTCAGTAAGATGAGAAACGTATGAGCTTCCTGAACGATGTAGTTCGTTTGAGCTGTAAAGTAACTGCCCTTACCTGAAACGAAGTCTTGCTTGTAGGAAGACACAGAGCCTGGAATTTAACTCCATTTCTGATGTGTAACAAACAGCAGAGTTCTCATCCATTGTTCACAATCTGCTTTGCAGCAAGAAGCACGCTCTTGCCTGCTAGAGTCTCTAAAACTTTAGTAAACATATGTGTGATGAGAACAAAAGAACGGTGTTTCCTACACATAAGGACCATATCTAGTCTAACTCTGCTTCTGAAACTGAAACAAACCACAGGTCCTCTAACATCCAGTGCTTGTCTGTTAAGATGAGAAACGTGTGAGCTTTCTGAACGATGTAGTTCCTTTGAGCTGAAAAGTGACTGCCCTTACCTAAAATGAAGTCTTGCTTGTAGGAAGACACAGAGTCTGGGATTTAACTCCATTTCTGAAGAGAAACACACAACACAGTTCTCATCCATGGATCACACTCTGCTTTAGAGGAAGAAGCACGCACTTGCTTTCTAGAGTCTCTAATACAGCAGGAAACATGAGTGTGCTGAGAACAAAAGAACAGTGTTTCTTACACATACGGACCATATCTATTCCAACTCTGCTTCTGAAACTGATACAGAGCACTGGTCCTCTAACATCCAATGCTTTTCAGTTAAGATGAGAAATGTGTGAGGTTCCTGAACGATGTAGTTTGTGTAAGCTAAAAAGTGACTGCCCTTACCTGAAACGAAATCTTGTTTGTAGGAAGACAGAGACCTGGGATTTAACCCCATTTCTGAAGGGAAACACACAACACAGTTCCCATCCATGGATCACACTCTACATTAGAGCAAGAAGCACACTCTTGTTTTCTAGTGTCTCTAAGGCAGCAGGTAACGTGAGTGTCCGCAGGAGAAAAGAACCATGTTTCCTATACATACGGACCATATCTAGTTCAACTCTGCTTGAAATTGATACAAAGCAAAGGTCCTCCAACATCCAATGCTTGTCAGTTAAGATGAGAAACGTGTGAGCTTCGTGAATGATGTAGTTCGTTTGAGTTGTAAAGTTACTGCCCTTACCTGAAACGAAGTCTTGCTTGTAGGAAGACTCAGAGCCAGGGATTTAACTCCATTTCTGAAGTGAACCACACAACAGAGTTCTCATCCCTTGATCACCCTCTGCTTTAAAACAAGAAGCACACTCTAGCTTTCTAGAATCTCTAAGACAGCAGGAAACTTGTGTGTGCTGAGAACAAAGGAACGGTGTTTCCTACACATACGGACCCTATCTAGTCGAACTCTGCTTCTGAAACTGACACAACGCACTTGTCCTCTAACATCCAATGCTTGTCAGTTAAGATGAGGAACTTGTGAAATTCCTGAACGATGTAGTTCTTTTGAGATGAAAAGTGACTGCCATTACCTGAAACGAAGTCTTACTTGTAGGAAGACTCAGAGCCTGGGATTTAACAACATTTCTGAAGTGAAACACACAGCAGAGTTCTCATCCATTGATCACACTCTGCTTTAGGGCAAGAAGCAAGCTCTAGCTCTCTAGAGTCTCTAAGACAGCATGAAACGTGAGTGTGCTGAGAAGAAAAGAACGGTGTTTCCTACACATATGGACCATATCTAGTCCAACTCTGCTTATGAAACAGATACAAATCACTGGTCCACTAACATCCGATGCTTGCCAGTTAAGATGAGAAACGTGTGAGGTTCCTGAAGGATATAGTTTGTTTGAGATGAAAAGTTACTGCCCTTCCTGAAACGAAGTCTTGCTTGTAGGAAGACTCAGAGCCTGGGATTTAACAACATTTCTGAAGTGAAACACACAACAGAGTTCTCATCCATTGATCACACTCTGCTTTAGAGCAAGAATCACGCTCTTGCTTTCTAGAGTCTCTAAGATAGCAGGAAACATGAGTGTGATGAGAACAAAAGAACGGTGTTTCCTACCCATACGGACCATATCTTGTCCAACTCTGCTTCTGAAATTGAACCAAACTACTGGTCCTCTAACATCCAATGCTTGTCAGTTAAGATGGGAAACGTGTGATCTCTGTGAACGATGTAGTTCGTTTGAGCTGTAAAGTAACTGCCCTTATCTGTAACGAAGTCTTGCTTGTAGGAAGACTCCGAGCCTGGGATTTAACTCCATTTCTGAAGTGAAACACACAACAGAGTTCTCATCCATTGATCACACTCTGCTTTAGAGCAAGAAGCACGCTCTTGCTTTCTAGAGTCTCTAAGACAGCAGGAAACCTGAGTGTGCTGAGAACAAAAGAACGGTGTTTCTTACACATACGGACCATATCTAGTCCATCTCTGCTTCTGAATCTGATACAAAGCACTTGTCCTCTAACATCCAATGCTTGTCAGTTAAGATGAGAATCTTGTGAGCTTCGTGACCGATGTAATTCCTTTGAGCTGAAAAGTGAATGCCCTTTCCTGAAACGAAGTCTTTCTTGTAGGAAGACTCAGAGCCTGTGATTTAACTCCATTTCTGAAATGAAACACACAACAGAGTTCTCATCCATTGATCACACTCTGCTTTAGAGCAAGAAGCACGCTCTTGCTTTCTAGAGTCTCTAATACAGCAGGAAACGTGAGTGTCCTCAGAAGAAAAGAACCGTGTTTCCTATACATACAGACCATATCTAGTTCAACTCTGCTTGAAATTGATACAAAGCAAAGGTCCTCTAACATCCAATGTTTCTCAGTTAAGATGAGAAACGTGTGAGCTACGTGAACGATGTATTTCCTTTGAGCTTAAAGTATCTGCCTTTACCTGAAACCAAGTCTTGCTTAAAGGAAGACTCAGACTGGGATTTAACTCCATTTCTGAAGTGAAACACACAACAGAGTTTTCATCCATTGATCACACTCTGCTTTAGAGCAAGAAGCACACTCTAGCTTTCTAGAGTCTCTAAGAAAGGAGGAAATTTGTGTGTGCTAAGAACAAATGAACGGTGTTTCGTACACATACTGGTCATATCCAGTCCAACTCTGCTTCTGAAACTGATACAAAGCACTGGTCCTCTAACATCAAATACTTGGCAGTTAAGATGGGAAACATGTGAGCTTCGTAAACGATGTGTTTTGTTTGAGATTAAAGTATCTGCCCTTACTTGAAACGAAGTCTTCCTTGTAGGAAGACTCAGAGCCTGGGATTTAACTCCATTTCTGAAGTGAAACACACAGCAGAGTTCTCATCCATTGATCACATTCTGCTTAGGGCAAGAAGCAAGCTCTAGCTCTATAGAGTCTCAAAGACAGCATGAAACGTGAGTGTGCTGATAAAAAGAACGGTGTTTCCTACACATACGGACTATATCTAGTCCAACTCTGCTTCTGAGACTGATACAAAGCACTGGTCCTCTAACATCCAATGCTTGTCAGTTAAGAGGAGAAACCTGTGAGCTTCCTGAACGATGTAGTTCGTTTGAGATGAAAAGTGACTGCCCTTACCTGAAACGAAGTCTTGCTTTTAGTAAGACTCAGAGCCTGGGATTAGCAACATTTCTGAAGGGAAACACACAGCATAGTTCTCATCCATTGCTCACACTCTACTTTACAGCAAGAAGCACGCTCTTGCTTTCTAGACTCTCTAAGACAGCAGGAAACATGAGTGTGATGAGAACAAAAGAACGGTGTTTCCTACACATACGGACCATATCTAGTACAACTCTGCTTCTGAAATTGAAACAAACCACAGGTCCTCTAACATCCAATGCTTGTCAGTTAAGATGAGAAACGTGTGAGTTTTGTGAACGATGTAGTTCGTTTGAGCTGTAAAGTAACTTCCCTTACCTGAAACGAAGTCTTGCTTATAGGAAGACTCAGAGCCTGGGATTTAACTCCATTTCTGAAGTGAAACACACAACAGAGTTCTCATCCATTGATCACACTCTGCTTTAGAGCAAGAAGCAAGCTCTTGCTTTCTAGCGTCTCTAATACAGCAGGAAACATGAGTGTGCTGAGAACAAAGAACGGTGTTTCTTACACATACGTACCATATCTAGTCCAACTCTGCTTCTGAAACTGATACAAAGCACTGGTCCTCTAACATCCAATGCTTTTCAGTTAAGATGAGAAATGTGTGAGGTTCCTGAACGATGTAGGTTGTGTAAGCTAAAAAGTGACTGCCCTTACCTGAAACGAAGTCTTGCTTGTAGGAAGACAGAGACCTGGGATTTAACCCCATTTCTGAAGGGAAACACACAACACAGTTCCCATCCATGGATCACACTCTACATTAGAGCAAGAAGCACACTCTTGTTTTCTAGAGTCTCTAAGGCAGCAGGTAACTTGAGTGTCCGCAGGAGAAAAGAACCATGTTTCCTATACTTACGGACCATATCTAGTTCAACTCTGCTTGAAATTGATACAAAGCAAAGGTCCTCCAACATCCAATGCTTGTCAGTTAAGATGAGAAACTTGTGAGCTTCGTGAATGATGTAGTTCGTTTGAGTTGTAAAGTTACTGCCCTTACCTGAAACGAAGTCTTGCTTGTAGGAAGACTCAGAGCCAGGGATTTAACTCCATTTCTGAAGTGAACCACACGACAGAGTTCTCATCCCTTGATCACCCTCTGCTTTAAAACAAGAAGCACACTCTAGCTTTCTAGAATCTCTAAGACAGCAGGAAACATGAGTGTGCTGAGAACAAATGAACGGTGTTTCCTACACATACGGACCCTATCTAGTCGAACTCTGCTTCTGAAACTGATACAAAGCACTTGTCCTCTAACATCCAATGCTTGTCAGTTAAGATGAGGAACTTGTGAAATTCCTGAACGATGTAGTTCTTTTGAGATGAAAAGTGACTGCCATTACCTGAAACGAAGTCTTGTTTGTAGGAAGACTCAGAGCCTGGGATTTAACAACATTTCTGAAGTGAAACACACAGCAGAGTTCTCATCCATTGATCACACTCTGCTTTAGAGCAAGAAGCACGCTCTTGCTTTCTAGAGTCTCTAATACAGCAGGAAACGTGAGTGTCCTCAGAAGAAAAGAACCGTGTTTCCTATACATACAGACCATATCTAGTTCAACTCTGCTTGAAATTGATACAAAGCAGAGGTCCTCTAACATCCAATGTTTCTCAGTTAAGATGAGAAACGTGTGAGCTACGTGAACGATGTATTTCCTTTGAGCTTAAAGTATCTGCCTTTACCTGAAACCAAGTCTTGCTTAAAGGAAGACTCAGACTGGGATTTAACTCCATTTCTGAAGTGAAACACCCAACAGAGTTTTCATCCATTGATCACACTCTGCTTTAGAGCAAGAAGCACACTCTAGCTTTCTAGAGTCTCTAAGACAGGAGGAAATTTGAGTGTGCTAAGAACAAATGAACGGTGTTTCCTACACATACTGGTCATATCCAGTCCAACTCTGCTTCTGAAACTGATACAAAGCACTGGTCCTCTAACGTCAAATACTTGGCAGTTAAGATGGGAAACATGTGAGCTTCGTAAACGATGTATTTTGTTTGAGATTAAAGTATCTGCCCTTACTTGAAACGAAGTCTTCCTTGTAGGAAGACTCAGAGCCTGGGATTTAACTCCATTTCTGAAGTGAAACACACAGCAGAGTTCACATCCATTGATCACATTCTGCTTAGGGCAAGAAGCAAGCTCTAGCTCTCTAGAGTCTCAAAGACAGCATGAAACGTGAGTGTGCTGAGAAGAAAAGAATGGTGTTTCCTACACATACGGACTATATCTAGTCCAACTCTGCTTCTGAGACTGATACAAAGCACTGGTCCTCTAACATCCAATGGTTGTCAGTTAAGAGGAGAAACCTGTGAGCTTTTGAACGATGTAGTTCGATTGAGACGAAAAGTGACTGCCCTTACCTGAAACGAAGTCTTGCTTTTAGTAAGAATCAGAGCCTGGGATTTAACAACATTTCTGAAGGGAAACACACAGCATAGTTCTCATCCATTGTTCACACTCTACTTTACAGCAAGAAGCACGCTCTTGCTTTCTAGACTCTCTAAGACAGCAGGAAACATGAGTGTGATGAGAACAAAAGAACGGTGTTTCCTACACATACGGACCATATCTAGTCCAACTCTGCTTCTGAAATTGAAACAAACCACTGGTCCTCTAACATCCAATGCTTGTCAGTTAAGATGGGAAACGTGTGATCTTTGTGAACGATGTAGTTCGTTTGAGCTGTAAAGTAACTGCCCTTATCTGTAACGAAGTCTTGCTTGTAGGAAGACTCAGAGCCAGGGATTTAACTCCATTTCTGAAGTGAAACACACAGCAGAGTTCTCATCCATTGATCACCCTCTGCTTTAGGGCAAGAAGCAAGCTCTAGCTCTCTAGAGTCTCTAAGGCAGCATGAAACGTGAGTGTGCTGTGAAGAAACGAACGGTGTTTCCTACACATACGGACCATATCTAGTCCAACTCTGCTTATGAAACTGATACAAATCACTGGTCCTGTAACATCCGATGCTTGCCAGTTAAGATGAGAAACGTGTGAGCTTCCTGAACGATGTAGTTCGTTTGAGGTGAAAAGTGACTGCCCTTACCTGAAACGAAGTCTTGCTTGTAGGAAGACTCAGAGCCTGGGATTTAACAACATTTCTGAAGTGAAACACACAACAGAGTTCTCATCCATTGATCACACTCTGCTTTAGAGCAAGAAGCACGCTCTTGCTTTCTAGAGTCTCTAAGACAGCAGGAAACCTGAGTGTGCTGAGAACAAAAGAACGGTGTTTCTTACACATACGGACCATATCTAGTCCAACTCTGCTTCTGAAACTGATACAAAGCACTGGTCCTCTAACATCCAATGCTTTTCAGTTAAGATGAGAAACGTGTCAGCTTCGTGACCGATGTAATTCGTTTGAGCTGAAAGGAGACTACCATTTCCTGAAACGAATTCTTTCTTGTAGGAAGACTCAGAGCCTGGGATTTAACTCCATTTCTGAAATGAAACACACAACACAGTAATCATCCATTGATCACACTCTGCTTTAGAGCAAGAAGCACACTCTTGTTTTCTAGAGTCTCTAAGGCAGCAGGTAACGTGAGTGTCCGCAGAAGAAAAGAACCATGTTTCCTATACATACGGACCATATCTAGTTCAACTCTGCTTGAAATTGATACAAAGCAAAGGTCCTCCAACATCCAATGCTTGTCAGTTAAGATGAGAAACGTGTGAGCTTTGTGAATGATGTAGTTCGTTTGAGCTCTAAAGTAACTGCCCTTACCTGAAACCAAGTCTTGCTTGTAGGAAGACTCAGAGCCAGGGATTTAACTCCATTTCTGAAGTGAACCATACAGCAGAGTTCTCATCCCTTGATCACCCTCTGCTTTAAAACAAGAAGCACACTCTAGCTTTCTAGAATCTCTAAGACAGCAGGAAACTTCTGTGTGCTGAGAACAAATGAACGGTGTTTCCTACACATACGGACCCTATCTAGTCGAACTCTGCTTCTGAAACTGATACAAAGCACTTGTCCTCTAACATCCAATGCTTGTCAGTTAAGATGAGGAACTTGTGAAATTCCTGAACGATGTAGTTCTTTTGAGATGAAAAGTGACTGCCATTACCTGAAACGAAGTCTTGCTTGTAGGAAGACTCAGAGCCTGGGATTTAACAACATTTCTGAAGTGAAACACACAGCAGAGTTCTCATCCATTGATCACACTCTGCTTTAGGGCAAGAAGCAAGCTCTAGCTCTCTAGAGTCTCTAAGACAGCATGAAACGTGAGTGTGCTGAGAAGAAAAGAACGGTGTTTCCTACACATATGGACCATATCTAGTCCAACTCTGCTTATGAAACAGATACAAATCACTGGTCCACTAACATCCGATGCTTGCCTGTTAAGATGAGAAACGTGTGAGGTTCCTGAACGATGTAGTTTGTTTGAGATGAAAAGTGACTGCCCTTCCCTGAAACGAATTCTTGCTTGTAGGAAGACTCAGAGCCTGGGATTTAACAACATTTCTGAAGTGAAACACACAACAGAGTTCTCATCCATTGATCACACTCTGCTTTAGAGCAAGAATCACGCTCTTGCTTTCTAGAGTCTCTAAGACAGCAGGAAACATGAGTGTGATGAGAACAAAAGAACGGTGTTTCCTACCCATACGGACCATATCTTGTCCAACTCTGCTTCTGAAATTGAAACAAACCACTGGTCCTCTAACATCCAATGCTTGTCAGTTAAGATGGGAAACGTGTGATCTTTGTGAACGATGTAGTTCGTTTGAGCTGTAAAGTAACTGCCCTTATCTGTAACGAAGTCTTGCTTGTAGGAAGACTCAGAGCCAGGGATTTAACTCCATTTCTGAAGTGAAACACACAGCAGAGTTCTCATCCATTGATCACATTCTGCTTAGGGCAAGAAGCAAGCTCTAGCTCTCTAGAGTCTCAAAGACAGCATGAAACGTGAGTGTGCTGAGAAGAAAAGAATGGTGTTTTCTACACATACGGACTATATCTAGTCCAACTCTGCTTCTGAGACTGATACAAAGCACTGGTCCTCTAACATCCAATGCTTGTCAGTTAAGAGGAGAAACCTGTGAGCTTCCTGAACCATGTAGTTCGTTTGAGATGAAAAGTGACTGCCCTTACCTGAAACGAAGTCTTGCTTTTAGTAAGACTCAGAGCCTGGGATTAGCAACATTTCTGAAGGGAAACACACAGCATAGTTCTCATCCATTGTTCACACTCTACTTTACAGCAAGAAGCACGCTCTTGCTTTCTAGACTCTCTAAGACAGCAGGAAACATGAGTGTGATGAGAACAAAAGAAGGGTGTTTCCTACACATACGGACCATATCTAGTCCAACTCTGCTTCTGAAATTGAAACAAACCACAGGTCCTCTAACATCCAAAGCTTGTCAGTTAAGATGAGAAACGTGTGAGTTTTGTGAACGATGTAGTTCGTTTGAGCTGTAAAGTAACATCCCTTACCTGAAACGAAGTCTTGCTTATAGGAAGACTCAGAGCCTGGGATTTAACTCCATTTCTGAAGTGAAACACACAACAGAGTTCTCATCCATTGATCACACTCTGCTTTAGAGCAAGAAGCAAGCTCTTGCTTTCTAGAGTCTCTAATACAGCAGGAAACATGAGTGTGCTGAGAACAAAGAACGGTGTTTCTTACACATACGGACCATATCTATTCAAACTCTTCTTCTGAAACTGATACAAAGCACTGGTCCTCTAACATCCCATGCTTTTCTGTTAAGATGAGAAATGTGTGAGGTTCCTGAACGATGTAGTTTGTGTAAGCTAAAAAATGACTGCACTTACCTGAAACGAAGTCTTGCTTGTAGGAAGACAGAGACCTGGGATTTAACCCCATTTCTGAAGGGAAACACACAACACAGTTCCCATCCATGGATCACACTCTACTTTAGAGCAAGAAGCACACTCTTGTTTTCTAGAGTCTCTAAGGCAGCAGGTAACGTGAGTGTCCGCAGAAGAAAGAACCATGTTTCCTATACATACGGACCATATCTAGTTCAACTCTGCTTGAAATTGATACAAAGCAAAGGTCCTCCAACATCCAATGCTTGTCAGTTAAGATGAGAAACGTGTGAGCTTCGTGAATGATGTAGTTCGTTTGAGTTGTAAAGTAACTGCCCTTACCTGAAACGAAGTCTTGCTTGTAGGAAGACTCAGAGCCAGGGATTTAACTCCATTTCTGAAGTGAACCACACAACAGAGTTCTCATCCCTTGATCACCCTCTGCTTTAAAACAAGAAGCACACTCTAGCTTTCTAGAATCTCTAAGACAGCAGGAAACTTCTGTGTGCTGAGAACAAATGAACGGTGTTTCCTACACATACGGACCCTATCTAGTCGAACTCTGCTTCTGAAACTGATACAAAGCACTTGTCCTCTAACATCCAATGCTTGTCAGTTAAGATGAGGAACTTGTGAAATTCCTGAGCGATGTAGTTCTTTTGAGATGAAAAGTGACTGCCATTACCTGAAACGAAGTCTTGCTTGTAGGAAGACTCAGAGCCTGGGATTTAACAACATTTCTGAAGTGAAACACACAGCAGAGTTCTCATCCATTGATCACACTCTGCTTTAGGGCAAGAAGCAAGCTCTAGCTCTCTAGAGTCTCTAAGACAGCATGAAACGTGAGTGTGCTGAGAAGAAAAGAACGGTGTTTCCTACACATATGGACCATATCTAGTCCAACTCTGCTTATGAAACAGATACAAATCACTGGTTCACTAACATCCGATGCTTGCCAGTTAAGATGAGAAACGTGTGAGGTTCCTGAACGATGTAGTTTGTTTGAGATGAAAAGTGACTGCCCTTCCCTGAAACGAAGTCTTGCTTGTAGGAAGACTCAGAGCCTGGGATTTAACAACATTTCTGAAGTGAAACACACAACAGAGTTCTCATCCATTGATCACACTCTGCTTTAGAGCAAGAAGCACGCTCTTGCTTTCTAGAGTCTCTAAGACAGCAGGAAACATGAGTGTGATGAGAACAAAAGAACGGTGTTTCTTACACATACGGACCATATCTTGTCCAACTCTGCTTCTGAAATTGAAACAAACCACTGGTCCTCTAACATCCAATGCTTGTCTCTTAAGATGGGAAACGTGTGATCTTTGTGAACGATGTAGTTCGTTTGAGCTGTAAAGTAACTGCCCTTATCTGTAACGAAGTCTTGCTTGTAGGAAGACTCAGAGCCAGGGATTTAACTCCATTTCTGAAGTGAAACACACAGCAGAGTTCTCATCCATTGATCACCCTCTGCTTTAGGGCAAGAAGCAAGCTCTAGCTCTCTAGAGTCTCTAAGGCAGCATGAAACGTGAGTGTGCTGTGAAGAAACGAACGGTGTTTCCTACACATACGGACCATATCTAGTCCAAATCTGCTTATGAAACTGATACAAATCACTGGTCCTGTAACATCCGATGCTTGCCAGTTAAGATGAGAAACGTGTGAGCTTCCTGAACGATGTAGTTCGTTTGAGGTGAAAAGTGACTGCCCTTACCTGAAACGAAGTCTTGCTTGTAGGAAGACTCAGAGCCTGGGATTTAACAACATTTCTGAAGGGAAACACACAACACAGTTCCCATCCATGGATCACACTCTACTTTAGAGCAAGAAGCACACTCTTGTTTTCTAGAGTCTCTAAGGCAGCAGGTAACGTGAGTGTCCGCAGAAGAAAAGAACCATGATTCCTATACATACGGACCATATCTAGTTCAACTCTGCTTGAAATTGATACAAAGCAAAGGTCCTCCAACATCCAATGCTTGTCAGTTAAGATGAGAAACGTGTGAGCTTTGTGAATGATGTAGTTCGTTTGAGCTCTAAAGTAACTGCCGTTACCTGAAACGAAGTCTTGCTTGTAGGAAGACTCAGAGCCAGGGATTTAACTCCATTTCTGAAGTGAACCACACAGCAGAGTTCTTATCCCTTGATCACCCTCTGCTTTAAAACAAGAAGCACACTCTAGCTTTCTAGAATCTCTAAGACAGCAGGAAACTTCTGTGTGCTGAGAACAAATGAATGGTGTTTCCTACACATTCGGATCCTATCTAGTCGAACTCTGCTTCTGAAACTGATACAAAGCACTTGTCCTCTAACATCCAATGCTTGTCAGTTAAGATGAGGAACGTGTGAAATTCCTGAACGATGTAGTTCGTTTGAGATGAAAAGTGACTGCCATTACCTGAAACGAAGTCTTGCTTGTAGGAAGACTCAGAGCCTGGGATTTAACAACATTTCTGAAGTGAAACACACAGCAGAGTTCTCATCCATTGATCACACTCTGCTTTAGGGCAAGAAGCAAGCTCTAGCTCTCTAGAGTCTCTAAGAGAGCATGAAACGTGAGTGTGCTGAGAAGAAAAGAACGGTGTTTCCTACACATATGGACCATATCTAGTCCAACTCTGCTTATGAAACAGAAACAAATCACTGGTCCTCTAACATCCGATGCTTGCCAGTTAAGATGAGAAACGTGTGAGCTTCCTGAACGATGTAGTTCGTTTGAGATGAAAAGTGACTGCCCTTTCCTGAAACGAAGTCTTGCTTGTAGGAAGACTCAGAGCCTGGGATTTAACAACATTTCTGAAGTGAAACACACAACAGAGTTCTCATCCATTGATCACACTCTGCTTTAGAGCAAGAAGCACGCTCTTGCTTTCTAGAGTCTCTAAGAGAGCAGGAAACAAGAGTGTGATGAGAACAAAAGAACGGTGTTTCCTACCCATACGGACCATATCTTGTCCAACTCTGCTTCTGAAATTGAAACAAACCACTGGTCCTCTAACATCCAATGCTTGTCAGTTAAGATCGGAAACGTGTGATCTTTGTGAACAATGTAGTTCGTTTGAGCTGTAAAGTAACTGCCCTTATCTGTAACGAAGTCTTGCTTGTAGGAAGACTCAGAGCCAGGGATTTAACTCCATTTCTGAAGTGAAACACACAGCAGAGTTCTCATCCATTGATCACATTCTGCTTAGGTCAAGAAGCACGCTCTAGCTCTCTAGAGTCTCAAAGACAGCATGAAACGTGAGTGTGCTGAGAAGAAAAGAATGGTGTTTTCTACACATACGGACTATATCTAGTCCAACTCTGCTTCTGAGACTGATACAAAGCACTGGTCCTCTAACATCCAATGCTTGTCATTTAAGAGGAGAAACCTGTGAGCTTCCTGAACCATGTAGTTCGTTTGAGATGAAAAGTGACTGCCCTTACCTGAAACGAAGTCTTGCTTTTAGTAAGACTCAGAGCCTGGGATTAGCAACATTTCTGAAGGGAAACACACAGCATAGTTCTCATCCATTGTTCACACTCTACTTTACAGCAAGAAGCACGCTCTTGCTTTCTAGACTCTCTAAGACAGCAGGAAACATGAGTGTGATGAGAACAAAAGAACGGTGTTTCCTTCACATACGGACCATATCTAGTCCAACTCTGCTTCTGAAATTGAAACAAACCACAGGTCCTCTAACATCCAAAGCTTGTCAGTTAAGATGAAAACGTGTGAGCTTTCTGAACGATGTAGTTCCTTTGAGCTGAAAAGTGACTGCCCTTACCTAAAATGAAGTCTTGCTTGTAGGAAGACACAGAGTCTGGGATTTAACTCCATTTCTGAAGAGAAACACACAACACAGTTCTCATCCATGGATCACACTCTGCTTTAGAGGAAGAAGCACGCACTTGCTTTCTAGAGTCTCTAATACAGCAGGAAACATGAGTGTGCTGAGAACAAAAGAACAGTGTTTCTTACACATACGGACCATATCTATTCCAACTCTGCTTCTGAAACTGATACAGAGCACTGGTCCTCTAACATCCAATGCTTTTCAGTTAAGATGAGAAATGTGTGAGGTTCCTGAACGATGTAGTTTGTGTAAGCTAAAAAGTGACTGCCCTTACCTGAAACGAAGTCTTGTTTGTAGGAAGACAGAGACCTGGGATTTAACCCCATTTCTGAAGGGAAACACACAACACAGTTCCCATCCATGGATCACACTCTACATTAGAGCAAGAAGCACACTCTTGTTTTCTAGTGTCTCTAAGGCAGCAGGTAACGTGAGTGTCCGCAGGAGAAAAGAACCATGTTTCCTATACATACGGACCATATCTAGTTCAACTCTGCTTGAAATTGATACAAAGCAAAGGTCCTCCAACATCCAATGCTTGTCAGTTAAGATGAGAAACGTGTGAGCTTCGTGAATGATGTAGTTCGTTTGAGTTGTAAAGTTACTGCCCTTACCTGAAACGAAGTCTTGCTTGTAGGAAGACTCAGAGCCAGGGATTTAACTCCATTTCTGAAGTGAACCACACAACAGAGTTCTCATCCCTTGATCACCCTCTGCTTTAAAACAAGAAGCACACTCTAGCTTTCTAGAATCTCTAAGACAGCAGGAAACTTGTGTGTGCTGAGAACAAAGGAACGGTGTTTCCTACACATACGGACCCTATCTAGTCGAACTCTGCTTCTGAAACTGACACAACGCACTTGTCCTCTAACATCCAATGCTTGTCAGTTAAGATGAGGAACTTGTGAAATTCCTGAACGATGTAGTTCTTTTGAGATGAAAAGTGACTGCCATTACCTGAAACGAAGTCTTACTTGTAGGAAGACTCAGAGCCTGGGATTTAACAACATTTCTGAAGTGAAACACACAGCAGAGTTCTCATCCATTGATCACACTCTGCTTTAGGGCAAGAAGCAAGCTCTAGCTCTCTAGAGTCTCTAAGACAGCATGAAACGTGAGTGTGCTGAGAAGAAAAGAACGGTGTTTCCTACACATATGGACCATATCTAGTCCAACTCTGCTTATGAAACAGATACAAATCACTGGTCCACTAACATCCGATGCTTGCCAGTTAAGATGAGAAACGTGTGAGGTTCCTGAAGGATATAGTTTGTTTGAGATGAAAAGTTACTGCCCTTCCTGAAACGAAGTCTTGCTTGTAGGAAGACTCAGAGCCTGGGATTTAACAACATTTCTGAAGTGAAACACACAACAGAGTTCTCATCCATTGATCACACTCTGCTTTAGAGCAAGAATCACGCTCTTGCTTTCTAGAGTCTCTAAGATAGCAGGAAACATGAGTGTGATGAGAACAAAAGAACGGTGTTTCCTACCCATACGGACCATATCTTGTCCAACTCTGCTTCTGAAATTGAACCAAACTACTGGTCCTCTAACATCCAATGCTTGTCAGTTAAGATGGGAAACGTGTGATCTCTGTGAACGATGTAGTTCGTTTGAGCTGTAAAGTAACTGCCCTTATCTGTAACGAAGTCTTGCTTGTAGGAAGACTCCGAGCCTGGGATTTAACTCCATTTCTGAAGTGAAACACACAACAGAGTTCTCATCCATTGATCACACTCTGCTTTAGAGCAAGAAGCACGCTCTTGCTTTCTAGAGTCTCTAAGACAGCAGGAAACCTGAGTGTGCTGAGAACAAAAGAACGGTGTTTCTTACACATACGGACCATATCTAGTCCATCTCTGCTTCTGAATCTGATACAAAGCACTTGTCCTCTAACATCCAATGCTTGTCAGTTAAGATGAGAATCTTGTGAGCTTCGTGACCGATGTAATTCCTTTGAGCTGAAAAGTGAATGCCCTTTCCTGAAACGAAGTCTTTCTTGTAGGAAGACTCAGAGCCTGTGATTTAACTCCATTTCTGAAATGAAACACACAACAGAGTTCTCATCCATTGATCACACTCTGCTTTAGAGCAAGAAGCACGCTCTTGCTTTCTAGAGTCTCTAATACAGCAGGAAACGTGAGTGTCCTCAGAAGAAAAGAACCGTGTTTCCTATACATACAGACCATATCTAGTTCAACTCTGCTTGAAATTGATACAAAGCAAAGGTCCTCTAACATCCAATGTTTCTCAGTTAAGATGAGAAACGTGTGAGCTACGTGAACGATGTATTTCCTTTGAGCTTAAAGTATCTGCCTTTACCTGAAACCAAGTCTTGCTTAAAGGAAGACTCAGACTGGGATTTAACTCCATTTCTGAAGTGAAACACACAACAGAGTTTTCATCCATTGATCACACTCTGCTTTAGAGCAAGAAGCACACTCTAGCTTTCTAGAGTCTCTAAGAAAGGAGGAAATTTGTGTGTGCTAAGAACAAATGAACGGTGTTTCGTACACATACTGGTCATATCCAGTCCAACTCTGCTTCTGAAACTGATACAAAGCACTGGTCCTCTAACATCAAATACTTGGCAGTTAAGATGGGAAACATGTGAGCTTCGTAAACGATGTGTTTTGTTTGAGATTAAAGTATCTGCCCTTACTTGAAACGAAGTCTTCCTTGTAGGAAGACTCAGAGCCTGGGATTTAACTCCATTTCTGAAGTGAAACACACAGCAGAGTTCTCATCCATTGATCACATTCTGCTTAGGGCAAGAAGCAAGCTCTAGCTCTATAGAGTCTCAAAGACAGCATGAAACGTGAGTGTGCTGATAAAAAGAACGGTGTTTCCTACACATACGGACTATATCTAGTCCAACTCTGCTTCTGAGACTGATACAAAGCACTGGTCCTCTAACATCCAATGCTTGTCAGTTAAGAGGAGAAACCTGTGAGCTTCCTGAACGATGTAGTTCGTTTGAGATGAAAAGTGACTGCCCTTACCTGAAACGAAGTCTTGCTTTTAGTAAGACTCAGAGCCTGGGATTAGCAACATTTCTGAAGGGAAACACACAGCATAGTTCTCATCCATTGCTCACACTCTACTTTACAGCAAGAAGCACGCTCTTGCTTTCTAGACTCTCTAAGACAGCAGGAAACATGAGTGTGATGAGAACAAAAGAACGGTGTTTCCTACACATACGGACCATATCTAGTACAACTCTGCTTCTGAAATTGAAACAAACCACAGGTCCTCTAACATCCAATGCTTGTCAGTTAAGATGAGAAACGTGTGAGTTTTGTGAACGATGTAGTTCGTTTGAGCTGTAAAGTAACTTCCCTTACCTGAAACGAAGTCTTGCTTATAGGAAGACTCAGAGCCTGGGATTTAACTCCATTTCTGAAGTGAAACACACAACAGAGTTCTCATCCATTGATCACACTCTGCTTTAGAGCAAGAAGCAAGCTCTTGCTTTCTAGCGTCTCTAATACAGCAGGAAACATGAGTGTGCTGAGAACAAAGAACGGTGTTTCTTACACATACGTACCATATCTAGTCCAACTCTGCTTCTGAAACTGATACAAAGCACTGGTCCTCTAACATCCAATGCTTTTCAGTTAAGATGAGAAATGTGTGAGGTTCCTGAACGATGTAGGTTGTGTAAGCTAAAAAGTGACTGCCCTTACCTGAAACGAAGTCTTGCTTGTAGGAAGACAGAGACCTGGGATTTAACCCCATTTCTGAAGGGAAACACACAACACAGTTCCCATCCATGGATCACACTCTACATTAGAGCAAGAAGCACACTCTTGTTTTCTAGAGTCTCTAAGGCAGCAGGTAACTTGAGTGTCCGCAGGAGAAAAGAACCATGTTTCCTATACTTACGGACCATATCTAGTTCAACTCTGCTTGAAATTGATACAAAGCAAAGGTCCTCCAACATCCAATGCTTGTCAGTTAAGATGAGAAACTTGTGAGCTTCGTGAATGATGTAGTTCGTTTGAGTTGTAAAGTTACTGCCCTTACCTGAAACGAAGTCTTGCTTGTAGGAAGACTCAGAGCCAGGGATTTAACTCCATTTCTGAAGTGAACCACACGACAGAGTTCTCATCCCTTGATCACCCTCTGCTTTAAAACAAGAAGCACACTCTAGCTTTCTAGAATCTCTAAGACAGCAGGAAACATGAGTGTGCTGAGAACAAATGAACGGTGTTTCCTACACATACGGACCCTATCTAGTCGAACTCTGCTTCTGAAACTGATACAAAGCACTTGTCCTCTAACATCCAATGCTTGTCAGTTAAGATGAGGAACTTGTGAAATTCCTGAACGATGTAGTTCTTTTGAGATGAAAAGTGACTGCCATTACCTGAAACGAAGTCTTGTTTGTAGGAAGACTCAGAGCCTGGGATTTAACAACATTTCTGAAGTGAAACACACAGCAGAGTTCTCATCCATTGATCACACTCTGCTTTAGAGCAAGAAGCACGCTCTTGCTTTCTAGAGTCTCTAATACAGCAGGAAACGTGAGTGTCCTCAGAAGAAAAGAACCGTGTTTCCTATACATACAGACCATATCTAGTTCAACTCTGCTTGAAATTGATACAAAGCAGAGGTCCTCTAACATCCAATGTTTCTCAGTTAAGATGAGAAACGTGTGAGCTACGTGAACGATGTATTTCCTTTGAGCTTAAAGTATCTGCCTTTACCTGAAACCAAGTCTTGCTTAAAGGAAGACTCAGACTGGGATTTAACTCCATTTCTGAAGTGAAACACCCAACAGAGTTTTCATCCATTGATCACACTCTGCTTTAGAGCAAGAAGCACACTCTAGCTTTCTAGAGTCTCTAAGACAGGAGGAAATTTGAGTGTGCTAAGAACAAATGAACGGTGTTTCCTACACATACTGGTCATATCCAGTCCAACTCTGCTTCTGAAACTGATACAAAGCACTGGTCCTCTAACGTCAAATACTTGGCAGTTAAGATGGGAAACATGTGAGCTTCGTAAACGATGTATTTTGTTTGAGATTAAAGTATCTGCCCTTACTTGAAACGAAGTCTTCCTTGTAGGAAGACTCAGAGCCTGGGATTTAACTCCATTTCTGAAGTGAAACACACAGCAGAGTTCACATCCATTGATCACATTCTGCTTAGGGCAAGAAGCAAGCTCTAGCTCTCTAGAGTCTCAAAGACAGCATGAAACGTGAGTGTGCTGAGAAGAAAAGAATGGTGTTTCCTACACATACGGACTATATCTAGTCCAACTCTGCTTCTGAGACTGATACAAAGCACTGGTCCTCTAACATCCAATGGTTGTCAGTTAAGAGGAGAAACCTGTGAGCTTTTGAACGATGTAGTTCGATTGAGACGAAAAGTGACTGCCCTTACCTGAAACGAAGTCTTGCTTTTAGTAAGAATCAGAGCCTGGGATTTAACAACATTTCTGAAGGGAAACACACAGCATAGTTCTCATCCATTGTTCACACTCTACTTTACAGCAAGAAGCACGCTCTTGCTTTCTAGACTCTCTAAGACAGCAGGAAACATGAGTGTGATGAGAACAAAAGAACGGTGTTTCCTACACATACGGACCATATCTAGTCCAACTCTGCTTCTGAAATTGAAACAAACCACTGGTCCTCTAACATCCAATGCTTGTCAGTTAAGATGGGAAACGTGTGATCTTTGTGAACGATGTAGTTCGTTTGAGCTGTAAAGTAACTGCCCTTATCTGTAACGAAGTCTTGCTTGTAGGAAGACTCAGAGCCAGGGATTTAACTCCATTTCTGAAGTGAAACACACAGCAGAGTTCTCATCCATTGATCACCCTCTGCTTTAGGGCAAGAAGCAAGCTCTAGCTCTCTAGAGTCTCTAAGGCAGCATGAAACGTGAGTGTGCTGTGAAGAAACGAACGGTGTTTCCTACACATACGGACCATATCTAGTCCAACTCTGCTTATGAAACTGATACAAATCACTGGTCCTGTAACATCCGATGCTTGCCAGTTAAGATGAGAAACGTGTGAGCTTCCTGAACGATGTAGTTCGTTTGAGGTGAAAAGTGACTGCCCTTACCTGAAACGAAGTCTTGCTTGTAGGAAGACTCAGAGCCTGGGATTTAACAACATTTCTGAAGTGAAACACACAACAGAGTTCTCATCCATTGATCACACTCTGCTTTAGAGCAAGAAGCACGCTCTTGCTTTCTAGAGTCTCTAAGACAGCAGGAAACCTGAGTGTGCTGAGAACAAAAGAACGGTGTTTCTTACACATACGGACCATATCTAGTCCAACTCTGCTTCTGAAACTGATACAAAGCACTGGTCCTCTAACATCCAATGCTTTTCAGTTAAGATGAGAAACGTGTCAGCTTCGTGACCGATGTAATTCGTTTGAGCTGAAAGGAGACTACCATTTCCTGAAACGAATTCTTTCTTGTAGGAAGACTCAGAGCCTGGGATTTAACTCCATTTCTGAAATGAAACACACAACACAGTAATCATCCATTGATCACACTCTGCTTTAGAGCAAGAAGCACACTCTTGTTTTCTAGAGTCTCTAAGGCAGCAGGTAACGTGAGTGTCCGCAGAAGAAAAGAACCATGTTTCCTATACATACGGACCATATCTAGTTCAACTCTGCTTGAAATTGATACAAAGCAAAGGTCCTCCAACATCCAATGCTTGTCAGTTAAGATGAGAAACGTGTGAGCTTTGTGAATGATGTAGTTCGTTTGAGCTCTAAAGTAACTGCCCTTACCTGAAACCAAGTCTTGCTTGTAGGAAGACTCAGAGCCAGGGATTTAACTCCATTTCTGAAGTGAACCATACAGCAGAGTTCTCATCCCTTGATCACCCTCTGCTTTAAAACAAGAAGCACACTCTAGCTTTCTAGAATCTCTAAGACAGCAGGAAACTTCTGTGTGCTGAGAACAAATGAACGGTGTTTCCTACACATACGGACCCTATCTAGTCGAACTCTGCTTCTGAAACTGATACAAAGCACTTGTCCTCTAACATCCAATGCTTGTCAGTTAAGATGAGGAACTTGTGAAATTCCTGAACGATGTAGTTCTTTTGAGATGAAAAGTGACTGCCATTACCTGAAACGAAGTCTTGCTTGTAGGAAGACTCAGAGCCTGGGATTTAACAACATTTCTGAAGTGAAACACACAGCAGAGTTCTCATCCATTGATCACACTCTGCTTTAGGGCAAGAAGCAAGCTCTAGCTCTCTAGAGTCTCTAAGACAGCATGAAACGTGAGTGTGCTGAGAAGAAAAGAACGGTGTTTCCTACACATATGGACCATATCTAGTCCAACTCTGCTTATGAAACAGATACAAATCACTGGTCCACTAACATCCGATGCTTGCCTGTTAAGATGAGAAACGTGTGAGGTTCCTGAACGATGTAGTTTGTTTGAGATGAAAAGTGACTGCCCTTCCCTGAAACGAATTCTTGCTTGTAGGAAGACTCAGAGCCTGGGATTTAACAACATTTCTGAAGTGAAACACACAACAGAGTTCTCATCCATTGATCACACTCTGCTTTAGAGCAAGAATCACGCTCTTGCTTTCTAGAGTCTCTAAGACAGCAGGAAACATGAGTGTGATGAGAACAAAAGAACGGTGTTTCCTACCCATACGGACCATATCTTGTCCAACTCTGCTTCTGAAATTGAAACAAACCACTGGTCCTCTAACATCCAATGCTTGTCAGTTAAGATGGGAAACGTGTGATCTTTGTGAACGATGTAGTTCGTTTGAGCTGTAAAGTAACTGCCCTTATCTGTAACGAAGTCTTGCTTGTAGGAAGACTCAGAGCCAGGGATTTAACTCCATTTCTGAAGTGAAACACACAGCAGAGTTCTCATCCATTGATCACATTCTGCTTAGGGCAAGAAGCAAGCTCTAGCTCTCTAGAGTCTCAAAGACAGCATGAAACGTGAGTGTGCTGAGAAGAAAAGAATGGTGTTTTCTACACATACGGACTATATCTAGTCCAACTCTGCTTCTGAGACTGATACAAAGCACTGGTCCTCTAACATCCAATGCTTGTCAGTTAAGAGGAGAAACCTGTGAGCTTCCTGAACCATGTAGTTCGTTTGAGATGAAAAGTGACTGCCCTTACCTGAAACGAAGTCTTGCTTTTAGTAAGACTCAGAGCCTGGGATTAGCAACATTTCTGAAGGGAAACACACAGCATAGTTCTCATCCATTGTTCACACTCTACTTTACAGCAAGAAGCACGCTCTTGCTTTCTAGACTCTCTAAGACAGCAGGAAACATGAGTGTGATGAGAACAAAAGAAGGGTGTTTCCTACACATACGGACCATATCTAGTCCAACTCTGCTTCTGAAATTGAAACAAACCACAGGTCCTCTAACATCCAAAGCTTGTCAGTTAAGATGAGAAACGTGTGAGTTTTGTGAACGATGTAGTTCGTTTGAGCTGTAAAGTAACATCCCTTACCTGAAACGAAGTCTTGCTTATAGGAAGACTCAGAGCCTGGGATTTAACTCCATTTCTGAAGTGAAACACACAACAGAGTTCTCATCCATTGATCACACTCTGCTTTAGAGCAAGAAGCAAGCTCTTGCTTTCTAGAGTCTCTAATACAGCAGGAAACATGAGTGTGCTGAGAACAAAGAACGGTGTTTCTTACACATACGGACCATATCTATTCAAACTCTTCTTCTGAAACTGATACAAAGCACTGGTCCTCTAACATCCCATGCTTTTCTGTTAAGATGAGAAATGTGTGAGGTTCCTGAACGATGTAGTTTGTGTAAGCTAAAAAATGACTGCACTTACCTGAAACGAAGTCTTGCTTGTAGGAAGACAGAGACCTGGGATTTAACCCCATTTCTGAAGGGAAACACACAACACAGTTCCCATCCATGGATCACACTCTACTTTAGAGCAAGAAGCACACTCTTGTTTTCTAGAGTCTCTAAGGCAGCAGGTAACGTGAGTGTCCGCAGAAGAAAGAACCATGTTTCCTATACATACGGACCATATCTAGTTCAACTCTGCTTGAAATTGATACAAAGCAAAGGTCCTCCAACATCCAATGCTTGTCAGTTAAGATGAGAAACGTGTGAGCTTCGTGAATGATGTAGTTCGTTTGAGTTGTAAAGTAACTGCCCTTACCTGAAACGAAGTCTTGCTTGTAGGAAGACTCAGAGCCAGGGATTTAACTCCATTTCTGAAGTGAACCACACAACAGAGTTCTCATCCCTTGATCACCCTCTGCTTTAAAACAAGAAGCACACTCTAGCTTTCTAGAATCTCTAAGACAGCAGGAAACTTCTGTGTGCTGAGAACAAATGAACGGTGTTTCCTACACATACGGACCCTATCTAGTCGAACTCTGCTTCTGAAACTGATACAAAGCACTTGTCCTCTAACATCCAATGCTTGTCAGTTAAGATGAGGAACTTGTGAAATTCCTGAGCGATGTAGTTCTTTTGAGATGAAAAGTGACTGCCATTACCTGAAACGAAGTCTTGCTTGTAGGAAGACTCAGAGCCTGGGATTTAACAACATTTCTGAAGTGAAACACACAGCAGAGTTCTCATCCATTGATCACACTCTGCTTTAGGGCAAGAAGCAAGCTCTAGCTCTCTAGAGTCTCTAAGACAGCATGAAACGTGAGTGTGCTGAGAAGAAAAGAACGGTGTTTCCTACACATATGGACCATATCTAGTCCAACTCTGCTTATGAAACAGATACAAATCACTGGTTCACTAACATCCGATGCTTGCCAGTTAAGATGAGAAACGTGTGAGGTTCCTGAACGATGTAGTTTGTTTGAGATGAAAAGTGACTGCCCTTCCCTGAAACGAAGTCTTGCTTGTAGGAAGACTCAGAGCCTGGGATTTAACAAAATTTCTGAAGTGAAACACACAACAGAGTTCTCATCCATTGATCACACTCTGCTTTAGAGCAAGAAGCACGCTCTTGCTTTCTAGAGTCTCTAAGACAGCAGGAAACATGAGTGTGATGAGAACAAAAGAACGGTGTTTCTTACACATACGGACCATATCTTGTCCAACTCTGCTTCTGAAATTGAAACAAACCACTGGTCCTCTAACATCCAATGCTTGTCTCTTAAGATGGGAAACGTGTGATCTTTGTGAACGATGTAGTTCGTTTGAGCTGTAAAGTAACTGCCCTTATCTGTAACGAAGTCTTGCTTGTAGGAAGACTCAGAGCCAGGGATTTAACTCCATTTCTGAAGTGAAACACACAGCAGAGTTCTCATCCATTGATCACCCTCTGCTTTAGGGCAAGAAGCAAGCTCTAGCTCTCTAGAGTCTCTAAGGCAGCATGAAACGTGAGTGTGCTGTGAAGAAACGAACGGTGTTTCCTACACATACGGACCATATCTAGTCCAAATCTGCTTATGAAACTGATACAAATCACTGGTCCTGTAACATCCGATGCTTGCCAGTTAAGATGAGAAACGTGTGAGCTTCCTGAACGATGTAGTTCGTTTGAGGTGAAAAGTGACTGCCCTTACCTGAAACGAAGTCTTGCTTGTAGGAAGACTCAGAGCCTGGGATTTAACAACATTTCTGAAGGGAAACACACAACACAGTTCCCATCCATGGATCACACTCTACTTTAGAGCAAGAAGCACACTCTTGTTTTCTAGAGTCTCTAAGGCAGCAGGTAACGTGAGTGTCCGCAGAAGAAAAGAACCATGATTCCTATACATACGGACCATATCTAGTTCAACTCTGCTTGAAATTGATACAAAGCAAAGGTCCTCCAACATCCAATGCTTGTCAGTTAAGATGAGAAACGTGTGAGCTTTGTGAATGATGTAGTTCGTTTGAGCTCTAAAGTAACTGCCGTTACCTGAAACGAAGTCTTGCTTGTAGGAAGACTCAGAGCCAGGGATTTAACTCCATTTCTGAAGTGAACCACACAGCAGAGTTCTTATCCCTTGATCACCCTCTGCTTTAAAACAAGAAGCACACTCTAGCTTTCTAGAATCTCTAAGACAGCAGGAAACTTCTGTGTGCTGAGAACAAATGAATGGTGTTTCCTACACATTCGGATCCTATCTAGTCGAACTCTGCTTCTGAAACTGATACAAAGCACTTGTCCTCTAACATCCAATGCTTGTCAGTTAAGATGAGGAACGTGTGAAATTCCTGAACGATGTAGTTCGTTTGAGATGAAAAGTGACTGCCATTACCTGAAACGAAGTCTTGCTTGTAGGAAGACTCAGAGCCTGGGATTTAACAACATTTTTGAAGTGAAACACACAGCAGAGTTCTCATCCATTGATCACACTCTGCTTTAGGGCAAGAAGCAAGCTCTAGCTCTCTAGAGTCTCTAAGACAGCATGAAACGTGAGTGTCCTCAGAAGAAAAGAACCATGTTTCCTATACATACGGACCATATCTAGTTCAACTCTGCTTGAAATTGATACAAAGCAAAGGTACTCCAACATCCAATGCTTGTCAGTTAAGATGAGAAACGTGTGACCTTCGTGAACGATGTTGTTCGTTTGAGCTGTATAGTAACTGCCCTTACCTGAAACGAATTCTTGCTTGTAGGAAAACTCAGAGCCAGGGATTTAACCCCATTTCAGAAGTGAACCACACAACAGAGTTCTCATCCCTTGATCACCCTCTGCTTTAAAACAAGAAGCACACTCTAGCTTTCTAGAATCACTAAGACAGCAGGAAACTTGTACGTGCTGAGAACAAATGAACGGTGTTTCCTGCACATACGGATCCTATCTAGTCCAACTCTGCTTCTGAAACTGATACAAAGCACTAGTCCTCTAACATCCAATGCTTGTCAGTTAACATGAGGAACGTGTGACTTCGTGAATGATATAGTTCTTTTGAGCTGAAAAGTGACTGTCGTAACCTGAAACGAAGTCTTGCTTGTAGGAAGACTCAGAGCCTGGGATTTAACAACATTTCTGAAGTGAAACACGCAGCAGAGTTCTCATCCATTGATCACACTCTGCTTTAGAGCAAGAAGCACGCTCTTGCTTTCTAGAGTCTCTAAGACAGCAGGAAATATGAGTGTGATGAGAACAAAAGAACGGTGTTTCCTACCCATACGGACCATATCTTGTCCAACCCTGCTTCTGAAATTGAAACAAACCACTGGTCCTCTAACATCCAATGCTTGTCAGTTAAGATGAGAAACGTGTGATCTTTGTGAACAATGTAGTTCGTTTGAGCTGTAAAGTAACTGCCCTTATCTGTAACGAAGTCTTGTTTGTAGGAAGATTCAGAGCCAGGGATTTAACTCCATTTCTGAAGTGAAACACACAGCAGAGTTCTCATCCATTGATCACACTCTGCTTTAGGGCAAGAAGCAAGCTCTAGCTCTCTAGAGTCTCTAAGACAGCATGAAACGTCAGTGTGCTGTGAATAAACGAACGGTGTTTCCTACACATACGGACCATATTTAGTCCAACTCTGCTTATGAAACTGATACAAATCACTTGTCCTCTAACATCTGATGCTTGCCAGTTAAGATGAGAAACGTGTGAGCTTCCTGAACGATGTAGCTCGTTTGAGGTGAAAAGTGACTGCCCTTACCTGAAACGAAGTCTTGCTTGTAGGAAGACTCAGAGCCTGGGATTTAACAACATTTCTGAAGTGAAACACACAACAGAGTTCTCATCCATTGATCACACTCTGCTTTAGAGCAAGAAGCACGCTCTTGGTTTCTAGAGTCTCTAAGACAGCAGGAAACCTGAGTAGGCTGAGAACAAAAGAACGGTGTTTCTTACACATACGGACCATATCTAGTCCAACTCTGCTTCTGAAACTGATACAAAGCACTGGTCCTCTGACATGCAATGCTTTTCAGTTAAGATGAGAAATGTGTGAGCTTCGTGACCGATGTAATTCGTTTGAGCTGAAAGGAGACTACCCTTTCCTGAAACGAATTCTTTCTTGTAGGAAGACTCAGAGCCTGGGATTTAACTCCATTTCTGAAATGAAACACACAACACAGTAATCATCCATTGATCACACTCTGCTTTAGAGCAAGAAGCATGCTCTTGCTTTCTAGAGTCTCTAATACAGCAGGAAACATGAATGTGCTGAGAACAAAAGAACGGTGTTTCTTACACATACGGACCATATCTAGTCCAACTCTGCTTCTGAGACTGATACAAAGCATTGGTCCTCTAACATCCAATGCTTGTCAGTTAAGATGAGAAACGGGTGAGGTTACTGAACGATGTAGTTTGTGTGAGCTAAAAAGTGACTGCCCTTACCTGAAACGAAGTCTTGCTTGTAGGAAGACACAGACCTGGGAATTAACTCCATTTCTGAAGGGAAACACACAACACAGTTCTCATCCATGGATCACACTCTGCTTTAGAGCAAGAAGCACGCTCTTGCTTTCTAGAATCTCTAAGGCAGCAGGAAACGTGAGTGTCCTCAGAAGAAAAGAACCATGTTTCCTATACATACGGACCATATCTAGTTCAACTCTGCTTGAAATTGATACAAAGCAAAGGTCCACTAACTTCCAATGCTTGTCAGTTAAGATGAGAAACATGTGAGATTCGTGAACGATGTAGTTCTTTTGAGCTGTAAAGTGACTGCCCTTACCTGAAATGAATTCTTGCTTGTAGGAAAACTCAGAGCCAGGGATTTAACCCCATTTCAGAAGTGAACCACACAACAGAGTTCTCATCCCTTGATCACCCTCTGCTTTAAAACAAGAAGCACACTCTAGCTTTCTAGAATCTCTAAGACAGCAGGAAACTTGTACGTGCTGAGAACAAATGAACGGTGTTTCCTGCACATACGGATCCTATCTAGTCCAACTCTGCTTCTGAAACTGATACAAAGCACTAGTCCTCTAACATCCAATGCTTGTCAGTTAACATGAGGAACGTGTGACTTCGTGAATGATATAGTTCTTTTGAGCTGAAAAGTGACTGTCGTAACCTGAAACGAAGTCTTGCTTGTAGGAAGACTCAGAGCCTGGGATTTTACTCCATTTCTGAAGTGAAACACACAGCAGAGTTCTCATCCATTGTTCACACTGTGCTTTAGAGCAAGAAGCACGCTCTTGCTCTCTAGAATCTCTAATACAGCAGGAAACGTGAGTGTGCTCAGAAGAAAAGAACAGTGTTTGCTATACATATGGAGCATATCGAGTTCAACTCTGCTTGAAATTGATGCAAAGCAAAGGTCCTCTAACATCCAATGCTTCTCAGTTAAGATGAGATTCGTGTGAGCTTCGTGAATGATATAGTTCGTTTGAGCTGTAAAGAAAATGCCCTTACCTGAAACGAAGTCTTGCTTGTAGGAAGACTCAGAACCTGGGATTTAACTCCATTTCTGAAGTGAAACACACAGCAGAGTTCTCATCCATTGATCACCCTCTGCTTTAGGGCAAGAAGCAAGCACTTGCTCTCTAGAGTCTCTAAGACAGCAGGAAACATGAGTGTGATGAGAACAAAAGAACGGTGTTTCCTACCCATTCGGACCATGTCTTGTCCAACTCTGCTTCTGAAATTGAAACAAACCACTGGTCCTCTAACATGCAATGCTCGTCAGTTAAGATGAAAACGTGTGAGCTTCTTGAACGATGTAATTCGTTTGACCTGATAAGTGACTGCACTTACCTGAAACGAAGTCTTTCTTGTAGGAAGACTCCGAGCCTGGGATTTAACTCCATTTCTGAAGTGAAACACACAACAGAGTTCTCATCCATTGATCACACTCTGCTTTAGAGCAAGAAGCACGCACTTGCTTTCTAGAGTCTCTAATACAGAAAGAAACATGAGTGTGCTGAGAACAAAAGAACGGTGTTTCCTACCCATTCGGACCATATCTTGTCCAACTCTGCTTCTGAAATTGAAACAAACCACTGGTCCTCTAAAATCCAAAGCTAGTCAGTTAAGATGAACATGTGTGAGCTTCGTGACCGATATAATTCGTTTGACCTGATAAGTGACTGCCCTTACCTGAAACGAAGTCTTTCTTGTAGGAAACTCAGAGCCTGGGATTTAACTCCATTTCTGAAGTGAAACACAAAACAGAGTTCTCATCCATTGATCACACTCTGCTTTAGAGCAAGAAGCACGATCTTGCTTTCTAGAGTCTCTAAGACAGCAGGAAACATGAGTGTGCTGAGAACAAAAGAACGGTGTTTCTTACACAAACGGACTATATCTAGTCCAACTCTTCTTCTGAGACTGATACAAAGCACTGGTCCTCTAACATCCAATGCTTGTCAGTTAAGATGAGAAACGTGTGAGCTTCCTGAACGATGTAGTTCGTTTGAGCTGAAAAGTGACTGCCCTTACCTGAAACGAAGTCTTGATTGTAGGAAGACTCCGAGCCTGGGATTTAACTCCATTTCTGAAGTGAAACACACAACAGAGTTCTCATCCCTTGATCACCCTCTGCTTTAGAGCAAGAAGCACGCTCTTGCTCTCTAGAATCTCTAATACAGCAGGAAATGTGAGTGTGCTCAGAAGAATAGAACCGTGTTTCCTATACATATGGACCATATCGAGTTCAACTCTGCTTGAAATTGATGCAAAACAAAGGTCCTCTAACATCCAATGCTTCTTAGTTAAGATGAGATACGTTTGAGCTTCGTGAAGGATATAGATCGTTTGAGCTGTAAAGTAAATGCCCTTACCTGTAACGAAGTCTTGCTTGTAGGAAGATTCAGAGCCAGGGATTTAACTCCATTTCTGAAGTGAAACACACAACAGAGTTCTCATCCATTGATCACACTCTGCTTTAGAGCAAGAAGCACGCTCTAGCATTCTACAGTCACTAAGACAGCTGGAAACTTGAGTGTGCTGAGAACAAAAGAACGGTGTTTCCTACACATATGGACCATATCTAGTCCTACTCTGATTATGAAACAGATACAAATCACTGGTCCTCTAACATCCAATGCTTGTCAGTAAGATGAGAAACGTATGAGCTTCCTGAACGATGTAGATCATTTGAGCTGAAAAGTGCCTGCCCTTACCTGAAACGAAGTCTTGCTTGTAGGAAGACACAGAGCCTGGAATTTAACTCCATTTCTGATGTGAAACAAACAGCAGAGTTCTCATCCATTGTTCACACTCTGCTTTGCAGCAAGAAGCACGCTCTTGCCTGCTAGAGTCTCTAAAACTGCAGTAAACATATGTGTGATGAGAACAAAAGAACGGTGTTTCCTACACATAAGGACCATATCTAGTCTAACTCTGCTTCTGAAACTGAAACAAACCACAGGCCCTCTAACATCCAGTGCTTGTCTGTTAAGATGAGAAACGTGTGAGCTTCCTGAACGATGTAGTTCCTTTGAGCTGAAAAGTGACTGCCCTTACCTGAAACATAGTCTTGCTTGTAGGAAGACACAGAGCCTGGGATTTAACAACATTTCTGAAGAGAAACACACAACACAGTTCTCATCCATGGATCACACTCTGCTTTAGAGCAAGAAGCACGCACTTGCTTTCTAGAGTCTCTAATACAGCAGGAAACATGAGTGTGCTGAGAACAAAAGAACGGTGTTTCTTACACATACGGACCATATCTAGTCCAACACTGCTTCTGAAACTGATACAAAGCACTGGTACTCTAACATCCAATGCTTGTAAGTTAAGATGAGAATCGTGTGAGCCTCGTGACCGATGTAATTCGTTTGAGCTGAAAAGTGACTGCCTTTACCTGAAACGAAGTCTTGCTTGTAGGAAGACACAGAGCCTGGGATTTAACTCCATTTCTGAAGGGAAACACACAACACAGTTCTCAACCATGGATCACACTCTGCTTTAGAGCAAGAAGCACGCTCTGGCTTTCTAGAGTCTCTAATACAGCAGGAAATGTGAGTGTCCTCAGAAGAAAAGAACCGTGTTTCCTATACATACGGACCATATCTAGTTCACCTCTGCTTGAAATTGACACAAAGCAAAGGTCCACTAACTTCCAATGCTTGTCAGTTAAGATGAGAAACATGTGAGATTCGTGAACGATGTAGTTCTTTTGAGCTGTAAAGTGACTGCCCTTACCTGAAACGAAGTCTTGCTTGTAGGAAGACTCAGAAGCAGAGATTTAACTCCATTTCTGACGGGAATCACACAACACATTTCTCATCCATGGATCAAACTCTGCTTTAGAGCAAGAAGCACGCTCTGGCATTCTAGATTCTCTAATACAGCAGGCAACGGGAGTGTGCTCAGAAGAAAGAACCGTGTTTCCTATACATATGGACCATATCTATTCCAAGTCTGCTTCGAAACTGACACAAAGCACTGGTCCACTAAAATCCAGTGCTTGTCAGTTAAGATGAGAAATTTGTGAGCTTCGTGACCGATGTAATTCGTTTGAGCTGAGAAGTGACTGCCCTTACCTGAAACGAAGTCTTTCTTGTAGGAAGACTCAGAGCCTGTGATTTAACTCCATTTCTGAAATGAAACACACAACAGAGTTCTCATCCATTGATCACACTCTGCTTTAGAGCAAGAAGCACACTCTGGCTTTCTAGAGTCTCTAATACAGCAGGAAACGGGAGTGTGCTCAGAAGAAAGAACCGTGTTTCCTATATATATGGACCATATCTAGTCCAAGTCTGCTTCGAAACTGATACAAAGCACTGGTCCTCTAACATCCAGTGCTTGTCAGTTAAGATGAGAAACTTGTGAGCTTCATGAACGATATAGTTCGTTTGAGCTGTAAAGTAAATGCCCTTACCTGAAACGAAGTCTTGCATGTAGGAAGACTCAGAGCCAGGGATTTAACTCCATTTCTGAAATGAAACACACAACAGAGTTCTCATCCATTGATCAAACTCTGCTTTAGAGCAAGAAGCACGCTCTAACTTTCTAGAGTCTCTAAGACAGCAGGAAACTTGAGTGTGCTGAGAAAAAATGAACGGTGTTTCCTACCCATATGGATCATACCTAGTCCAACTCTGCTTCTGAAACTGATACAAAGTACTGGTCCTCTAACCTCCAATGTTTGTCAGTTAAGATGAGAAAAGTGTGAGCTTTGTGAACGATGTTGTTCGTTTGAGCTATATAGTTACTGCCCTTACCTGAAACGAAGTCTTGCTTGTAGGAAGACTCAGAGCCTGGAATTTAACTCCATTTCTGATGTGAAACAAACAGCAGAGTTCTCATCCATTGTTCACACTCTGCTTTACAGCAAGAAGCACGCACTTGCTTGCTAGAGTCTCTAAAACTGCAGGAAACATATGTGTGATGAGAAAAAAAGAACGGTGTTTCCTACACATAAGGACCATATCTAGTCTAACTCTGCTTCTGAAACTGAAACAAAACACAGGTCCTCTAATATCCAGTGCTCATCTGTTAAGATGAGAAACTTGTGAGCTTCCTGAACGATGTAGTTCCTTTGAGCTGAAAAGTGACTGCCCTTACCTGAAACGAAGTCTTTATTGTAGGAAGACTCAGAGCCTGTGATTTAACTCCATTTCTGAAATGAAACACACAACACAGTTCTCATCCATTGATCACACTCTGCTTTAGAGCAAGAAGCATGCTCTTGCTTTCTAGAGTCTCTAATACAGCAGGAAACATGAGTGTGCTGAGAACAAAAGAACGGTGTTTCTTACACATACGTACCATATCTAGTCCAACTCTGCTTCTGAAAATTATATAAAGCACTGGTCCTCTAACATCCTATTTTGTGAGTTAAGATGAGAAACGTGTGAGCTTCCTGAACGATGTAATTCGTTTGAGCTGAAAAGTGACTGCCCTTACCTGAAACGAAGTCTTGCTTGTAGGAAGACACAGTCCCTGGGATTTAACTCCATTTCTGAAGGGAAACACACAACACAGTTGTCATCCTGGGATCACACTCTGCGTTAGAGCAAGAAGCACGCTCTACTTTCTAGAGTCTCTAATACAGCAGGAAACTTGAGTGTTCTGAGAACAAATGAACGGTGTTTCATACACATGCGGATGATATCCAGTCCAACTCTGCTTCTGAAACTGATACAAAGCACTGGTCCTCTAACATCAAATGCTTGGCACTTAAGATTAGAAACGTGTGAGCATCGTGAACGATGTATTTCGTTTTAGATTAAAGTATCTGCCCTTAATTGAAACGAAGTCTTCCTTGTAGGAAGACTCAGAGCCTGGGATTTAACTCCATTTCTGAAGTGAAACACACAGCAGAGTTCTAATCCATTGATCACACTCTGCTTTAGTGCAAGAATCAAGCTCTAGCTCTCTAGAGTCTCTAAGACTGCATGAAACGTGAGTGTGCTGAGAAGAAAAGAATGGTGTTTCCTACACATACAGACCATATCTAGTCCACCTCTGCTTATGAAACTGATACAAATCACTGGTCCTCTAATATCCGATGCCTGTCAGTTAAGATGAGAAACGTGTGAGCTTCCTAAACGATGTAGTTCATTTGAGCTGAAAAGTGACTGCCCTTACCTGAAACGAAGTCTTGCTTGTAGGAAGACACAGAGCCTGGGATTTAACTACATTTCTGAAGGGAAACACACAACACAGTTCTCATCCATAGATAAAACTCTGCTTTAGAGCAAGAAGCACGCTCTTGCTTTCTAGAGTCTCTAATACAGCAGGAAACCTGAGTGTGCTGATAATATGAACGGTATTTCTTACACATACGGACCATATCTAGCCCAACTGTGCTTCTGAAACTGATACAAAGCACTGGTACTCTAACATCCAATGCTTGTCAGTTAAGATGAGAATCGTGTGAGCCTCGTGACCGATGTAATTCGTTTGAGTTGAAAAGTTACTGCCTTTACCTGAAATGAAGTCTTGTTGTAGGAAGACACAGAGCCTGGGATTTAACTCCATTTCTGAAGGGAAACACACAACACAGTTGTCAAACATGGATCACACTCTGCTTTAGAGCAAGAAGCACGCTCTGGCTTTCTAGAGTCTCTAATATAGCAGGAAACGTGAGTGTCCTCAGAAGAAAAGAACCGTGTTTCCTACACATACGGATCATATCTAGTCCAAGTCTGCTTCTGCAACTGATACAAAGCACTGGTCCTCTAACATCCAATACTTGTCAGTTAAGATGAGAAACGTGTGAGCATCGTGACCGATGTAATTCGTTTGAGCTGAAAATTGACTGCCCTTACCTGAAACGAAGTCTTTCTTGTAGGAAGACTCAGAGCCTGGGATTTAACTCCATTTCTGAAATGAAACTCACAACACAGTTCTCATCCATTGATCACACTCTGCTTTAGAGCAAGAAGCACGCTCTTGCTTTCTAGAGTCTCTAATACAGCAGGAAACATGAGTGTGCTGAGAACAAAAGAATGGTGTTTGTTACACATAAGGACCATATCTAGTCCAACTCTGCTTCTGAAAATTATATAAAGCACTGGTCCTCTAACATCCTATCTTGTGAGTTAAGATGAGAAATGTGTGAGCTTCCTGAACGATGTAGTTCGTTAGAGCTGAAAATTGACTGCCCTTACCTGAAACGAAGTCTTGCTTGTAGGAAGACACAGACCCTGGGATTTAACTCCATTTCTGAAGGGACACACACAACACAGTTGTTATCCATGGATCACACTCTGCTTTAGAGCAAGAAGCACGTTCTTCCTTTCTAGAGTCTCTAATGCAGCAGGAAACATGAGTGTGCTCAGAAGAAAAGAACCGTGTTTCCTATACATAAAGACAATATCTAGTTCACCTCTGCTTGAAATTGATACAAAGCAAAGTCCTCTAACATCCAATGCTTGTCAGTTAAGATGAGAACCGTGTGAGCTTCGTGAACTATGTAGTTCGTTTGAGCTGTAAAGTAACTGCCCTTACCTGAAACGAAGTCTTGCTTGTAGGAAGTCTCGGTGCCAGGGATTTAACTCCATTTCTGAAGTGAAACACACAACAGAGTTCTCATCCCTTGATCACACTCTGCTTTAGAGCAAGAAGTACAATCTAGCTTTCTAGAATCTCTAAGACAGCAGGAAACTTGAGTGTTCTGAGAACATAGGAACGGTGTTTTCTACACATACGGATCCTATCTAGCCAACTCTGCTTCTGAAACTGATACAAAGCACTGGTCCTCTAACATCCAATGCTTGTCAGTTAAGAAGAGGAACATATGAACTTCGTGAACGATGTAGTTCGTTAGAGCTGAAATGTGACTAGCCTTACCTGAAACGAAGTATTGCTTGTAGGAAGACTCAGAGCCGGGGATTGAACTCCATTTCTGAAGTGAAACACACAACAGAGTTCTCATCCATTGATCACACTCTGCTTTAGAGCAAGAAGCAAGCTCTTACTTTCTAGAGTCTCTAATGCAGCAGGAAACGTGAGTGTGCTCAGAAGAAAAGAACCGTGTTTTCTATACATACGGACCATATCTAGTTCAACTCTGCTTGAAAATGATAAAAAGTAAAGGTCCTCTAACATCCCATGCTTCTCAGTTAAGATGAGAAATGTGTGAGCTTCGTGAACGATGTATTTTGTTTGAGATTAAAGTATCTGCCCTTAATTGAAACGAAGTCTTCCTTGTAGGCAGACTCAGAGCCTGGGATTTAACTCCATTTCTGAAGTGAAACACACAGCAGAGTTCTAATCCATTGATCACACTCTGCTTTAGTGGAAGAAGCAAGCTCTAGCTCTCTAGAGTCTCTAAGACTGCATGAAACGTGAGGGTGCTGAGAAGAAAAGAATGGTATTTCCTACACATACAGACCATATCTAGTCCAACTCTGCTTCTGAAACTGATACAAAGCACTAGTCCTCTAACATCCAATGCTTGTCAGTTAAGATGAGAAACGTGTGAGCATCGTGAACGATGTATTTCGTTTTAGATTAAAGTATCTGCCCTTAATTGAAACGAAGTCTTCCTTGTAGGAAGACTCAGAGCCTGGGATTTAACTCCATTTCTGAAGTGAAACACACAGCAGAGTTCTAATCCATTGATCACACTCTGCTTTAGTGCAAGAATCAAGCTCTAGCTCTCTAGAGTCTCTAAGACTGCATGAAACGTGAGTGTGCTGAGAAGAAAAGAATGGTGTTTCCTACACATACAGACCATATCTAGTCCACCTCTGCTTATGAAACTGATACAAATCACTGGTCCTCTAACATCCGATGCCTGTCAGTTAAGATGAGAAACGTGTGAGCTTCCTAAACGATGTAGTTCATTTGAGCTGAAAAGTGACTGCCCTTACCTGAAACGAAGTCTTGTTTGTAGGAAGACACAGAGCCTGGGATTTAACTACATTTCTGAAGGGAAACACACAACACAGTTCTCATCCATAGATAAAACTCTGCTTTAGAGCAAGAAGCACGCTCTTGCTTTCTAGAGTCTCTAATACAGCAGGAAACCTGAGTGTGCTGATAATATGAACGGTATTTCTTACACATACGGACCATATCTAGCCCAACACTGCTTCTGAAACTGATACAAAGCACTGGTACTCTAACATCCAATGCTTGTCAGTTAAGATGAGAATCGTGTGAGCCTCGTGACCGATGTAATTCGTTTGAGTTGAAAAGTTACTGCCTTTACCTGAAATGAAGTCTTGTTGTAGGAAGACACAGAGCCTGGGATTTAACTCCATTTCTGAAGGGAAACACACAACACAGTTGTCAAACATGGATCACACTCTGCTTTAGAGCAAGAAGCACGCTCTGGCTTTCTAGAGTCTCTAATACAGCAGGAAACGTGAGTGTCCTCAGAAGAAAAGAACCGTGTTTCCTACACATACGGATCATATCTAGTCCAAGTCTGCTTCTGCAACTGATACAAAGCACTGGTCCTCTAACATCCAATACTTGTCAGTTAAGATGAGAAACGTGTGAGCTTCGTGACCGATGTAATTCGTTTGAGCTGAAAATTGACTGCCCTTACCTGAAACGAAGTCTTTCTTGTAGGAAGACTCAGAGCCTGGGATTTAACTCCATTTCTGAAATGAAACTCACAACACAGTTCTCATCCATTGATCACACTCTGCTTTAGAGCAAGAAGCACGCTCTTGCTTTCTAGAGTCTCTAATACAGCAGGAAACATGAGTGTGCTGAGAACAAAAGAATGGTGTTTCTTACACATACGGACCATATCTAGTCCAACTTTGCTTCTGAAAATTATATAAAGCACTGGTCCTCTAACATCCTATCTTGTGAGTTAAGATGAGAAATGTGTGAGCTTCCTGAACGATGAAGTTCGTTAGAGCTGAAAATTGACTGCCCTTACCTGAAACGAAGTCTTGCTTTAGGAAGACACAGACCCTGGGATTTAACTCCATTTCTGAAGGGAAACACACAACACAGTTGTCATCCATGGATCACACTCAGCTTTAGAGCAAGAAGCACGCTCTTCCTTTCTAGAGTCTCTAATGCAGCAGGAAACATGAGTGTGCTCAGAAGAAAAGAACCGTGTTTCCTATACATACAGACAATATCTAGTTCACCTCTGCTTGAAATTGATACAAAGCAAAGTCCTCTAACATCCAATGCTTGTCAGTTAAGATGAGAACCGTGTGAGCTTCGTGAACTATGTAGTTCGTTTGAGCTGTAAAGTAACTGCCCTTACCTGAAACGAAGTCTTGCTTGTAGGAAGTCTTGGTGCCAGGGATTTAACTCCATTTCTGAAGTGAAACACACAACAGAGTTCTCATCCCTTGATCACACTCTGCTTTAGAGCAAGAAGTACAATCTAGCTTTCTAGAATCTCTAAGACAGCAGGAAACTTGAGTGTTTTGAGAACATAGGAACGGTGTTTCCTACACATACAGATCCTATCTAGCCAACTCTGCTTCTGAAATTGAAATAAACCACAGGTCCTCTAACATCCAATGCTTGTCAGTTAAGATGAGAAACGTGTGAGTTTCGTGAACGATGTAGTTCGTTTGAGCTGTAAAGTGACTGCCCTTACCTGAAACGAAGTCTTGCTTTTAGTAAGACTCAGAGCCTGGGATTTAACAACATTTCTGAAGGGAAACACACAGCATAGTTCTCATCCATTGTTCACACTCTACTTTACAGCAAGAAGCACGCTCTTGCTTTCTAGACTCTCTAAGACAGCAGGAAACATGAGTGTGATGAGAACAAAAGAACAGTGTTTCCTACACATACGGACCATATCTAGTCCAACTCTGCTTCTGAAATTGAAATAAACCACAGGTCCTCTAACATCCAATGCTTGTCAGTTAAGATGAGAAACGTGTGAGTTTCGTGAACGATGTAGTTCGTTTGAGCTGTAAAGTAACTTCCCTTACCTGAAACGAAGTCTTGCTGGTAGGAAGATTCAGAGCCAGGGATTTAACTCCATTTCTGAAGTGAAACACACAACAGAGTTCTCATCCATTGATCACACTCTGCTTTAGAGCAAGAAGCACGCTGTAGCTTTCTAGAGTCTCTAAGACAGCAGGAAACTTGAGTGTGCTGAGAACAAATGAACGGTGTTTCATATACATACTGATCATATCCAGTCCAACTCTGCTTCTGAAATTGAAATAAACCACAGGTCCTCTAACATCCAATGCTTGTCAGTTAAGATGAGAAACGTGTGAGTTTCGTGAACGATGTAGTTCGTTTGAGCTGTAAAGTAACTTCCCTTACCTGAAACGAAGTCTTGCTGGTAGGAAGATTCAGAGCCAGGGATTTAACTCCATTTCTGAAGTGAAACACACAACAGAGTTCTCATCCATTGATCACACTCTGCTTTAGAGCAAGAAGTACGCTCTAGCTTTCTAGAGTCTCTAATACAGCAGGAAACTTGAGTGTGCTGAGAACAAAGGAACGGTGTTTCGTACACATACTGATCATATCCAGTCCAACTCTGCTTCTGAAACTGATACAAATCACTGGTCCTCTAACATCAAATGCTTGGCAGTTAAGATGAGAAACGTGTGAGCTTCGTGAAGGATGTAATTCGTTTGAGATTAAAGTATTTGCCCTTACGTGAAACGAAGTGTTGCTTGTAGGAGGACTCAGAGCCTGGGATTTAACAACATTTCTGAAGTGAAACACACAACAGAGTTCTCATCCATTGATCACACTCTGCTTTAGAGCAAGAAGCACGCTCTTGCTTTCTAGAGTCTCTAAGACAGCAGGAAACATGAGTGTGATGAGAACAAAAGAACGGTGTTTCCTACCCATTCGGACCATATCTTGTCAAACTCTGCTTCTGAAATTGAAACAAACAACTGGTCCTCTAACATCCAATGCTAGTCAGTTAAGATGAAAACGTGTGAGCTTCGTGACAGATGTAATTTGTTTGACCTGAAAAGTGACTGCCCTTACCTGAAACGAAGTCTTTCTTGTAGGAAGACTCAGAGCCTGGGATTTAACTCCATTTCTGAAGTGAAACACACAACAGAGTTCTCATCCATTGATCACACTCTGCTTTAGAGAAAGAAGCACGCTCTTGCTTTCTAGAGTCTCTAATACAGCAGGAAACATGAGTGTGCTGAGAACAAAAGAATAGTGTTTCTTACACAAACGGACTATATCTAGTCCAACTCTGCTTCTGAGACTGATACAAAGCACTGGTCCTCTAACATCCAATGCTTGTCAGTTAAGATGAGAAACGTGTGAGCTTCCTGAACGATGTAGTTCGTTTGAGCTGAAAAGTGACTGCCCTTACCTGAAACGAAGTCTTGCTTTTAGGAAGACTCAGAGCCTGGGATTTAACAACATTTCTGAAGGGAAACACACAGCATAGTTCTCATCCATTGTTCACACTCTACTTTACAGCAAGAAGCACGCTCTTGCTTTCTAGACTCTCTAAGACAGCAGGAAACATGAGTGTGATGAGAACAAAAGAACAGTGTTTCCTACACATACGGACCATATCTAGTCCAACTCTGCTTCTGAAATTGAAATAAACCACAGGTCCTCTAACATCCAATGCTTGTCAGTTAAGATGAGAAACGTGTGAGTTTCGTGAACGATGTAGTTCGTTTGAGCTGTAAAGTAACTTCCCTTACCTGAAACGAAGTCTTGCTGGTAGGAAGATTCAGAGCCAGGGATTTAACTCCATTTCTGAAGTGAAACACACAACAGAGTTCTCATCCATTGATCACACTCTGCTTTAGAGCAAGAAGCACGCTCTAGCTTTCTAGAGTCTCTAAGACAGCAGGAAACTTGAGTGTGCTGAGAACAAATGAACGGTGTTTCATATACATACTGATCATATCCAGTCCAACTCTGCTTCTGAAATTGAAATAAACCACAGGTCCTCTAACATCCAATGCTTGTCAGTTAAGATGAGAAACGTGTGAGTTTCGTGAACGATGTAGTTCGTTTGAGCTGTAAAGTAACTTCCCTTACCTGAAACGAAGTCTTGCTGGTAGGAAGATTCAGAGCCAGGGATTTAACTCCATTTCTGAAGTGAAACACACAACAGAGTTCTCATCCATTGATCACACTCTGCTTTAGAGCAAGAAGTACGCTCTAGCTTTCTAGAGTCTCTAAGACAGCAGGAAACTTGAGTGTGCTGAGAACAAAGGAACGGTGTTTCGTACACATACTGATCATATCCAGTCCAACTCTGCTTCTGAAACTGATACAAATCACTGGTCCTCTAACATCAAATGCTTGGCAGTTAAGATGAGAAACGTGTGAGCTTCGTGAAGGATGTAATTCGTTTGAGATTAAAGTATCTGCCCTTACGTGAAACGAAGTGTTGCTTGTAGGAAGACTCAGAGCCTGGGATTTAACAACATTTCTGAAGTGAAACACACAACAGAATTCTCATCCATTGATCACACTCTGCTTTAGAGCAAGAAGCACGCTCTTGCTTTCTAGAGTCTCTAAGACAGCAGGAAACATGAGTGTGATGAGAACAAAAGAACGGTGTTTCCTACCCATTCGGACCATATCTTGTCAAACTCTGCTTCTGAAATTGAAACAAACCACTGGTCCTCTAACATCCAATGCTAGGCAGGTAAGATGAAAACGTGTGAGCTTCGTGACAGATTTAATTTGTTTGACCTGAAAAGTGAATGCCCTTACCTGAAACGAAGTCTTTCTTGTAGGAAGACTGAGAGCCTGGTATTTAACTCCATTTCTGAAGTGAAACACACAACAGAGTTCTAATCCATTGATCACACTCTGCTTTAGTGCAAGAATCAAGCTCTAGCTCTCTAGAGTCTCTAAGACTGCATGAAACGTGAGTGTGCTGAGAAGAAAAGAATGGTGTTTCCTACACATACAGACCATATCTAGTCCACCTCTGCTTATGAAACTGATACAAATCACTGGTCCTCTAACATCCGATGCCTGTCAGTTAAGATGAGAAACGTGTGAGCTTCCTAAACGATGTAGTTCATTTGAGCTGAAAAGTGACTGCCCTTACCTGAAACGAAGTCTTGTTTGTAGGAAGACACAGAGCCTGGGATTTAACTACATTTCTGAAGGGAAACACACAACACAGTTCTCATCCATAGATAAAACTCTGCTTTAGAGCAAGAAGCACGCTCTTGCTTTCTAGAGTCTCTAATACAGCAGGAAACCTGAGTGTGCTGATAATATGAACGGTATTTCTTACACATACGGACCATATCTAGCCCAACACTGCTTCTGAAACTGATACAAAGCACTGGTACTCTAACATCCAATGCTTGTCAGTTAAGATGAGAATCGTGTGAGCCTCGTGACCGATGTAATTCGTTTGAGTTGAAAAGTTACTGCCTTTACCTGAAATGAAGTCTTGTTGTAGGAAGACACAGAGCCTGGGATTTAACTCCATTTCTGAAGGGAAACACACAACACAGTTGTCAAACATGGATCACACTCTGCTTTAGAGCAAGAAGCACGCTCTGGCTTTCTAGAGTCTCTAATACAGCAGGAAACGTGAGTGTCCTCAGAAGAAAAGAACCGTGTTTCCTACACATACGGATCATATCTAGTCCAAGTCTGCTTCTGCAACTGATACAAAGCACTGGTCCTCTAACATCCAATACTTGTCAGTTAAGATGAGAAACGTGTGAGCTTCGTGACCGATGTAATTCGTTTGAGCTGAAAATTGACTGCCCTTACCTGAAACGAAGTCTTTCTTGTAGGAAGACTCAGAGCCTGGGATTTAACTCCATTTCTGAAATGAAACTCACAACACAGTTCTCATCCATTGATCACACTCTGCTTTAGAGCAAGAAGCACGCTCTTGCTTTCTAGAGTCTCTAATACAGCAGGAAACATGAGTGTGCTGAGAACAAAAGAATGGTGTTTCTTACACATACGGACCATATCTAGTCCAACTTTGCTTCTGAAAATTATATAAAGCACTGGTCCTCTAACATCCTATCTTGTGAGTTAAGATGAGAAATGTGTGAGCTTCCTGAACGATGAAGTTCGTTAGAGCTGAAAATTGACTGCCCTTACCTGAAACGAAGTCTTGCTTTAGGAAGACACAGACCCTGGGATTTAACTCCATTTCTGAAGGGAAACACACAACACAGTTGTCATCCATGGATCACACTCAGCTTTAGAGCAAGAAGCACGCTCTTCCTTTCTAGAGTCTCTAATGCAGCAGGAAACATGAGTGTGCTCAGAAGAAAAGAACCGTGTTTCCTATACATACAGACAATATCTAGTTCACCTCTGCTTGAAATTGATACAAAGCAAAGTCCTCTAACATCCAATGCTTGTCAGTTAAGATGAGAACCGTGTGAGCTTCGTGAACTATGTAGTTCGTTTGAGCTGTAAAGTAACTGCCCTTACCTGAAACGAAGTCTTGCTTGTAGGAAGTCTCGGTGCCAGGGATTTAACTCCATTTCTGAAGTGAAACACACAACAGAGTTCTCATCCCTTGATCACACTCTGCTTTAGAGCAAGAAGTACAATCTAGCTTTCTAGAATCTTTAAGACAGCAGGAAACTTGAGTGTTTTGAGAACATAGGAACGGTGTTTCCTACACATACAGATCCTATCTAGCCAACTCTGCTTCTGAAATTGAAATAAACCACAGGTCCTCTAACATCCAATGCTTGTCAGTTAAGATGAGAAACGTGTGAGCTTCCTGAACGATGTAGTTCGTTTGAGCTGAAAAGTGACTGCCCTTACCTGAAACGAAGTCTTGCTTTTAGGAAGACTCAGAGCCTGGGATTTAACAACATTTCTGAAGGGAAACACACAGCATAGTTCTCATCCATTGTTCACACTCTACTTTACAGCAAGAAGCACGCTCTTGCTTTCTAGACTCTCTAAGACAGCAGGAAACATGAGTGTGATGAGAACAAAAGAACAGTGTTTCCTACACATACGGACCATATCTAGTCCAACTCTGCTTCTGAAATTGAAATAAACCACAGGTCCTCTAACATCCAATGCTTGTCAGTTAAGATGAGAAACGTGTGAGTTTCGTGAACGATGTAGTTCGTTTGAGCTGTAAAGTAACTTCCCTTACCTGAAACGAAGTCTTGCTGGTAGGAAGATTCAGAGCCAGGGATTTAACTCCATTTCTGAAGTGAAACACACAACAGAGTTCTCATCCATTGATCACACTCTGCTTTAGAGCAAGAAGCACGCTCTAGCTTTCTAGAGTCTCTAAGACAGCAGGAAACTTGAGTGTGCTGAGAACAAATGAACGGTGTTTCATATACATACTGATCATATCCAGTCCAACTCTGCTTCTGAAATTGAAATAAACCACAGGTCCTCTAACATCCAATGCTTGTCAGTTAAGATGAGAAACGTGTGAGTTTCGTGAACGATGTAGTTCGTTTGAGCTGTAAAGTAACTTCCCTTACCTGAAACGAAGTCTTGCTGGTAGGAAGATTCAGAGCCAGGGATTTAACTCCATTTCTGAAGTGAAACACACAACAGAGTTCTCATCCATTGATCACACTCTGCTTTAGAGCAAGAAGTACGCTCTAGCTTTCTAGAGTCTCTAAGACAGCAGGAAACTTGAGTGTGCTGAGAACAAAGGAACGGTGTTTCGTACACATACTGATCATATCCAGTCCAACTCTGCTTCTGAAACTGATACAAATCACTGGTCCTCTAACATCAAATGCTTGGCAGTTAAGATGAGAAACGTGTGAGCTTCGTGAAGGATGTAATTCGTTTGAGATTAAAGTATCTGCCCTTACGTGAAACGAAGTGTTGCTTGTAGGAAGACTCAGAGCCTGGGATTTAACAACATTTCTGAAGTGAAACACACAACAGAATTCTCATCCATTGATCACACTCTGCTTTAGAGCAAGAAGCACGCTCTTGCTTTCTAGAGTCTCTAAGACAGCAGGAAACATGAGTGTGATGAGAACAAAAGAACGGTGTTTCCTACCCATTCGGACCATATCTTGTCAAACTCTGCTTCTGCAATTGAAACAAACCACTGGTCCTCTAACATCCAATGCTAGGCAGTTAAGATGAAAACGTGTGAGCTTCGTGACAGATTTAATTTGTTTGACCTGAAAAGTGAATGCCCTTACCTGAAACGAAGTCTTTCTTGTAGGAAGACTGAGAGCCTGGTATTTAACTCCATTTCTGAAGAGAAACACACAACAGAGTTCTCATCCATTGATCACACTCTGCTTTAGAGCAAGAAGCACGCTCTTGCTTTCTAGAGTCTCTAATACAGCAGGAAACATGAGTGTGCTGAGAACAAAAGAATGGTGTTTCTTACACAAACGGACTATATCTAGTCCAACTCTGCTTCTGAGACTGATACAAAGCACTGGTCCTCTAACATCCAATGCTTGTCAGTTAAGATGAGAAACGTGTGAGCTTCCTGAACGATGTAGTTCGTTTGAGCTGAAAAGTGACTGCCCTTACCTGAAACGAAGTCTTGCTTTTAGTAAGACTCAGAGCCTGGGATTGAACTCCATTTCTGAAGTGAAACACACAACAGAGTTCTCATCCCTTGATCACACTCTGCTTTAGAGCAAGAAGTACAATCTAGCTTTCTAGAATCTCTAAGACAGCAGGAAACTTGAGTGTTCTGAGAACATAGGAACGGTGTTTCCTACACATACGGATCCTATCTAGCCAACTCTGCTTCTGAAACTGATACAAAGCACTGGTCCTCTAACATCCAATGCTTGTCAGTTAACAAGAGGAACATATGAACTTCGTGAACGATGTAGTTCGTTAGAGCTGAAAAGTGACTAGCCTTACCTGAAACGAAGTATTGCTTGTAGGAAGACTCAGAGCCGGGGATTGAACTCCATTTCTGAAGTGAAACACACAACAGAGTTCTCATCCATTGTACACACTCTGCTTTAGAGCAAGAAGCAAGCTCTTACATTCTAGAGTCTCTAATGCAGCAGGAAACGTGAGTGTGCTCAGAAGAAAAGAACCGTGTTTTCTATACATACGGACCATATCTAGTTCAACTCTGCTTGAAAATGATAAAAAGTAAAGGTCCTCTAACATCCCATGCTTCTCAGTTAAGATGAGAAATGTGTGAGCTTCGTGAACGATGTATTTTGTTTGAGATTAAAGTATCTGCCCTTAATTGAAACGAAGTCTTCCTTGTAGGCAGACTCAGAGCCTGGGATTTAACTCCATTTCTGAAGTGAAACACACAGCAGAGTTCTAATCCATTGATCACACTCTGCTTTAGTGGAAGAAGCAAGCTCTAGCTCTCTAGAGTCTCTAAGACTGCATGAAACGTGAGGGTGCTGAGAAGAAAAGAATGGTATTTCCTACACATACAGACCATATCTAGTCCAACTCTGCTTCTGAAACTGATACAAAGCACTAGTCCTCTAACATCCAATGCTTGTCAGTTAAGATGAGAAACGTGTGAGCCTCGTGACCGATGTAATTCGTTTGAGCTGAAAAGTGACTGCCCTTACCTGAAACGAAGTCTTTCTTGTATGAAGACTCAGAGCCTGTGATTTAACTCCATTTCTGAAATGAAACACACAAAAGAGTTCTCATCCATTGATCACACTCGGCTTTAGAGCAAGAAGTACGCTCTTGCTTTCTAGAGTCTCTAATACAGCAGGAAACGTGAGTGTCCTCAGAAGAAAAGAACCGTGTTTCCTATACATACGGACCATATCTAGTTCAACTCTGCTTGAAATTGACACAAAGCAAAGGTCCACTAACATCCAATGCTTGTCAGTTAAGATGAGAAACTTGTGAGCTTCATGAACGATATAGTTCGTTTGAGCTGTAAAGTAAATGCCCTTACCTGAAACGAAGTCTTGCATGTAGGAAGACTCAGAGCCAGGGATTTAACTCCATTTCTGAAATGAAACACACAACAGAGTTCTCATCCATTGATCACACTCTGCTTTAGAGCAAGAAGCACGCTCTAACTTTCTAGAGTCTCTAAGACAGCAGGAAACTTGAGTGTGCTGAGAAAAAATGAACGGTGTTTCCTACCCATATGGATCATACCTAGTCCAACTCTGCTTCTGAAACTTATACAAAGCACTGGTCCTCTAACCTCCAATGTTTGTCAGTTAAGATGAGAAAAGTGTGAGCTTTGTGAACGATGTTGTTCGTTTGAGCTATATAGTAACTGCCCTTACCTGAAACGAAGTCTTGCTTGTAGGAAGACTCAGAGCCTGGAATTTAACTCCTTTTCTGATGTGAAACAAACAGCAGAGTTCTCATCCATTGTTCACACTCTGCTTTACAGCAAGAAGCACGCTCTTGCTTGCTAGAGTCTCTAAAACTGCAGGAAACATATGTGTGATGAGAACAAAAGAACGGTGTTTCCTACACATAAGGACCATTTCTAGTCTAAATCGGCTTCTGAAACTGAAACAAACCACAGGTCCTCTAACATCCAGTGCTTGTCTGTTAAGATGAGAAACGTGTGAGCTTCCTGAACGATGTAGTTCCTTTGAGCTGAAAAGTGACTGCCCTTAACTGAAACGAAGTCTTGCTTGTAGGAAGACACAGAGCCTGGGATTTAACTCCATTTCTGAAGAGAAACACACAACACAGTTCTCATCCATGGATCACACTCTGCTTTAGAGCAAGAAGCACGCACTTGCTTTCTAGAGTCTCTAATACAGCAGGAAAGATGAGTGTGCTGAGAACAAAAGAACGGTGTTTCTTACACATACGGACCATATCTAGCCCAACTCTGCTTCTGTCCTCTAACATCCAATGCTTGTCAGTTAAGATGAGAAACTTTTGAGCTTCGTGACCAAAGTAATTCATTTGAGCTGAGAAGTGACTGCCCTTACCTGAAACGAAGTCTTTCTTGTAGGAAGACTCAGAGCCAGGGATTTAACTCCATTTCTGAAATGAAACACACAACAGAGTTCTCATCCATTGATCACACTCTGCTTTAGAGCAAGAAGTACGCTCTTGCTTTCTAGATTCTCTAATACAGCAGGAAACATGAGTGTGCTGAGAACAAATGAACGGTGTTTCTTACACATACGGACCATATCTAGTCCAACTCTGCTTCTCAAAATTATATAAAGCACTGGTCCTCTAACATCCTATCTTGTGAGTTAAGATGAGAAACGTGTGAGCTTCCTGAACGATGTAGTTCGTTAGAGATGAAAAGTGACTGCCCTTACCTGAAACGAAGTCTCGTTTGTAGGAAGACACAGACCCTGGGATTTAACTCCCTTTCTGAAGGGAAACACACAACACAGTTGTCATCCATGGATCACACTCTGCGTTAGAGCAAGAAGCACGCTCTACTTCCTAGAGTCTCTAATACAGCAGGAAACTTGAGTGTTCTGAGAACAAATGAACGTTGTTTCATACACATGCGGATGATATCCAGTCAAACTCTGCTTCTGAAACTGATACAAAGCACTGGTCCTCTAACATCAAATGCTTGGCAGTTAAGATGAGAAACGTGTGAGCTTCGTGAACGATGTATTTTGTTTGAGATTAAAGTATCTGCCCTTAATTGAAACGAAGTCTTCCTTGTAGGCAGACTCAGAGCCTGGGATTTAACTCCATTTCTGAAGTGAAACACACAGCAGAGTTCTCATCCATTGATCACACTCTGCTTTAGTGGAAGAAGCAAGCTCTAGCTCTCTAGAGTCTGTAAGACTGCATGAAACGTGAGGGTGCTGAGAAGAAAAGAATGGTATTTCCTACACATACAGACCATATCTAGTCCAACTCTGCTTCTGAAACTGATACAAAGCACTAGTCCTCTAACATCCAATGCTTGTCAGTTAAGATGAGAAACGTGTGAGCCTCGTGACCGATGTAATTTGTTTGAGCTGAAAAGTGACTGCCCTTACCTGAAACGAAGTCTTTCTTGTATGAAGACTCAGAGCCTGTGATTTAACTCCATTTCTGAAATGAAACACACAAAACAGTTCTCATCCATTGATCACACTCGGCTTTAGAGCAAGAAGTACGCTCTTGCTTTCTAGAGTCTCTAATACAGCAGGAAACGTGAGTGTCCTCAGAAGAAAAGAACCGTGTTTCCTATACATACGGACCATATCTAGTTCAACTCTGCTTGAAATTGACACAAAGCAAAGGTCCACTAACATCCAATGCTTGTCAGTTAAGATGAGAAACTTGTGAGCTTCATGAACGATATAGTTCGTTTGAGCTGTAAAGTAAATGCCCTTACCTGAAACGAAGTCTTGCATGTAGGAAGACTCAGAGCCAGGGATTTAACTCCATTTCTGAAATGAAACACACAACAGAGTTCTCATCCATTGATCACACTCTGCTTTAGAGCAAGAAGCACGCTCTAACTTTCTAGAGTCTCTAAGACAGCAGGAAACTTGAGTGTGCTGAGAAAAAATGAACGGTGTTTCCTACCCATATGGATCATACCTAGTCCAACTCTGCTTCTGAAACTTATACAAAGCACTGGTCCTCTAACCTCCAATGTTTGTCAGTTAAGATGAGAAAAGTGTGAGCTTTGTGAACGATGTTGTTCGTTTGAGCTATATAGTAACTGCCCTTACCTGAAACGAAGTCTTGCTTGTAGGAAGACTCAGAGCCTGGAATTTAACTCCATTTCTGATGTGAAACAAACAGCAGAGTTCTCATCCATTGTTCACACTCTGCTTTACAGCAAGAAGCACGCTCTTGCTTGCTAGAGTCTCTAAAACTGCAGGAAACATATGTGTGATGAGAACAAAAGAACGGTGTTTCCTACACATAAGGACCATTTCTAGTCTAAATCGGCTTCTGAAACTGAAACAAACCACAGGTCCTCTAACATCCAGTGCTTGTCTGTTAAGATGAGAAACGTGTGAGCTTCCTGAACGATGTAGTTCCTTTGAGCTGAAAAGTGACTGCCCTTACCTGAAACGAAGTCTTGCTTGTAGGAAGACACAGAGCCTGGGATTTAACTCCATTTCTGAAGAGAAACACACAACACAGTTCTCATCCATGGATCACACTCTGCTTTAGAGCAAGAAGCACGCACTTGCTTTCTAGAGTCTCTAATACAGCAGGAAAGATGAGTGTGCTGAGAACAAAAGAACGGTGTTTCTTACACATACGGACCATATCTAGCCCAACTCTGCTTCTGTCCTCTAACATCCAATGCTTGTCAGTTAAGATGAGAAACTTTTGAGCTTCGTGACCAAAGTAATTCATTTGAGCTGAGAAGTGACTGCCCTTACCTGAAACGAAGTCTTTCTTGTAGGAAGACTCAGAGCCAGGGATTTAACTCCATTTCTGAAATGAAACACACAACAGAGTTCTCATCCATTGATCACACTCTGCTTTAGAGCAAGAAGTACGCTCTTGCTTTCTAGATTCTCTAATACAGCAGGAAACATGAGTGTGCTGAGAACAAATGAACGGTGTTTCTTACACATACGGACCATATCTAGTCTAACTCTGCTTCTCAAAATTATATAAAGCACTGGTCCTCTAACATCCTATCTTGTGAGTTAAGATGAGAAACGTGTGAGCTTCCTGAACGATGTAGTTCGTTAGAGATGAAAAGTGACTGCCCTTACCTGAAACGAAGTCTCGTTTGTAGGAAGACACAGACCCTGGGATTTAACTCCCTTTCTGAAGGGAAACACACAACACAGTTGTCATCCATGGATCACACTCTGCGTTAGAGCAAGAAGCACGCTCTACTTCCTAGAGTCTCTAATACAGCAGGAAACTTGAGTGTTCTGAGAACAAATGAACGGTGTTTCGTACACATGCGGATGATATCCAGTCCAACTCTGCTTCTGAAACTGATACAAAGCACTGGTCCTCTAACATCAAATGCTTGGCAGTTAAGATGAGAAACGTGTGAGCTTCGTGAACGATGTATTTTGTTTGAGATTAAAGTATCTGCCCTTAATTGAAACGAAGTCTTCCTTGTAGGCAGACTCAGAGCCTGGGATTTAACTCCATTTCTGAAGTGAAACACACAGCAGAGTTCTCATCCATTGATCACACTCTGCTTTAGTGGAAGAAGCAAGCTCTAGCTCTCTAGAGTCTCTAAGACTGCATGAAACGTGAGGGTGCTGAGAAGAAAAGAATGGTATTTCCTACACATACAGACCATATCTAGTCCAACTCTGCTTCTGAAACTGATACAAAGCACTAGTCCTCTAACATCCAATGCTTGTCAGTTAAGATGAGAAACGTGTGAGCCTCGTGACCGATGTAATTCGTTTGAGCTGAAAAGTGACTGCCCTTACCTGAAACGAAGTCTTTCTTGTATGAAGACTCAGAGCCTGTGATTTAACTCCATTTCTGAAATGAAACACACAAAACAGTTCTCATCCATTGATCACACTCGGCTTTAGAGCAAGAAGTACGCTCTTGCTTTCTAGAGTCTCTAATACAGCAGGAAACGTGAGTGTCCTCAGAAGAAAAGAACCGTGTTTCCTATACATACGGACCATATCTAGTTCAACTCTGCTTGAAATTGACACAAAGCAAAGGTCCACTAACATCCAATGCTTGTCAGTTAAGATGAGAAACTTGTGAGCTTCATGAACGATATAGTTCGTTTGAGCTGTAAAGTAAATGCCCTTACCTGAAACGAAGTCTTGCATGTAGGAAGACTCAGAGCCAGGGATTTAACTCCATTTCTGAAATGAAACACACAACAGAGTTCTCATCCATTGATCACACTCTGCTTTAGAGCAAGAAGCACGCTCTAACTTTCTAGAGTCTCTAAGACAGCAGGAAACTTGAGTGTGCTGAGAAAAAATGAACGGTGTTTCCTACCCATATGGATCATACCTAGTCCAACTCTGCTTCTGAAACTGATACAAAGCACTGGTCCTCTAACCTCCAATGTTTGTCAGTTAAGATGAGAAAAGTGTGAGCTTTGTGAACGATGTTGTTCGTTTGAGCTATATAGTAACTGCCCTTACCTGAAACGAAGTCTTGCTTGTAGGAAGACTCAGAGCCTGGAATTTAACTCCATTTCTGATGTGAAACAAACAGCAGAGTTCTCATCCATTGTTCACACTCTGCTTTACAGCAAGAAGCACGCTCTTGCTTGCTAGAGTCTCTAAAACTGCAGGAAACATATGTGTGATGAGAACAAAAGAACGGTGTTTCCTACACATAAGGACCATTTCTAGTCTAAATCGGCTTCTGAAACTGAAACAAACCACAGGTCCTCTAACATCCAGTGCTTGTCTGTTAAGATGAGAAACGTGTGAGCTTCCTGAACGATGTAGTTCCTTTGAGCTGAAAAGTGACTGCCCTTACCTGAAACGAAGTCTTGCTTGTAGGAAGACACAGAGCCTGGAATTTAACTCCATTTCTGAAGAGAAACACACAACACAGTTCTCATCCATGGATCACATTCTGCTTTAGAGCAAGAAGCACGCACTTGCTTTCTAGAGTCTCTAATACAGCAGGAAACATGAGTGTGCTGAGAACAAAAGAACGGTGTTTCTTACACATACGGACCATATCTAGTCCAACTCTGCTTCTGAAACTCATACAAAGCACTTGTCCTCTAACATCCAATGCTTGTCAGTTAAGATGAGAAACTTGTGAGCTTTGTGACCGATGTTATTCGTTTGAGCTGAAAAGTGACTGCCCTTACCAGAAACGAAGTCTTTATTGTAGGAAGACTCAGAGCCTGTGATTTAACTCCATTTCTGAAATGAAACACACAACACAGTTCTCATCCATTGATCACACTCTGCTTTAGAGCAAGAAGCATGCTCTTGCTTTCTAGAGTCTCTAATACAGCAGGAAACATGAGTGTGCTGAGAACAAAAGAACGGTGTTTCTTACACATACGTACCATATCTAGTCCAACTCTGCTTCTGAAAATTATATAAAGCACTGGTCCTCTAACATCCTATTTTGTGAGTTAAGATGAGAAACGTGTGAGCTTCCTGAACGATGTAATTCGTTTGAGCTGAAAAGTGACTGCCCTTACCTGAAACGAAGTCTTGCTTGTAGGAAGACACAGACCCTGGGATTTAACTCCATTTCTGAAGGGAAACACACAACACAGTTGTCATCCAGGGATCACACTCTGCGTTAGAGCAAGAAGCACGCTCTACTTTCTAGAGTCTCTAATACAGCAGGAAACTTGAGTGTTCTGAGAACAAATGAACGGTGTTTCGTACACATACGGATGATATCCAGTCCAACTCTGCTTCTGAAACTGATACAAAGCACTGGTCCTCTAACATCAAATGCTTGGCACTTAAGATTAGAAACGTGTGAGCATCGTGAACGATGTATTTCGTTTTAGATTAAAGTATCTGCCCTTAATTGAAACGAAGTCTTCCTTGTAGGAAGACTCAGAGCCTGGGATTTAACTCCATTTCTGAAGTGAAACACACAGCAGAGTTCTAATCCATTGATCACACTCTGCTTTAGTGCAAGAATCAAGCTCTAGCTCTCTAGAGTCTCTAAGACTGCATGAAACGTGAGTGTGCTGAGAAGAAAAGAATGGTGTTTCCTACACATACAGACCATATCTAGTCCACCTCTGCTTATGAAACTGATACAAATCACTGGTCCTCTAACATCCGATGCCTGTCAGTTAAGATGAGAAACGTGTGAGCTTCCTAAACGATGTAGTTCATTTGAGCTGAAAAGTGACTGCCCTTACCTGAAACGAAGTCTTGTTTGTAGGAAGACACAGAGCCTGGGATTTAACTACATTTCTGAAGGGAAACACACAACACAGTTCTCATCCATAGATAAAACTCTGCTTTAGAGCAAGAAGCACACTCTTGCTTTCTAGAGTCTCTAATACAGCAGGAAACCTGAGTGTGCTGATAATTTGAACGGTATTTCTTACACATAAGGACCATATCTAGCCCAACTCTGCTTCTGAAACTGATACAAAGCACTGGTACTCTAACATCCAATGCTTGTCAGTTAAGATGAGAAACGTGTGAGATTCCTGAACGATGTAGTTTGTTTGAGATGAAAAGTGACTGCCCTTACCTGAAACGAAGTCTTGCTTGTAGGAAGACTCAGAGCCTGGGATTTAACTCCATTTCTGAAATGAAACTCACAACACAGTTCTCATCCATTGATCACACTCTGCTTTAGAGCAAGAAGCACGCTCTTGCTTTCTAGAGTCTCTAATACAGCAGGAAACATGAGTGTGCTGAGAACAAAAGAATGGTGTTTCTTACACATACGGACCATATCTAGTCCAACTTTGCTTCTGAAAATTATATAAAGCACTGGTCCTCTAACATCCTACCTTGTGAGTTAAGATGAGAAATGTGTGAGCTTCCTGAACGATGAAGTTCGTTAGAGCTGAAAATTGACTGCCCTTACCTGAAACGAAGTCTTGCTTTAGGAAGACACAGACCCTGGGATTTAACTCCATTTCTGAAGGGAAACACACAACACAGTTGTCATCCATGGATCACACTCTGCTTTAGAGCAAGAAGCACGCTCTTCCTTTCTAGAGTCTCTAATGCAGCAGGAAACATGAGTGTGCTCAGAAGAAAAGAACCGTGTTTCCTATACATACAGACAATATCTAGTTCACCTCTGCTTGAAATTGATACAAAGCAAAGTCCTCTAACATCCAATGCTTGTCAGTTAAGATGAGAACCGTGTGAGCTTCGTGAACTATGTAGTTCGTTTGAGCTGTAAAGTAACTGCCCTTACCTGAAACGAAGTCTTGCTTGTAGGAAGTCTCGGTGCCAGGGATTTAACTCCATTTCTGAAGTGAAACACACAACAGAGTTCTCATCCCTTGATCACACTCTGCTTTAGAGCAAGAAGTACAATCTAGCTTTCTAGAATCTCTAAGACAGCAGGAAACTTGAGTGTTTTGAGAACATAGGAACGGTGTTTCCTACACATACAGATCCTATCTAGCCAACTCTGCTTCTGAAATTGAAATAAACCACAGGTCCTCTAACATCCAATGCTTGTCAGTTAAGATGAGAAACGTGTGAGTTTCGTGAACGATGTAGTTCGTTTGAGCTGTAAAGTAACTGCCCTTACCTGAAACGAAGTCTTGCTTTTAGTAAGACTCAGAGCCTGGGATTTAACAACATTTCTGAAGGGAAACACACAGCATAGTTCTCATCCATTGTTCACACTCTACTTTACAGCAAGAAGCACGCTCTTGCTTTCTAGACTCTCTAAGACAGCAGGAAACATGAGTGTGATGAGAACAAAAGAACAGTGTTTCCTACACATACGGACCATATCTAGTCCAACTCTGCTTCTGAAATTGAAATAAACCACAGGTCCTCTAACATCCAATGCTTGTCAGTTAAGATGAGAAACGTGTGAGTTTCGTGAACGATGTAGTTCGTTTGAGCTGTAAAGTAACTTCCCTTACCTGAAACGAAGTCTTGCTGGTAGGAAGATTCAGAGCCAGGGATTTAACTCCATTTCTGTAGTGAAACACACAACAGAGTTCTCATCCATTGATCACACTCTGCTTTAGAGCAAGAAGCACGCTCTAGCTTTCTAGAGTCTCTAAGACAGCAGGAAACTTGAGTGTGCTGAGAACAAATGAACGGTGTTTCATATACATACTGATCATATCCAGTCCAACTCTGCTTCTGAAATTGAAATAAACCACAGGTCCTCTAACATCCAATGCTTGTCAGTTAAGATGAGAAACGTGTGAGTTTCGTGAACGATGTAGTTCGTTTGAGCTGTAAAGTAACTTCCCTTACCTGAAACGAAGTCTTGCTGGTAGGAAGATTCAGAGCCAGGGATTTAACTCCATTTCTGAAGTGAAACACACAACAGAGTTCTCATCCATTGATCACACTCTGCTTTAGAGCAAGAAGTACGCTCTAGCTTTCTAGAGTCTCTAAGACAGCAGGAAACTTGAGTGTGCTGAGAACAAAGGAACGGTGTTTCATACACATACTGATCATATCCAGTCCAACTCTGCTTCTGAAACTGATACAAATCACTGGTCCTCTAACATCAAATGCTTGGCAGTTAAGATGAGAAATGTGTGAGCTTCGTGAAGGATGTAATTCGTTTGAGATTAAAGTATTTGCCCTTACGTGAAACGAAGTGTTGCTTGTAGGAAGACTCAGAGCCTGGGATTTAACAACATTTCTGAAGTGAAACACACAACAGAGTTCTCATCCATTGATCACACTCTGCTTTAGAGCAAGAAGCACGCTCTTGCTTTCTAGAGTCTCTAAGACAGCAGGAAACATGAGTGTGATGAGAACAAAAGAACGGTGTTTCCTACCCATTCGGACCATATCTTGTCAAACTCTGCTTCTGAAATTGAAACAAACAACTGGTCCTCTAACATCCAATGCTAGTCAGTTAAGATGAAAACGTGTGAGCTTCGTGACAGATGTAATTTGTTTGACCTGAAAAGTGACTGCCCTTACCTGAAACGAAGTCTTTCTTGTAGGAAGACTCAGAGCCTGGGATTTAACTCCATTTCTGAAGTGAAACACACAACAGAGTTCTCATCCATTGATCACACTCTGCTTTAGAGAAAGAAGCACGCTCTTGCTTTCTAGAGTCTCTAATACAGCAGGAAACATGAGTGTGCTGAGAACAAAAGAATAGTGTTTCTTACACAAACGGACTATATCTAGTCCAACTCTGCTTCTGACACTGATACAAAGCACTGGTCCTCTAACATCCAATGCTTGTCAGTTAAGATGAGAAACGTGTGAGCTTCCTGAACGATGTAGTTCGTTTGAGCTGAAAAGTGACTGCCCTTACCTGAAACGAAGTCTTGCTTTTAGTAAGACTCAGAGCCTGGGATTTAACAACATTTCTGAAGGGAAACACACAGCATAGTTCTCATCCATTGTTCACACTCTACTTTACAGCAAGAAGCACGCTCTTGCTTTCTAGACTCTCTAAGACAGCAGGAAACATGAGTGTGATGAGAACAAAAGAACAGTGTTTCCTACACATACGGACCATATCTAGTCCAACTCTGCTTCTGAAATTGAAATAAACCACAGGTCCTCTAACATCCAATGCTTGTCAGTTAAGATGAGAAACGTGTGAGTTTCGTGAACGATGTAGTTCGTTTGAGCTGTAAAGTAACTTCCCTTACCTGAAACGAAGTCTTGCTGGTAGGAAGATTCAGAGCCAGGGATTTAACTCCATTTCTGAAGTGAAACACACAACAGAGTTCTCATCCATTGATCACACTCTGCTTTAGAGCAAGAAGCACGCTGTAGCTTTCTAGAGTCTCTAAGACAGCAGGAAACTTGAGTGTGCTGAGAACAAATGAACGGTGTTTCATATACATACTGAGCATATCCAGTCCAACTCTGCTTCTGAAATTGAAATAAACCACAGGTCCTCTAACATCCAATGCTTGTCAGTTAAGATGAGAAACGTGTGAGTTTCGTGAACGATGTAGTTCGTTTGAGCTGTAAAGTAACTTCCCTTACCTGAAACGAAGTCTTGCTGGTAGGAAGATTCAGAGCCAGGGATTTAACTCCATTTCTGAAGTGAAACACACAACAGAGTTCTCATCCATTGATCACACTCTGCTTTAGAGCAAGAAGTACGCTCTAGCTTTCTAGAGTCTCTAAGACAGCAGGAAACTTGAGTGTGCTGAGAACAAAGGAACGGTGTTTCATACACATACTGATCATATCCAGTCCAACTCTGCTTCTGAAACTGATACAAATCACTGGTCCTCTAACATCAAATGCTTGGAAGTTAAGATGAGAAACGTGTGAGCTTCGTGAAGGATGTAATTCGTTTGAGATTAAAGTATCTGCCCTTACGTGAAACGAAGTGTTGCTTGTAGGAAGACTCAGAGCCTGGGATTTAACAACATTTCTGAAGTGAAACACACAACTGAGTTCTCATCCATTGATCACACTCTGCTTTAGAGCAAGAAGCACGCTCTTGCTTTCTAGAGTCTCTAAGACAGCAGGAAACATGAGTGTGATGAGAACAAAAGAACGGTGTTTCCTACCCATTCGGACCATATCTTGTCAAACTCTGCTTCTGAAATTGAAACAAACCACTGGTCCTCTAACATCCAATGCTAGGCAGTTAAGATGAAAACGTGTGAGCTTCGTGACAGATTTAATTTGTTTGACCTGAAAAGTGAATGCCCTTACCTGAAACGAAGTCTTTCTTGTAGGAAGACTGAGAGCCTGGTATTTAACTCCATTTCTGAAGTGAAACACACAACAGAGTTCTCATCCATTGATCACACTCTGCTTTAGAGCAAGAAGCACGCTCTTGCTTTCTAGAGTCTCTAATACAGCAGGAAACATGAGTGTGCTGAGAACAAAAGAATGGTGTTTCTTACACAAACGGACTATATCTAGTCCAACTCTGCTTCTGAGACTGATACAAAGCACTGGTCCTCTAACATCCAATGCTTGTCAGTTAAGATGAGAAACGTGTGAGCTTCCTGAACGATGTAGTTCGTTTGAGCTGAAAAGTGACTGCCCTTACCTGAAACGAAGTCTTGCTTTTAGTAAGACTCAGAGCCTGGGATTTAACAACATTTCTGAAGGGAATCACACAGCATAGTTCTCATCCATTGTTCACACTCTACTTTACAGCAAGAAGCACGCTCTTGCTTTCTAGACTCTCTAAGACAGCAGGAAACATGAGTGTGATGAGAACAAAAGAACAGTGTTTCCTACACATACGGACCATATCTAGTCCAACTCTGCTTCTGAAATTGAAACAAACCACAGGTCCTCTAACATCAAATGCTTGGCAGTTAAGATGAGAAACGTGTGAGCTTCGTGAACGATGTAATTCGTTTGAGATTAAAGTATCTGCCCTTACTTGAAACGAAGTCTTCCTTGTAGGAAGACTCAGAGCCCTGGATTTAACTCCATTTCTGAAGTGAAACACACAGCAGAGTTCTCATCCATTGATCACACTCTGCTTTAGAGCAAGAAGCACGCTCTTGCTTTCTAGAGTCTCTAAGACAGCATGAAACGTGAGTGTGCTGTGAAGAAACGAACGGTTTTTCCTACACATACGGACCATATCTAGTCCAACTCTGCTTATGAAACTGATACAAATCACTGGTCCTCTAACATCCGATGCTTGCCAGTTAAGATGAGAAATGTGTGAGCTTCCTGAACAATGTAGTTCGTTTGAGGTGAAAAGTGACTGCCCTTACGTGAAACGAAGTCTTGTTTGTAGGAAGACTCAGAGCCTGGGATTTAACAACATTTCTGAAGTGAAACACACAACAGAGTTCTCATCCATTGATCACACTCTGCTTTAGAGCAAGAAGCACGCTCTTGCTTTCTAGAGTCTCTAAGACAGCAGGAAACCTGAGTGTGCTGAGAACAAAAGAACGTTGTTTCTTACACATACAGACCATATCTAGTCCAACTGTGCTTCTGAGACTGATACAAAGCATTGGTCCTCTAACATCCAATGCTTGTCAATTAAGATGAGAAACGTGTGAGGTTACTGAACGATGTAGTTTGTGTGAGCTAAAAAGTGACTGCCCTTACCTGAAACGAAGTCTTGCTTGTAGGAAGACACAGATCTGGGATTTAACTCCATTTCTGAAGGGAAACACACAACACAGTTCTCATCATTGGATCACACTCTGCTTTAGAGCAAGAAGCACGCTCTTGCTTTCTAGAGTCTCTAAGGCAGCAGGAAACGTGAGTGTCCTCAGAAGAAAAGAACCATGTTTCCTATACATACGGACAATATCTAGTTCAACTGTGCTTGAAATTGATACAAAGCAAAGGTCCTCCAACATCCAATGCTTGTCAGTAAAGATGAGAAACGTGTGAGGTTCGTGAACGATGTAGTTCGTTTGAGCTGTATAGTAACTGCCCTTACCTGAAACGAAGTCTTGCTTGTAGGAAGACTCAGAGCCAGGGATTTAACTCCATTTCTGAAGTGAACCACACAAGAGAGTTCTCATCCCTTGATCACCCTCTGCTTTAAAACAAGAAGCACACTCTAGCTTTCTAGAATCTCTAAGAAGCAGGTAACTTGTGTGTGCTGAGAACAAATGAACGGTGTTTCCTACACATACGGATCCTATCTAGTCCAACTCTGCTTCTGAAACTGATACAAAGCCATAGTCCTCTAACATCCAATGCTTGTCAGTTAAGATGAGGAACGTGTGACTTCGTGAATGACGTAGTTCGTTTGAGCTGAAAAGTGACTGTCATAACCTGAAACGAAGTCTTGCTTGTAGGAAGATTCAGAGCCAGGGATTTAACTCCATTTCTGAAGTGAAACACACAACAGAGTTCTCATCCATTGATCACACTCTGCTTTAGAGCAAGAAGTACGCTCTAGCTTTCTAGAGTCTCTAAGACAGCAGGAAACTTGAGTGTGCTGAGAACAAAGGAACGGTGTTTCGTACACATACTGATCATATCCAGTCCAACTCTGCTTCTGAAACTGATACAAATCACTGGTCCTCTAACATCAAATGCTTGGCAGTTAAGATGAGAAACGTGTGAGCTTCGTGAAGGATGTAATTCGTTTGAGATTAAAGTATCTGCCCTTACGTGAAACGAAGTGTTGCTTGTAGGAAGACTCAGAGCCTGGGATTTAACAACATTTCTGAAGTGAAACACACAACAGAGTTCTCATCCATTGATCACACTCTGCTTTAGAGCAAGAAGCACGCTCTTGCTTTCTAGAGTCTCTAAGACAGCAGGAAACATGAGTGTGATGAGAACAAAAGAACGGTGTTTCCTACCCATTCGGACCATATCTTGTCAAACTCTGCTTCTGAAATTGAAACAAACCACTGGTCCTCTAACATCCAATGCTAGGCAGTTAAGATGAAAACGTGTGAGCTTCGTGACAGATTTAATTTGTTTGACCTGAAAAGTGAATGCCCTTACCTGAAACGAAGTCTTTCTTGTAGGAAGACTGAGAGCCTGGTATTTAACTCCATTTCTGAAGTGAAACACACAACAGAGTTCTCATCCATTGATCACACTCTGCTTTAGAGCAAGAAGCACGCTCTTGCTTTCTAGAGTCTCTAATACAGCAGGAAACATGAGTGTGCTGAGAACAAAAGAATGGTGTTTCTTACACAAACGGACTATATCTAGTCCAACTCTGCTTCTGAGACTGATACAAAGCACTGGTTCTCTAACATCCAATGCTTGTCAGTTAAGATGAGAAACGTGTGAGCTTCCTGAACGATGTAGTTCGTTTGAGCTGAAAAGTGACTGCCCTTACCTGAAACGAAGTCTTGCTTTTAGTAAGACTCAGAGCTTGGGATTTAACAACATTTCTGAAGGGAATCACACAGCATAGTTCTCATCCATTGTTCACACTCTACTTTACAGCAAGAAGCACGCTCTTGCTTTCTAGACTCTCTAAGACAGCAGGAAACATGAGTGTGATGAGAACAAAAGAACAGTGTTTCCTACACATACGGACCATATCTAGTCCAACTCTGCTTCTGAAATTGAAACAAACCACAGGTCCTCTAACATCAAATGCTTGGCAGTTAAGATGAGAAACGTGTGAGCTTCGTGAACGATGTAATTCGTTTGAGATTAAAGTATCTGCCCTTACTTGAAACGAAGTCTTCCTTGTAGGAAGACTCAGAGCCCTGGATTTAACTCCATTTCTGAAGTGAAACACACAGCAGAGTTCTCATCCATTGATCACACTCTGCTTTAGAGCAAGAAGCACGCTCTTGCTTTCTAGAGTCTCTAAGACAGCATGAAACGTGAGTGTGCTGTGAAGAAACGAACGGTTTTTCCTACACATACGGACCATATCTAGTCCAACTCTGCTTATGAAACTGATACAAATCACTGGTCCTCTAACATCCGATGCTTGCCAGTTAAGATGAGAAATGTGTGAGCTTCCTGAACAATGTAGTTCGTTTGAGGTGAAAAGTGACTGCCCTTACGTGAAACGAAGTCTTGTTTGTAGGAAGACTCAGAGCCTGGGATTTAACAACATTTCTGAAGTGAAACACACAACAGAGTTCTCATCCATTGATCACACTCTGCTTTAGAGCAAGAAGCACGTTCTTGCTTTCTAGAGTCTCTAAGACAGCAGGAAACCTGAGTGTGCTGAGAACAAAAGAACGTTGTTTCTTACACATACAGACCATATCTAGTCCAACTGTGCTTCTGAGACTGATACAAAGCATTGGTCCTCTAACATCCAATGCTTGTCAATTAAGATGAGAAACGTGTGAGGTTACTGAACGATGTAGTTTGTGTGAGCTAAAAAGTGACTGCCCTTACCTGAAACGAAGTCTTGCTTGTAGGAAGACACAGATCTGGGATTTAACTCCATTTCTGAAGGGAAACACACAACACAGTTCTCATCATTGGATCACACTCTGCTTTAGAGCAAGAAGCACGCTCTTGCTTTCTAGAGTCTCTAAGGCAGCAGGAAACGTGAGTGTCCTCAGAAGAAAAGAACCATGTTTCCTATACATACGGACAATATCTAGTTCAACTGTGCTTGAAATTGATACAAAGCAAAGGTCCTCCAACATCCAATGCTTGTCAGTAAAGATGAGAAACGTGTGAGGTTCGTGAACGATGTAGTTCGTTTGAGCTGTATAGTAACTGCCCTTACCTGAAACGAAGTCTTGCTTGTAGGAAGACTCAGAGCCAGGGATTTAACTCCATTTCTGAAGTGAACCACACAAGAGAGTTCTCATCCCTTGATCACCCTCTGCTTTAAAACAAGAAGCACACTCTAGCTTTCTAGAATCTCTAAGAAGCAGGTAACTTGTGTGTGCTGAGAACAAATGAACGGTGTTTCCTACACATACGGATCCTATCTAGTCCAACTCTGCTTCTGAAACTGATACAAAGCCATAGTCCTCTAACATCCAATGCTTGTCAGTTAAGATGAGGAACGTGTGACTTCGTGAATGACGTAGTTCGTTTGAGCTGAAAAGTGACTGTCATAACCTGAAACGAAGTCTTGCTTGTAGGAAGATTCAGAGCCAGGTATTTAACTCCATTTCTGAAGTGAAACACACAACAGAGTTCTCATCCATTGATCACACTCTGCTTTAGAGCAAGAAGTACGCTCTAGCTTTCTAGAGTCTCTAAGACAGCAGGAAACTTGAGTGTGCTGAGAACAAAGGAACGGTGTTTCGTACACATACTGATCATATCCAGTCCAACTCTGCTTCTGAAACTGATACAAATCACTGGTCCTCTAACATCAAATGCTTGGCAGTTAAGATGAGAAACGTGTGAGCTTCGTGAAGGATGTAATTCGTTTGAGATTAAAGTATCTGCCCTTACGTGAAACAAAGTGTTGCTTGTAGGAAGACTCAGAGCCTGGGATTTAACAACATTTCTGAAGTGAAACACACAACAGAATTCTCATCCATTGATCACACTCTGCTTTAGAGCAAGAAGCACGCTCTTGCTTTCTAGAGTCTCTAAGACAGCAGGAAACATGAGTGTGATGAGAACAAAAGAACGGTGTTTCCTACCCATTCGGACCATATCTTGTCAAACTCTGCTTCTGAAATTGAAACAAACCACTGGTCCTCTAACATCCAGTGCTAGGCAGTTAAGATGAAAACGTGTGAGCTTCGTGACAGATTTAATTTGTTTGACCTGAAAAGTGAATGCCCTTACCTGAAACGAAGTCTTTCTTGTAGGAAGACTGAGAGCCTGGTATTTAACTCCATTTCTGAAGTGAAACACACAACAGAGTTCTCATCCATTGATCACACTCTGCTTTAGAGCAAGAAGCACGCTCTTGCTCTCTAGAATCTCTAATACAGCAGGAAACGTGAGTGTGCTCAGAAGAAAAGATCCGTGTTTCCTATACATATGGACCATATGGAGTTCAACTCTGCTTGAAATTGATGCAAAGCAAAGGTCCTCTAACATCCAATGCTTGTCATTTAAGATGAGAAACGTGTGATCTTCGTGAACGATGTAGTTCGTTTGACCTGATAAGTGACAGCCCTTACCTGAAACGAAGTCTTTCTTGTAGGAAGACTCAGAGCCTGGGATTTAACTCCATTTCTGAAGTGAAACACACAACAGAGTTCTCATCCATTGATCACACTCTGCTTTAGAGCAAGAAGCACGCTCTTCCTTTCTAGAGTCTCTAATACAGCAGGAAACGTGAGTGTGCTGAGAACAAAAGAACGGTGTTTCTTACACAAACGGACTATATCTAGTCCAACTCTGCTTCTGAGACTGATACAAAGCACTCGTCCTCTAACATCCAATGCTTGTCAGTTAAGATGAGAAACGTGTGAGCTTCCTGAACGATGTAGTTCGTTTGAGCTGAAAAGTGACTGCCCTTACCTGAAACGAAGTCTTGATTGTAGGAAGACTCAGAGCCAAGGATTTAACTCCATTTCTGAAGTGAAACACACAACAGAGTTCTCATCCCTTGATCACCCTCTGCTTTAGAGCAAGAAGCACGCTCTTGCTCTCTAGAATCTCTAATACAGCAGGAAACGTGAGTGTGCTCAGAAGAATAGAACCGTGTTTCCTATACATATGGACCATATCGAGTTCAACTCTGCTTGAAATTGATGCAAAACAAAGGTCCTCTAACATCCAATGCTTCTCAGTTAAGATGAGATATGTTTGAGCTTCGTGAAGGATATAGATCGTTTGAGCTGTAAAGTAAATGCCCTTACCTGTAACGAAGTCTTGCTTGTAGGAAGATTCAGAGCCAGGGATTTAACTCCATTTCTGAAGTGAAACACACAACAGAGTTCTCATCCATTGATCACACTCTGCTTTAGAGCAAGAAGCACGCTCTAGCATTCTACAGTCACTAAGACAGCTGGAAACTTGAGTGTGCTGAGAACAAAAGAACGGTGTTTCCTACACATATGGACCATATCTAGTCCAACTCTGCTTATGAAACAGATACAAATCACTGGTCCTCTAACATCCAATGCTTGTCAGTAAGATGAGAAACATATGAGCTTCCTGAACGATGTAGATCATTTGAGCTGAAAAGTGCCTGCCCTTACCTGAAACGAAGTCTTGCTTGTAGGAAGACACAGAGCCTGGAATTTAACTCCATTTCTGATGTGAAACAAACAGCAGAGTTCTCATCCATTGTTCACACTCTGCTTTGCAGCAAGAAGCACGCTCTTGCCTACTAGAGTCTCTAAAACTGCAGTAAACATATGTGTGATGAGAACAAAAGAACGGTGTTTCCTACACATAAGGACCATATCTAGTCTAACTCTGCTTCTGAAACTGAAACAAACCACAGGCCCTGTAACATCCAGTGCTTGTCTGTTAAGATGAGAAACGTGTGAGCTTCCTGAACGATGTAGTTCCTTTGAGCTGAAAAGTGACTGCCCTTACCTGAAACAAAGTCTTGCTTGTAGGAAGACACAGAGCCTGGGATTTAACAACATTTCTGAAGAGAAACACACAACACAGTTCTCATCCATGGATCACACTCTGCTTTAGAGCAAGAAGCACGCACTTGCTTTCTAGAGTCTCTAATACAGCAGGAAACATGAGTGTGCTGAGAACAAAGAACGGTGTTTCTTACACATACGGACCATATCTAGTCCAACACTGCTTCTGAAACTGATACAAAGCACTGGTACTCTAACATCCAATGCTTGTCATTTAAGATGAGAATCGTGTGAGCCTCGTGACCGATGTAATTCGTTTGAGCTGAAAAGTGACTGCCTTTACCTGAAACGAAGTCTTGCTTGTAGGAAGACACAGAGCCTGGGATTTAACTCCATTTCTGAAGGGAAACACACAACACAGTTCTCAACCATGGATCATACTCTGCTTTAGAGCAAGAAGCACGCTCTGGCTTTCTAGAGTCTCTAATACAGCAGGAAATGTGAGTGTCCTCAGAAGAAAAGAACCGTGTTTCCTATACATACGGACCATATCTAGTTCACCTCTGCTTGAAATTGACACAAAGCAAAGGTCCACTAACATCCAATGCTTGTCAGTTAAGATGAGAAACATGTGAGATTCGTGAACGATGTAGTTCTTTTGAGCTGTAAAGTGACTGCCCTTACCTGAAACGAAGTCTTGCTTGTAGGAAGACTCAGACGCAGAGATTTAACTCCATTTCTGACGGGAATCACACAACACAGTTCTCATCCATGGATCAAACTCTGCTTTAGAGCAAGAAGCACGCTCTGGCTTTCTAGATTCTCTAATACAGCAGGAAACGGGAGTGTGCTCAGAAGAAAGAACCGTGTTTCCTATACATATGGACCATATCTAGTCCAAGTCTGCTTCGAAACTGATACAAAGCACTGGTCCTCTAACATCCAGTGCTTGTCAGTTAAGATGAGAAATTTGTGAGCTTCGTGACCGATGTAATTCGTTTGAGCTGAGAAGTGACTGCCCTTACCTGAAACGAAATCTTTCTTGTAGGAAGACTCAGAGCCTGTGATTTAACTCCATTTCGGAAATGAAACACACAACAGAGTTCTCATCCATTGATCACACTCTGCTTTAGAGCAAGAAGCACGCTCTGGCTTTCTAGAGTCTCTAATACAGCAGGAAACGGGAGTGTGCTCAGAAGAAAGAACCGTGTTTCCTATATATATGGACCATATCTAGTCCAAGTCTGCTTCGAAACTGATACAAAGCACTGGTCCTCTAACATCCAGTGCTTGTCAGTTAAGATGAGAAACTTGTGAGCTTCATGAACGATATAGTTCGTTTGAGCTCTAAAGTAAATGCCCTTACCTGAAACGAAGTCTTGCATGTAGGAAGACTCAGAGCCAGGGATTTAACTCCATTTCTGAAATGAAACACACAACAGAGTTCTCATCCATTGATCAAACTCTGCTTTAGAGCAAGAAGCACGCTCTAACTTTCTAGAGTCTCTAAGACAGCAGGAAACTTGAGTGTGCTGAGAAAAAATGAACGGTGTTTCCTACCCATATGGATCATACCTAGTCCAACTCTGCTTCTGAAACTGATACAAAGTACTGGTCCTCTAACCTCCAATGTTTGTCAGTTAAGATGAGAAAAGTGTGAGCTTTGTGAACGATGTTGTTCGTTTGAGCTATATAGTAACTGCCCTTACCTGAAACGAAGTCTTGCTTGTAGGAAGACTCAGAGCCTGGAATTTAACTCCATTTCTGATGTGAAACAAACAGCAGAGTTCTCATCCATTGTTCACACTCTGCTTTACACCAAGAAGCACGCACTTGCTTTCTAGAGTCTCTAAACCTGCAGGAAACATATGTGTGATGAGAAAAAAAGAATGGTGTTTCCTACACATAAGGACCATATCTAGTCTAACTCTGCTTCTGAAACTGAAACAAACCACAGGTCCTATAACATCCAGTGATTGTCTGTTAAGATGAGAAACGTGTGAGCTTCCTGAACGATGTAGTTCCTTTGAGCTGAAAAGTGACTGCCCTTACCTGAAACGAAGTCTTGCTTGTAGGAAGACACAGAGCCTGGGATTTAACTCCATTTTTGAAGAGAAACACACAACACAGTTCTCATCCATGGATCACACTCTGCTTTAGAGCAAGAAGCACGCACTTGCTTTCTAGAGTCTCTAATACAGCAGGAAAGATGAGTGTGCTGAGAACAAAAGAACGGTGTTTCTTACACATACGGACCATATCTAGTCCAACTCTGCTTCTGTCCTCTAACATCCAATGCTTGTCAGTTAAGATGAGAAACTTTTGAGCTTCGTGACCGATGTAATTCATTTGAGCTGAAAAGTGACTGCCCTTACCTGAAACGAAGTCTTTCTTGTAGGAAGACTCAGAGCCAGGGATTTAACTCCATTTCTGAAATGAAACACACAACAGAGTTCTCATCCATTGATCACACTCTGCTTTAGAGCAAGAAGTACGCTCTTGCATTCTAGATTCTCTAATACAGCAGGAAACATGAGTGTGCTGAGAACAAATGAACGGTGTTTCTTACACATACGGACCATATCTAGTCCAACTCTGCTTCTCAAAATTATATAAAGCACTGGTCCTCTAACATCCTATCTTGTGAGTTAAGATGAGAAACGTGTGAGCTTCCTGAACGATGTAGTTCGTTAGAGATGAAAAGTGACTGCCCTTACCTGAAACGAAGTCTCGTTTGTAGGAAGACACAGACCCTGGGATTTAACTCCCTTTCTGAAGGGAAACACACAACACAGTAGTCATCCATGGATCACACTCTGCGTTAGAGCAAGAAGCACGCTCTACTTCCTAGAGTCTCTAATACAGCAGGAAACTTGAGTGTTCTGAGAACAAATGAACGGTGTTTCGTACACATGCGGATGATATCCAGTCCAACTCTGCTTCTGAAACTGATACAAAGCACTGGTCCTCTAACATCAAATGCTTGGCAGTTAAGATGAGAAACGTGTGAGCTTCGTGAACGATGTATTTTGTTTGAGATTAAAGTATCTGCCCTTAATTGAAACGAAGTCTTCCTTGTAGGCAGACTCAGAGCCTGGGATTTAACTCCATTTCTGAAGTGAAACACACAGCAGAGTTCTAATCCATTGATCACACTCTGCTTTAGTGGAAGAAGCAAGCTCTAGCTCTCTAGAGTCTCTAAGACTGCATGAAACGTGAGGGTGCTGAGAAGAAAAGAATGGTATTTCCTACACATACAGACCATATCTAGTCCAACTCTGCTTCTGAAACTGATACAAAGCACTAGTCCTCTAACATCCAATGCTTGTCAGTTAAGATGAGAAACGTGTGAGCTTCGTGACCGATGTAATTTGTTTGAGCTGAAAAGTGACTGCCCTTACCTGAAACGAAGTCTTTCTTGTATGAAGACTCAGAGCCTGTGATTTAACTCCATTTCTGAAATGAAACACACAAAAGAGTTCTCATCCATTGATCACACTCGGCTTTAGAGCAAGAAGTACGCTCTTGCTTTCTAGAGTCTCTAATACAGCAGGAAACGTGAGTGTCCTCAGAAGAAAAGAACCGTGTTTCCTATACATACGGACCATATCTAGTTCAACTCTGCTTGAAATTGACACAAAGCAAAGGTCCACTAACATCCAATGCTTGTCAGTTAAGATGAGAAACTTGTGAGCTTCATGAACGATATAGTTCGTTTGAGCTGTAAAGTAAATGCCCTTACCTGATACGAAGTCTTGCATGTAGGAAGACTCAGAGCCAGGGATTTAACTCCATTTCTGAAATGAAACACACAACAGAGTTCTCATCCATTGATCACACTCTGCTTTAGAGCAAGAAGCACGCTCTAACTTTCTAGAGTCTCTAAGACAGCAGGAAACTTGAGTGTGCTGAGAAAAAATGAACGGTGTTTCCTACCCATATGGATCATACCTAGTCCAACTCTGCTTCTGAAACTGATACAAAGCACTGGTCCTCTAACCTCCAATGTTTGTCAGTTAAGATGAGAAAAGTGTGAGCTTTGTGAACGATGTTGTTCGTTTGAGCTATATAGTAACTGCCCTTACCTGAAACGAATTTTTGCTTGTAGGAAGACTCAGAGCCTGGAATTTAACTCCATTTCTGATGTGAAACAAACAGCAGAGTTCTCATCCATTGTTCACACTCTGCTTTACAGCAAGAAGCACGCTCTTGCTTGCTAGAGTCTCTAAAACTGCAGGAAACATATGTGTGATGAGAACAAAAGAACGGTGTTTCCTACACATAAGGACCATTTCTAGTCTAAATCGGCTTCTGAAACTGAAACAAACCACAGGTCCTCTAACATCCAGTGCTTGTCTGTTAAGATGAGAAACGTGTGAGCTTCCTGAACGATGTAGTTCCTTTGAGCTGAAAAGTGACTGCCCTTACCTGAAACGAAGTCTTGCTTGTAGGAAGACACAGAGCCTGGGATTTAACTCCATTTCTGAAGAGAAACACACAACACAGTTCTCATCCATGGATCACAATCTGCTTTAGAGCAAGAAGCACGCACTTGCTTTCTAGAGTCTCTAATACAGCAGGAAACATGAGTGTGCTGAGAACAAAAGAACGGTGTTTCTTACACATACGGACCATATCTAGTCCAACTCTGCTTCTGAAACTCATACAAAGCACTTGTCCTCTAACATCCAATGCTTGGCACTTAAGATTAGAAACGTGTGAGCATCGTGAACGATGTATTTCGTTTTAGATTAAAGTATCTGCCCTTAATTCAAACGAAGTCTTCCTTGTAGGAAGACTCAGAGCCTGGGATTTAACTCCATTTCTGAAGTGAAACACACAGCAGAGTTCTAATCCATTGATCACACTCTGCTTTAGTGCAAGAATCAAGCTCTAGCTCTCTAGAGTCTCTAAGACAGCATGAAACGTGAGTGTGCTGAGAAGAAAAGAATGGTGTTTCCTACACATACAGACCATATCTAGTCCACCTCTGCTTATGAAACTGATACAAATCACTGGTCCTCTAACATCCGATGCCTGTCAGTTAAGATGAGAAACGTGTGAGCTTCCTAAACGATGTAGTTCATTTGAGCTGAAAAGTGACTGCCCTTACCTGAAACGAAGTCTTGCTTGTAGGAAGACACAGAGCCTGGGATTTAACTACATTTCTGAAGGGAAACACACAACACAGTTCTCATCCATAGATAAAACTCTGCTTTAGAGCAAGAAGCACGCTCTTGCTTTCTAGAGTCTCTAATACAGCAGGAAACCTGAGTGTGCTGATAATATGAACGGTATTTCTTACACATACGGACCATATCTAGCCCAACTCTGCTTCTGAAACTGATACAAAGCACTGGTACTCTAACATCCAATGCTTGTCAGTTAAGATGAGAATCGTGTGAGCCTCGTGACCAATGTAATTCGTTTGAGTTGAAAAGTTACTGCCTTTACCTGAAATGAAGTCTTGTTGTAGGAAGACACAGAGCCTGGGATTTAACTCCATTTCTGAAGGGAAACACACAACACAGTTGTCAAACATGGATCACACTCTGCTTTAGAGAAAGAAGCACGCTCTGGCTTTCTAGAGTCTCTAATACAGCAGGAAACGTGAGTGTCCTCAGAAGAAAAGAACCGTGTTTCCTACACATACGGATCATATCTAGTCCAAGTCTGCTTCTGCAACTGATACAAAGCACTGGTCCTCTAACATCCAATACTTGTCAGTTAAGATGAGAAACGTGTGAGCTTCGTGACCGATGTAATTCGTTTGAGCTGAAAATTGACTGCCCTTACCTGAAACGAAGTCTTTCTTGTAGGAAGACTCAGAGCCTGGGATTTAACTCCATTTCTGAAATGAAACTCACAACACAGTTCTCATCCATTGATCACACTCTGCTTTAGAGCAAGAAGCACGCTCTTGCTTTCTAGAGTCTCTAATACAGCAGGAAACATGAGTGTGCTGAGAACAAAAGAATGGTGTTTCTTACACATACGGACCATATCTAGTCCAACTCTGCTTCTGAAAATTATATAAAGCACTGGTCCTCTAACATCCTATCTTGTGAGTTAAGATGAGAAATGTGTGAGCTTCCTGAACGATGTAGTTCGTTAGAGCTGAAAATTGACTGCCCTTACCTGAAACGAAGTCTTGCTTGTAGGAAGACACAGACCCTGGGATTTAACTCCATTTCTGAAGGGAAACACACAACACAGTTGTCATCCATGGATCACACTCTGCTTTAGAGCAAGAAGCACGCTCTTCCTTTCTAGAGTCTCTAATGCAGCAGGAAACAAGAGTGTGCTCAGAAGAAAAGAACCGTGTTTCCTATACATACAGACAATATCTAGTTCACCTCTGCTTGAAATTGATACAAAGCAAAGTCCTCTAACATCCAATGCTTGTCAGTTAAGATGAGAACCGTGTGAGCTTCGTGAACTATGTAGTTCGTTTGAGCTGTAAAGTAACTGCCCTTACCTGAAACGAAGTCTTGCTTGTAGGAAGTCTCGGTGCCAGGGATTTAACTCCATTTCTGAAGTGAAACACACAACAGAGTTCTCATCCCTTGATCACACTCTGCTTTAGAGCAAGAAGTACAATCTAGCTTTCTAGAATCTCTAAGACAGCAGGAAACTTGAGTGTTCTGAGAACATAGGAACGGTGTTTCCTACACATACGGATCCTATCTAGCCAACTCTGCTTCTGAAACTGATACAAAGCACTGGTCCTCTAACATCCAATGCTACTCAGTTAAGAAGAGGAACATATGAACTTCGTGAACGATGTAGTTCGTTAGAGCTGAAAAGTGACTAGCCTTACCTGAAACGAAGTATTGCTTGTAGGAAGACTCAGAGCCGGGGATTGAACTCCATTTCTGAAGTGAAACACACAACAGAGTTCTCATCCATTGTACACACTCTGCTTTAGAGCAAGAAGCAAGCTCTTGCTTTCTAGAGTCTCTAATGCAGCAGGAAACGTGAGTGTGCTCAGAAGAAAAGAACCGTGTTTTCTATACATACGGACCATATCTAGTTCAACTCTGCTTGAAAATGATAAAAAGTAAAGGTCCTCTAACATCCCATGCTTCTCAGTTAAGATGAGCAACGTGTGAGCTTCGTGAACGATATAGTTCGTTTGAGCTGTAAAGTAAATGCCCTTACCTGAAACGAAGTCTTGCTTGTAGGAAGACTCAGAGCCGGGGATTTAACTCCATTTCTGAATTGAAACCCACCGCAGAGTTCTCATCCATTGAACACACTCTGGTTTACAGCAAGAAGCACACTCTTGCTTTATAGAGTCTCTAATGCAGCATGAAACGTGAGTGTGCTCAGAAGAACAGAAACGTGTTTTCTATACATACAGACCATATCTAGTTCAACTCTGCTTGAAATTGATAAAAAGCAAAGGTCCTCTGACATCCAATGCTTCTCAGTTAAGATGAGAAACGTGTGAGCTTCGTGAACGATATAGTTCGTTTGAGCTTTAAAGTAAATGCCCTTACCTGAAACGAAGTCTTGCTTTTAGGAAGACTCAGAGCCAGGGATTTAACTCCATTTCTGAAGTGAAACACAACAGAGTTCTCATCCATTGATCACACTCTGTTGTAGAGCAAGAAGCACGCTCTAGCTTTCTAGAGTCTCTAAGACAGCAGGAAACTTGAGTGTGCTGAGAACAAATTAACGGTGTTTCCTAATCATACGGATCATACCTAGTCCAACTCTGCTTCTGAAACTGATACAAAGAAAAGGTCCTCTAACATCCGATGCTTGTCAGTTAAGATGAGAAACGTGTGAGCTTCATGAACAATGTAGTTTGTTTGAGCTGAAAAGTGACTGCCCTTACCTGAAATGAAGTCTTGCTTTTAATAAGACTCAGAGCCTGGGATTTAACAACATTTTTGAAGTGAAACACACAGCAGAGTTCTCATCCATTGTTCACACTCTGCTTTAGAGCAAGAAGCACGCTCTTGCTTTCTAGAGTCTCTAATACATCAGGAAACATGAGTGAGCTGAGAATATGAACGGTATTTCTTACACATACGGACCATATCTAGCCCAACTCTGCTTCAGAAACTGATACAAAGGACTGGTACTCTAACATCCAATGCTTGTCAGTTAAGATGAGAATCATGTGAGCCTCGTGACCGATGTAATTCGTTTGAGCTGAAAAGTGACTGCCTTTACCTGAAACGAAGTCTTGCTTGTAGGAAGACACAGAGCCTGGGATTTAACTCCATTTCTGAAGGGAAACACACAACACAGTTCTCAAACATGGATCACACTCTGCTTTAGAGCAAGAAGCATCCTCTGGCTTTCTAGAGTCTCTAATACAGCAGGAAACGTGAGTGTCCTCAGAAGAAAAGAACCGTGTTTCCTACACATACGGATCATATCTAGTCCAAGTCTGCTTCTGAAACTGATACAAAGCACTGGTCCTCTAACATCCAATACTTGTCAGTTAAGATGAGAAACGTGTGAGCTTCGTGACCGATGTAATTCGTTTGAGCTGAAAATTGACTGCCCTTACCTGAAACGAAGTCTTTCTTGTAGGAAGACTCAGAGCCTGGGATTTAACTCCATTTCTGAAATGAAACTCACAACACAGTTCTCATCCATTGATCACACTCTGCTTTAGAGCAAGAAGCACGCTCTTGCTTTCTAGAGTCTCTAATACAGCAGGAAACATGAGTGTGCTGAGAACAAAAGAATGGTGTTTCTTACACATACGGACCATATCTAGTCCAACTCTGCTTCTGAAAATTATATAAAGCACTGGTCCTCTAACATCCTATCTTGTGAGTTAAGATGAGAAATGTGTGAGCTTCCTGAACGATGTAGTTCGTTAGAGCTGAAAATTGACTGCCCTTACCTGAAACGAAGTCTTGCTTGTAGGAAGACACAGACCCTGGGATTTAACTCCATTTCTGAAGGGAAACACACAACACAGTTGTCATCCATGGATCACACTCTGCTTTAGAGCAAGAAGCACGCTCTTCCTTTCTAGAGTCTCTAATGCAGCAGGAAACAAGAGTGTGCTCAGAAGAAAAGAACCGTGTTTCCTATACATACAGACAATATCTAGTTCACCTCTGCTTGAAATTGATACAAAGCAAAGTCCTCTAACATCCAATGCTTGTCAGTTAAGATGAGAACCGTGTGAGCTTCGTGAACTATGTAGTTCGTTTGAGCTGTAAAGTAACTGCCCTTACCTGAAACGAAGTCTTGCTTGTAGGAAGTCTCGGTGCCAGGGATTTAACTCCATTTCTGAAGTGAAACACACAACAGAGTTCTCATCCCTTGATCACACTCTGCTTTAGAGCAAGAAGTACAATCTAGCTTTCTAGAATCTCTAAGACAGCAGGAAACTTGAGTGTTCTGAGAACATAGGAACGGTGTTTCCTACACATACGGATCCTATCTAGCCAACTCTGCTTCTGAAACTGATACAAAGCACTGGTCCTCTAACATCCAATGCTACTCAGTTAAGAAGAGGAACATATGAACTTCGTGAACGATGTAGTTCGTTAGAGCTGAAAAGTGACTAGCCTTACCTGAAACGAAGTATTGCTTGTAGGAAGACTCAGAGCCGGGGATTGAACTCCATTTCTGAAGTGAAACACACAACAGAGTTCTCATCCATTGTACACACTCTGCTTTAGAGCAAGAAGCAAGCTCTTGCTTTCTAGAGTCTCTAATGCAGCAGGAAACGTGAGTGTGCTCAGAAGAAAAGAACCGTGTTTTCTATACATACGGACCATATCTAGTTCAACTCTGCTTGAAAATGATAAAAAGTAAAGGTCCTCTAACATCCCATGCTTCTCAGTTAAGATGAGCAACGTGTGAGCTTCGTGAACGATATAGTTCGTTTGAGCTGTAAAGTAAATGCCCTTACCTGAAACGAAGTCTTGCTTGTAGGAAGACTCAGAGCCGGGGATTTAACTCCATTTCTGAATTGAAACCCACCGCAGAGTTCTCATCCATTGAACACACTCTGGTTTACAGCAAGAAGCACACTCTTGCTTTATAGAGTCTCTAATGCAGCATGAAACGTGAGTGTGCTCAGAAGAACAGAAACGTGTTTTCTATACATACAGACCATATCTAGTTCAACTCTGCTTGAAATTGATAAAAAGCAAAGGTCCTCTGACATCCAATGCTTCTCAGTTAAGATGAGAAACGTGTGAGCTTCGTGAACGATATAGTTCGTTTGAGCTTTAAAGTAAATGCCCTTACCTGAAACGAAGTCTTGCTTTTAGGAAGACTCAGAGCCAGGGATTTAACTCCATTTCTGAAGTGAAACACAACAGAGTTCTCATCCATTGATCACACTCTGTTGTAGAGCAAGAAGCACGCTCTAGCTTTCTAGAGTCTCTAAGACAGCAGGAAACTTGAGTGTGCTGAGAACAAATTAACGGTGTTTCCTAATCATACGGATCATACCTAGTCCAACTCTGCTTCTGAAACTGATACAAAGAAAAGGTCCTCTAACATCCGATGCTTGTCAGTTAAGATGAGAAACGTGTGAGCTTCATGAACAATGTAGTTTGTTTGAGCTGAACAGTGACTGCCCTTACCTGAAATGAAGTCTTGCTTTTAATAAGACTCAGAGCCTGGGATTTAACAACATTTTTGAAGTGAAACACACAGCAGAGTTCTCATCCATTGTTCACACTCTGCTTTAGAGCAAGAAGCACGCTCTTGCTTTCTAGAGTCTCTAATACATCAGGAAACATGAGTGAGCTGAGAATATGAACGGTATTTCTTACACATACGGACCATATCTACCCCAACTCTGCTTCAGAAACTGATACAAAGGACTGGTACTCTAACATCCAATGCTTGTCAGTTAAGATGAGAATCATGTGAGCCTCGTGACCGATGTAATTCGTTTGAGCTGAAAAGTGACTGCCTTTACCTGAAACGAAGTCTTGCTTGTAGGAAGACACAGAGCCTGGGATTTAACTCCATTTCTGAAGGGAAACACACAACACAGTTCTCAAACATGGATCACACTCTGCTTTAGAGCAAGAAGCATCCTCTGGCTTTCTAGAGTCTCTAATACAGCAGGAAACGTGAGTGTCCTCAGAAGAAAAGAACCGTGTTTCCTACACATACGGATCATATCTAGTCCAAGTCTGCTTCTGAAACTGATACAAAGCACTGGTCATCTAACATCCAGTGCTTGTCAGTTAAGATGAGAAACTTGTGAGCTTCATGAATGATATA